>JADRCH010000013.1:8170316-8259659 GCA_019843965.1 Rhynchomys soricoides
CAGGTGGGAGGACTCCACACAGCAGGTGGGAGGACTCCACACAGAAGATGGGAGGACTCCACACAGAAGGTAGGAGGTGACCTACAGGTGGGAGGGCTATACACAGAATTTGGGAGGACTCCACACAGAAGGTGGGAGGGGTAACTCTTCGGAATCTTACAGATCCCCACTTTGCTGGCTAAAAGGAGCCATTTCCCATGGACTTATTTATGCTGTAAAGGTCTCAAGCATCCAGAAGTGGAGGCATAGGTCTACTGACCCTGCATGCAATCATGCAGCTCCCAGAGTGGCTGGCTCACTCTGAGGCTTGGCTCCTTACTTTCTGCTTGCGAGTGTCCCAAATGATCCACTAAATCTACTTACGTTCAGGTCCAGACACACATAATTCTGCTTGTTTGTATGTTCCCCATCAAAGCAAGACAGTGGCCTAGTTTTAAGATCTGCAGCCGGGCAGAGCGTTTTCATAGAACCCAGGCCTAGATAACCAGGCAGGTGAGTGACAGGGACAGCTGTGAGTTTCCAGGTGTGTGGTTAAGACTTGGGCTTTCCTGGAACTCACGGAAGCATTTCTCAGCAATGACTCCAAGTGAGCCTCTTGCTCCTAGGGACTCTACTCCTTCATATAGAACTGGGTTCTTGAGACCAGGTTGGGAGAGGCACTGGCTGCACTGGAGCCATCTCTGGTCAGCTTAGCTTTGTTCTCAGGAACACACAGCAGCCCCAGACAGCTCCTGGGACTCTGAAAGGGTTCAAGTTCTATGGAGAGCCTAGCTTCTGTCTGGTCCAAACTCCATCTTCCCTCTGCATTTCTTATAAATCCTGATTCCTGCAGTTAAGACCACTTCTCTAATCTGAAGGACAAACTGGCACAGAATTGTGCCTGCTCTTGGCCAGCTGGAAAGAGAATGTGGTGTCACATGTCTAGGTGAAGGCCCTATCTGCCTCCCTTCTGCCTTTGTGGGGCTCCATCTCAGGCAAAGTCCTCGGTCAGGGTAACTTTCCTTGTGTTAGTCAGCCAGGAGAAAGCAATTACCCTTTGGGGCTGACGTCAGCAGCCTCCTGGACTGTGCTGACGTGCTTGGTCCCAGATCAGCCTGACTGTTGCTGTCTCTCCCCTGCAGAAGAAACACACAGCTGTGCAAGTAGGATCGCTCCAGTCCACTGCTCGTGTGGGCTGCTGCCAAATCCCTAGGCTGGGAATGAGCAGGACTCAAGTGCTCTTGACTGTGGTCATTGTGGTGCTCACTGTAGAGTTCCCAGTTATCAGAGTAGTATCAAAAGTGGGGAGGGACGCAGCCTAAAATCTAGCTTTGTTTATCTTCAGAGTTACTTAGTCCACCATCAGAACTTATCCATGTCACAAGGACCTTATTTTTATTGTAGGCAGAGTAAAAATGTTTATGCTCACTACTTTGCCAGCCATGACAATGCCAAAATGAGGGAAAAGGAAAAGGAAAAGCACAAAACAGTCTATAGCAATACCCTCAGACGTCCCTCTAGTAACCAGCCTCATGTTATCTCCTTGGCCTCCACTTCTGCCCTACATCTTTTGGGAGAAGAAAAATACATTTGCATAGACTGAACTGTGTACACTACAAGCAGTTATTAAAATGGCTTCTGCAGTCTTTCAAGGGAATGCTGACCCAGGCAAAGTGGAAATTAAAGGGAGAGGGTGTGACTCACTCCATATAAGGGGCCACTCAGCATGCAGTGGGGAAGCCCCTGTCCTCAGATGATCTCCAATTCTGGCTGCCAAGAGCCACCAGCCTCCTAGGGCACCTGCAACCTGGAAATCAGCAGTGACTGCATCTTAAATCCCTACTCTGCTGAATGTGCTTAGTCTCCAAGCCCCTGATGTAGAGAGAAGGCCCCTGATTTCTGATCCAATCTCCCTGGTTGGGTGTGATACCACCTGGTTTAAGACATAGCTCTGCCTGCTCTAAGAAAGCACTCAAGACTCCCTGCTAAAAGCCACAACAACTGCCTATGGGAGGTTAATTACAGATTACATGAGGTCTAGGAAATGATGTGTGCATGTTCTCGTGCACACACACACACACACACACACACACACACACGAGTGCAGACTGAAACAATTAACCAAGATACAAATGGAACAAACCCATTTGTTTGAGTTCTACACTACTGAGGGATAGGAAGATGGTGCAGAGGGTGAAGCACATGCAAGGGTTACTAGAGCGAAGTGGGTTCAGATGCTCAGCAACCATGTTAAAGGCTGGGTGTGGCTGTGCACGTGTGTTGGGAGTTGAGAAGGGCTAGACTGGCTGGCAGCCTGGCTCTAGTTCAGTGATAGATCCTGACTCAAAGGGATAAGGTTCTCCTTTGGCTGCTGCTGTCATGTACATGAACATCCACTGCCCACACCACAGCTCTATCTTTTTCTTTGGAGGGAGGGCGCAGGCAATGGAGGGGTCCTGTTGGTGTGATGCCTCAACCCACTGGAAGACATTTCTTTGTTTCTAAGAGGATCAATTACAGAGCTGAGCACACTGAAGTAACTATACTTTTCATTTGGAAAGCAAGATAAATCAAGAGCTAGAAACTCCCGTGACTTTAATTCCATTGAGAAAAGAAGAGTGTGACAGTAGGGACTTGTGATGGGGAAGGGCCAGAAGGGGTTCTTTTTGCATGTGGCTGATCTTCATCTGCAAGTGGTCATAGACAGCTCTCTCACCCAGACGCTCATGTCAAGATTCCATCCCCAGAGCAACAGCATAAGAGTTGAGGCAATCAGGAGGTTATTATGTTACGGGGTGGAAGTCTCATAAATGGAACTTGGGTCCTTACAGAGGATAGAGGAAGCCTGTTTGTCTTTTTGCCCTTCAGCCATGTGAAGACACAGATGTGTCCCTTCAGATGAATGACCTGCATAAGACACCAAGCATGCTGCTGCTGTGGATCCTTTGTTATCAATAGATCTTGGTCCTGGACTTTACACTTCCAGAACTGCAGTAAGTAAATTTCTCCTAATCCTATGAGTATCTGTCACAGCAGCCTGACAGACTGAGATACACAGGCATGGCCAAACAACTCACAGTCCCATAAGAATAGGCTTCCCTCTCTATCTGGTACAGTTAACAGCCAAGCTTTTAAAAATGAAATTTAAAAGGGGTCAGTTTCAACTACATGAATGTTACTCCAACTGGAAAGTCAATCAATCAACCCTTCACACGGATGCAAACACAAGTGAACCCAGGCTGGGATTTCAACTGGAAAAAGACATGGGGCAGAAGTGTAGCCAACTAGAGGAAGAAATGATGCTGGGATCTCAAATGAATGTGTGCTTAGACAGCACAGCACGGTATCCTTCCAGGAAAGAACACTTCTGTACATGGGCCAGACAGTTTCAAGCTGACAAGGAAAGGATTAGAAACCTGGAGGTGTACTCCTACTCGCTGACATTTCTTTCTTGGTGTACATGGCTGCCCTTTATCATTAGCAATGTTAACTGGGTTGAATGAAGATCGAGCCTACATCACCACACTTCCACAGCTAAACTTGAAATGAGAAAGACAAAACATGCTAATGCTTCCCTTGAAGTTGAAATCGGAGTTTTGAAAAATAGATAAAAAAGTCTGAGTTGATGATTTACATCACTTAATAAAAAAACGAAATAAAACAAAAACCAATGAAACAGACAAATGAAAAGAAACTGTATTTTAATTACTTTTGGTTCAATTAGTCAGTTATGTATGGAAGGCTTGCTATACACTGGAGTGTTAACACAGGGAAATATAGTCATTAGTTTCATTCATTTACTATTGCATCTCATTGATCCACAAGGACGGCAATATTTCACTCAAAACCACATGACATGGAAGTAGGGGAAGGGCTTTTATTCTCAACATCTGAGAAAGAATCAGTTAACTCAGTGACCTGAAAGCTTTCAGACAATCTTTCTCCTGTTCGGGGGTGGGGGTGGGGGGTGGGGGTGGGAATGGAGAGGGAGGGAGAGAGAGAGAGAGAGAAAGAGGGGGAGGAGGGCTCTTACAAAACTGATAAAGGTTATCCACATAGAACTGAGCTCCTCAAGGTTGCTAGTTATGGCAAGTCATTAATATCCTAGTCTCAACTGGAAAGAGGATACCTGCAGCCTAACTTTCTTCTGCCCATTGCAAGGGCTCTTTGGAGATCACACAGTAAAAGGAACAAAGAGCCAAAGCAGGTAACTTAGAAATTCTATCTGGATTTCCCACAGACTGTCCTTACCCATGGTGAGGCCCACCTGGGTGATGCTGTAGGCATCCTACAGACTTTTTTTTACTTATTCACTTTACATCCTGCTCACTGCCTCTTCCCAGTCACCCCCCTCCCATAACCCTTCCCACATTTCCCCCTCCCCTTCTCCTCTGAATGGGTGGTGGCCTCCCTGGGTATCCCCCCACCCTGCCAAAGAAATGACTTGCCACATGTAAGGGGTCTTTACCCAACTGTGGGATCACATACTAAACTACTGAAAGAAAATGACCAGCCAACTAAGAATTCTACATTTGAAAAGGACAAAGAAGGGAGGGAGACATTCCCAGATAAACAAAAGTTAAAGAGTTTTGTTGCCAGACTTGCCTCACAAGAAAGGCTGATGGAAGCTGGAGCAACTCGAACTAAAGGAAGGGCACTGGTGAAGGGATGCACACAAGCAAAGAAGAAAGCCATTGGTTTTGTAGTCTTGACTTGTCAATTCTCTTCACTTCTTACGGAATTTGAAGGCTAATTCATATAACAATAATTATGAATCTGTTGATGGACACACAGTCTGAAGATATAATCTGTGGTAAAATAGCACACAGTGGGGACAGATGGGCCAGGGCCCAGAGCTTGCATGACTGTGCACTGCCAACAGCAGAGCAAGTGGCTTCAGAGGTGCATGTTTCATGTTCTGTGGGGAAATCATGTCAGGCCAGAAAACACTGAAACCTGACAAATACCCTTTTCTACCACAATGGAACAAAACCAGAAATCAGTAACAGGCAGAAAGAAGATGCTAGAGTTCACCAGTGGGAAGGGGAAACCAAAGGCAGGGCCTCAAGCTGCAGCATCCACAGGTGGCTAGCTAAGATGGTGTGGGACTCTGGGGATACAGCAGTTCTGGGGCTACCCACTCTTCATATCCACCCAGGAGTCCTCGGTACCCATGCACCTGAGAGGCGTGCTGCCAACTTGGATGGTTCTTAAGACATCAACTTCTCTATAGATGAAGAGAAGATCCTACCCTTTGGGTCAGCTGGTGCACGCCACAATGTAACAGATTCCAGGGACATGTGTCATGAAGGCGGGTGGTTCTCTACCCATCCTTAATTCTCCAGGTTTTCTCTCTGCCTCAATCATCCTAAGACTTGGTACTAAGGTTTAGACCTGGACAATTACTTGTGAGGCTGAAGGCAATTCACACACACACACACACACACACATACACACAATGAAAACTGCAGAACTCATAATAAACATGTGGAAATGACCAATGTGCCAAAGATGTAATCTCAGGGAACTAGAAAGAACATGAGCAACAAGGGTGAGTGCAGAACAGGCTGGCGGCTCAGTCCCATAATCCCAGCACTCAGGAGGTTGAGGAGGATAGCTGCCGGATGCTTAAGATGAGCCTGGGGTATACGGTGAGTTCTAAGCCAATCTGGGCCTCAGAGAAAGACCCAAGCCTTTTTTGTTAAATAACTGGATGTATATTACTCTCCAAATCACTGAGTCCAGCAAAGGCGGCACTCAGTGGAAAATGTTTAGCTGAAAACAGTTACACTAAAAGAAGAAACATCTCAAAATTGAGAATGGGGGGAGATAAAAAATGAGAAGATTAAACTAAAAGCTAGCACAAGAAAGTCAATGATAGAAACTAGGGAGAAAATACTGAACAGGAAATAAACAAAATCAAAAGTTCATTCTTAAATCTGCCCAACCTTACCTCAGAGAAAATGCCTTTAAACTGAGACAGGTGGGGACATTGCTTACTCTCTCTCTCTCATGTAAAGGAGCAAACAACTCAGTGTAAACAACAGTCACAAAGGAGGCTGGTGAGATGGCTCAGGGTGAAGGTGCTGACTCTCTGGTCATCTGAGTTTAATCCCTGGGTCTCACACAAGGGGGAAGGAAAGGTGTCCTCGGACCTCCACACATGTGCTGTGACACACACAAATGCCTCCCCTGCTAAATAAGTAATAAGAGAGGAGGCATTACTCCTGTGTCCGTAAGAAGAAATGTATAAGAGCCTACTATGAAAAGCTGTAAACAAGCACACTGGGTAACCCAGATGAAATGGACAAAGTCTTCAGAAACAGAAACACCGAAGCTGACGGAGAACAAAGTCCAGACTACAGTAAGGAGAATCAGGCTCATAATCACGTGACGTACAAAGCCCAGACTACAGTAAGGAGGCTCAGGCTCACAATCACGTGACATTTCCCTCTAATCCTTAAATAAATACATGGATGAGAAGCCAGGATCAAATGGCTATCAAACAGACTTAAAAAGAATTAGTATCAATTCTTCCTAAGTACTTTCAAACAATGGAGGACTCTCTTCTCTTTCGTGTCAGAACCAAGGTGCTCATGTGGACAGTCCTGTCCAGGATACCCAGTCTCTGAAGTCATTCCAGCTAATGTCTGTTACAACACAGACCAGAGAAAAACCATCTCTATTCCTGCTGAAGTTCTCACTAAGCATCATGAAGCTCATAATTTATTTCTGTTTTAAACCACTAGGTTTGAAGCAAGGGGAGAGCTGTGTTAGTCAAATAATTCAAACCATAACTTGTATGTGAGTCACAGGAAGAAGGAATGGCCCTCATAGGTACAGACCTAGGGCCCTGGATTGGGATGCCAAACAATCCTAGGGTGGTGGGCAAACTACACAACCATTTGCTCAGGGAGGTAGAATGGGGGTAGGTATAAAACAAACTATTCTACAACTACCACCTTAAATCCTAAAACCCAACTCTTTCAGAGAGAGGAGAATGTCTGTCAGAGTCCAGAGCTCAGGCCAGGATGCCAGAAGAGTGAAAAAGTGCATTGTGATGTGTTGGAAGCAAAAGTCCCCAACCAAATGGCTCTAAGAGCTGTTGGCTTGGAGGGCTGCAGCAATATTTAGCAACAGCTATTCATCTTAAGGGGAGGAATCCTGCCTGTAATCAATATAAAATAATACAGCCCTATTAAATTAAATGAGTTAAGAAAATGCCAAATGTCTATAGAGAAAATACCCAACAGTCTTCTAGGAGAGTTGGTGAGGAGATAAGAGTACAAAAAAGCATTAAAAAAAGACCAAAGTAGAAATGTAACTACATAACCCCCCACCCCCCAAGACCAAAGTAAGGCCGTCTCTTAGAGAAGGCTTGCTTCCCCAGCAAGAAGCCTGAGAAGCACTCACCTTTACAATAAAGGCAGGCAGCCAGTGATCTCAAAGCTCCTAGACCTTTTAGGGATATTAGCACAGACCACTTGGTAAGACCCATTCTTTATTCTAAATATATAATAATATAATATAATATACTGAAAATATATAACCATCACTGTCAAAATCCACAAACCAGGGGGCACAGGACTGGGGAGAAGCCTACAGTACAGCTATGGGATTAAGGCTCACCTTTGGATGGTGAAGTAGACATTTCTCAAACACAAGAAAGCTAAAAAATAAATGCAAAATGTGGTTCTTCCACTGCTGACAGGCATTACAACCAGTGCTACTGCTTCTGCTGAGAAAATGTCCCCAAGATCCGAACGGTAGCCTACTGAGAACTACTGCAAGCATGAGCACTAAGACGGTCATGTGACGCTTACTGTGGGATAGTCTAATGCAAATACTGTAAACTGGCATCTCATTCATCTACAATAAACTGGTACCTGATTCATCTATAAGGGACATGTGTCAAACCAGGAAATAAACACTCCCGAGATGAGCTAGGCAATAATGCCTCCACAGCTGATCTACGACAGACATCAATTAGCAAACATGCAGCCAACTTGTTATCTAGCTAAATAGCATTCTACGCCATCAATGCCAGTCTGATTAACAATGATGCTGAATTTAATAGAGGACTTGTAATGGTACAAGATTTTATGCTGTATCTATTGTCTTTAAAAGCAAGATGACAGTAGTAAGAGCAATCCCATTGGAGCACACATCGAAGGCAACACGCATGATCACTGTTAGAATACCGATATGGAAGACACATGGAAGCCAGAAAACGTGCATTTAATTAGGGGATGCTGAGGAGTAATTTACTTACAAGAAAATTATATGAAGGGTGAAGGAGAGAGCACAAAAGAGGAAACCCTCTCTTCCCTTCTGCTAAGTCCTGTATTAACACAAATGCACATGTGGCACAAACTTGTTTGCATTTGGCAGGCTTCCTGACCCATTAGCAAACAGTACGCCATAATAAAGAGAAGCTCTTCTGGGGACTCTGGTAGGATTATGAGTCCATTATCAGGCAGAACTGGCTACAAATAGACCCTGCTTTTCAACTAGATTATAATGTAAAGAGTAAAATAACCTTCACCCAAATGGAGGGAGCTGTGTAGGAGCCTGGAATACAGGTGACGTTTCTCAGGTCCAGGATGTAAATCTCAGTTGGTCAAAGCCTAAGAAACAACTGCTATTTTCTGCCAACACAGGGCATTATAAATCAGGGGTTCTGGGGTACAAGACCATTAATTTCTGTCCTACGAAGCCTTATTGGTTTATATAAGGCACAGACACACTGATTTTTCACTACTGGGGACTGTAGTCACAGCTTTAGGGCACATGATTAAGAATGACGTCATACCCATACTGCCTGTTTTACTCACCTGTATTTTAAATTTTCCCCTCCCCTCATCACTGGCATTGTAACAGATTTAAACAGGATGGTTATCAGGCTCTGACTTGGAAGACTACTGACATCAACCACTCAGACCTTTTCTCGTCTCTCACCATCACTGTGTGATCTATCAAGCTTGTACAGCTCTTGGCCAATGGCCATATTAATTTTCTACTTGAAAGATCACAAATAGAATACTGCTTATGACGAAGGTAGTCGGGGAGCTTGGGGAATAGCTGTCTATCTTACCGCATAGCAATTAGCTTGGCAAACTGAAACAGTAACATGATTAAATCTGATACCAAGCCAAAACTGCCGGGGGTGGGGGTGGGGGAATCCCTCATTTTGTTGAAGGTGTTAAGTGGCTTTTTAAACAGTGGGTACTGATAGTTATATTTGCTCTTGTAGAAATCGTATGGACATGGTGACATCAGAATTCTGGTTTCCATGGTGATTATTAGTGATAGCATTTTAAAGATTGTAGTTAGCTTCCACAGTAGAGGTTTTTGCACCTTACAGCATACATGAAGGAATGAGACAAACTGCTTCTTGTGTTAGAAGGACAGACTGCTGATTACTGTATGTAGGCAAAACACCAAATTTAACATTTGTTCCTCTTACGTAGCTGGGCACCCACAGAAACTGTTCAGGTAAACCACTAAGACGGTAAAGCCCCCAAACACAGCTAGGCTTTACATAGTTTATAAATTAGCTGGTTTTAGAACATTGATTTGCCCATTTTTGTATGTGGAAAGAAGCAATTAATCCTGGTAGAGAAGTGGCCTGGATCTAAGGAGGGAGCTTAGACTCGCTTTGGACTCATCCTCACTTGCAGATGGGGTCAGTGGTGGAGACCCAGTTTCCTGCCCATCTGAGCATTCATTCCCAGAAGGCAGCTCAACATCACGCCTCTTCTTGAAATAAGAGTCTCACTATGTAGCCCATGTTGGCCTTGAACTCACAGCAATCCTCCTGGTTCAGGCTCCCAAGTATTGAGATTATATTTTTATTGTTCCCCTCAACACATCTAGTGATTTTGATGGCAATGAAACAATATTTAATTTTTGCTTTTATATAATTTTCAAAGTTAAAGATGACAGTTAACTTTAAAACTGTTTACTAAGCCAACTGTAAAAAGTGAGTGAACTTGAATGCCTCTTAGCTAGCACTTCATCTGACTGACTGCTCAGAGAAGTTTTAGTTTTTCTCCTCCAGCTAGAGTGGTAGGCTGGTTCATCAAGCACACCTGTATACATTTTAATAAATACATGGAGGTAACAGATGAAAGCAATGTTTTTAAATAGGGAAAATGAGAATATACAGAACCTCTCTGATCTACGGTGAAGGTGAGGTAGAGCCTCATCTCATAAATCTAAGTAGCAGGGAAAACCTGCTGCCAGGATGAACAAAAGTTGAAGTGAATCAGAGCAGAATTTTCAAAGTTCTACATAAATGTGTTACTCTTATAGCCAGGCCAACAAAATGATAAATGCTCCTGTCTCTCCTCACGAATCATGCCAAGACAGAAAGCTATGCCACCATTGCATGTGACTTAGAAAAAAGCCATGACTCATAAAGAGCACAGAGTTATGAGCTGAGAACAACGTTAGAGAAAACAGTGTCAGCTGTGACCAAAGTTATGCATCCATAATTGATGACTGGGATCAACTGCCTATGAAAACTTGAGCATCACCAATTTCATCATCAAATACCTCACTGAGAACAAAAATGGAAGAAACTATTGAAGAAATTAAAGGATCATCTATGGAATCACACACACACACACACACACACACACACACACGCGCAGCAGCGTATTTAGAAAAGTCAAAGCCAAGGTGAACAAATGGAAGGAGAAAGCAACATTAACAACACAGCACAATAACAAACACTTGCTATCCCCCTAAGTCCTGAACAACATATTTCTCAGATCAGGGATACAGGACTAAGAGAAAGAAGATGCACCTGCCACACAGCAAATGTGTTCAGTGTTTCCTTAGGAAGGCTGCTCAGGGCCAAAGAGGAAGTCAAGGAATCTATATGCAGCTTTCCTTATGACAATGGTGGTGCTACCAGACCAGAGGGCAGGAAACAATGCTCACCAACTTTTCTCCCAAAGAACTTTCTTTAGTTCCTTCCTATAGAAACCCATTCTAGCTGGAGAACCCTCTGCAGGGTGCCAGGGAGGAGACCCAGTATTGCAGCTGAGAGAAAGGTTCTCTTGCCTGCTTCTCTAAGTCACTTCTTGTTATTTTAGAAATTCACCATGCAGATGACATGAAATTGAGCTATCATTTAGATTATGATAGAAAGCTGGTGAGGATGGATGCTGACTCCCACTCAGAAAGACACCCTGCTCAGAAAAAACAGATTGTAGCTCTTATGTGCAATTAGATTTGACCTCAGGGAAGTCAGGGGCCTTGGGTGGATACTTCTGAGGGAAAACGGACGTCAGGAAGGCAGTGATGGAAAATGGAAACCTGAATAGGCTCTCAAAGACACTAGAAAGTCATGTGACTCAGTGCCATCTGGGGGTGTAGGGCTATGGGCCAGAGAGTTACAACCTTAATGGCTGGGAAGAAAGGACGGCATCTGGAGAATACTAAAGTCTAGCTTCTCATATATTGTCTGAGGGCAATCAGAAGCAGCACACTGGCTGGTTAGCAATTGTGGGCTCTCAGCCCCCAACTAGACCTAAAGAGCCAGAATGTGCTAAAATGATTTTAGCAAGCTCTGTGGGTGATCCCTAGGCACAATCATCAGCCCCACCTAGATGTACAGGCAGAAGGCATTCTGAAGCAGGCTGCCCTTTCTTGGTACTTCTGGCCCACTACAGGGTAAGATGGAAGAGGGAAACACTTTCTTATTGCTCATCAGGGCCTGCCAGGTAGTCTCAGCCAGGCACTTCGTTGTGGATCAAAGTAATGGAGAAAATTAAGAAAAGCTAGACATGCTAAGAAATACTTTATCAATCTGGGTAACATCAAACACCCAAGCTAGACTAAATGATTAAGTGAGCTGTGTGACTATATCTCGGTAATGATAATCATGAAGACCTGGCCACCAGTATTGATTTGTTGACTGGCAACTTCTTATTGATTTTTTTTAAAAAACTAATTTCGGCTTTAATTTTCAGAAAAAAAGTTTTTTTTTCTTAGGTCACAGGTAAGCTTTTGGGATGTGGCAGTCAAATAGTAAAACAAAATAATAAATTCTGGGGTCAGATATATCCTAAATCTTGATTCTATGTTCCACCATCTTAGGTTCCCTACAGTAATCAGTAATTTTTCTTAGAGGGACACCACAATGAAGGATGTGAATGAAAGTGGCATCCATCATTTCTTGTTTCCTCCCGAATCTCCTTTTCCTGTTTCCTCCCCCAACCATCAGACGTCCTTGGTCAGCATGGGGGAGGCTCTATGGGACCCAGCAAACACACGTCCAAGTAGTTGGCTTAGCAAAAGCTGGAGGAATTGAGAACACAGCAGGTTCAGGAAGGGCTCGGACCTTCTCCCCTGTACTACTCTCCTGAGGACTCCTCTGTGGGGGCTATCAGCCCACGCTGGAGGGAAGAATATCCTTACCGCCTG
This sequence comes from Rhynchomys soricoides, assembly GCA_019843965.1. Lineage (NCBI taxonomy): Eukaryota > Metazoa > Chordata > Mammalia > Rodentia > Muridae > Rhynchomys > Rhynchomys soricoides. Next base: position 8,182,731 of record JADRCH010000013.1, read on the forward strand.
TGATGGAGAGGTACCAGGATGAACTGACAGGTCTGCTCAGTCTCCCCACTTTATCACTCTTGGCCACACTCGTCCCCCTAGCGTACTTTCCCATGACTTTCCACTCTTAGTTCTAAAACACTCGGGTTTACATGCATCTCCCAGTCTTCATTTCCTCATGAATGCTCCCGTGTCTTACTCATTTTATATTAATTTTTATTAATCTTCCTCCTGTAAATTTGGTTTTGCCTATTTAATTTTTGGATCTATCCTAGGTCCCTAAGAGGTCGGAGGAAACCTTCTTCCTCTCGTTCCATCCCAAATGAAGATGCTGACATTCAGGAACAACGGCAAGAACAGCAGCATGAACTACATCCTGCCTTCAACCATCCTGACCAGCAGCTCAGTCCCCACCACTCACACTTCCTCACACAGCAGCTGGACAAAGCACAAGAGCCGCTGACCACAATGACCAGAGGTCAGACAAGCAGAGAACGCGCACAGGTTGCTGGCCTGTGCTCTGAGGAACAGAGTGCTTCTAGAAGCACTAACCCAACTAACTGCTCTCTGACATTTCCCAATGGTTTGAGCAAAAGTCCCTGTCACTTGTCAGCCTGGTCCAATTTGAACACAGTAATCATGGAGAGGCACGAGATCGAATCTCAGTGTGGTGCCCAGTGTGAACAGATGAGTCAGAAAACCATCTCTCCAGTCACCTGATATAACTGCGATTTTCCCAGATCCATGCTCTTCCCGAGCGATTCTTTCTGCTTCTTCCATCAGCAGCATGCCAAACCCCTAGGAGGAGCACAGAGGAGTTCATGGTAGAAGAGAGGGGATCCCATAAGAAAGGTTCACAAAATGCCATTTAAAAAGTGATAAAAATCTACTGACGAGTCAGGAAGAAGAGGGCACGGATCCCACCCAGAGCACACTCCTGACTTAGTAAAGAAGTCGGCACTCCCACGAGAGAGCCAGCATGGCATTCTGGGTGACGTGCATGAGGGCTAGGGAGCCCCAGCCCACAGGAGTCTGGGGTAACAGGTCGTATTTATTCGACTCCCCTTCCATTTTTGAAAGGGTTTGGAATGCGGCAAAACTGTTGAAGCACCCATTTGGTGGTTACCCTAAACCTAATATTACTGCTTTTAACAAAATTTCCCTGAAACTTAAAAATACAGATCCTAACTTTAGGTTGCTGGGGGTTACTTACACAACACAACTTACATCTGTGAATCACTTTCCTGTCATTTGATTCCACAAGAAGTGAACCAGTTTTGTTTGAGTCTGCTACGTGGGGTGTATCGGTTATCCTTGGGAGCACAAGAGAGCAGCATGCAGAAGGACTGCTCCTCCCAGACAACGGAAAAGAACCCTTTTTCTTGTGCCCTCTTTCCTCTGGACCCTCTTTCCTACTCCATGTCTCCCTTCCCTCCTCACCAGCTGCTTTCAACTTTTCCTACTTCAGGCAATTTCTTAAGTATAACCCAATTAAAGCAGGATGCAGGATACCTGATGCTGAAACTTAGTGGGATCCCGGCTGCTCACAGGGACCACACTTCCATACACGTGTAGCTCTCGGACTATGGATACGCCTCCACCCAATTCAAATCGGAAGGTTTCCTCAGAGCACTTCCGTAGCCTTAGGAGGCCAATCAGAATGTCCTGATCAGGATCTTCATAGGACAGGAAGGTTTCCCAGCCACCATTGGCAACATAATCTCTCCGTACCAACTCAACCTGTTGGATAAGGAGACATGAAAAAAAATCTCATTCAGAACTAGAGAACCAAGTTCACTTTTATAATTGCATGAATGTGTTCAGGTTATTGTTCAGCTAGGAACAAAGCATGAATCATCACTATTTATGGTTTTTATTTGCCTCCTCTCAACTAGCACAGGATTAAAAAAGTTCACAGCCTATTCATGGACTATTCTAAATGGAGAACAATTTTACAAATATTTGAACTTAATTAACCTTGAGATTCTTACAGGTATCCAGCTCAGTGAATGCTTTTTATGTAAATTTATGATGTCCCACAAACTGTCTCTAAGATAAAACTACAGATTAAATTACACATGTGGCCTTTAGAACCCCTCTCCCCACTCTGCCTTCAAACTGTCAGACAGTAAATGGTTTCCTTGTCTAGTTCTTATCTCTTCCACTAAAACCTCGTGTGTGTGTGTGTGTGTGTGTGTGTGTGTCTGTCTTGTGAAATAGGCCTGGGGAGGGAGGAATACAGTAAGGTCAATTGAAGAGCACAATTTACCACAGAAGGATGGATGGGGGACTTCAGTGGTAGAAATCTGCAGATTCTGACTCTTCAACCTGCTGTACAGATGATTCTATGAATAGTATGGAGCAAGAGGTGGATACTCAGAATTCTACATGTTTAGAAAGGCTGTAAATGAGTATATCATACTCAAAGTAAAATAAACAACCCCTCTGCTTGATGTTTGGTATATAATTAGATTAAAAATTTGCCAAAATGATTAACTGTGTCAGGTCTACTTTTTCCCTTGAAAGGCCCTTTAACAACAGTTCATGCTAAGAACAGAATGCAGCCTTTCTCACATGGGATTCCCAAGAATTATGCTCCACAGAAAACGCTGCCCTGAGTTAGATGTTACAGACGTATGAAAGTGAAGCTACTTAGAATGCCCCAGGGCACTGCGCTGAAGATATGGGAAAGCCAATTAGGACAAGAACTTGCAGGTTACACAGAAAAGAGCAGCAAGGCTGTCCACAGGAAGCAGCCACTAGTCATAAGCAGCTACTTACACTTGAATGCATTTAACTCAAATGACTGGAACTCTTGAGTGCCTACTGTGTCCTCCAGAGTCACTGCAGACAGACTAGGGGTAATGTGGAGCAGCTTCACCTCAGAACATTTACCACACTGCAGAGTTGGTGAAAAAATGGGGCCCAGCCTTGATTTTTCTTACCTGGCTCTTCCATAACCCAGTGACTCTCATGGCTCACTTTCTTGACTGCCTACAGTTAGGTGTAAACAGGTGGGGTCCAAGTTTGGGGCAGATTTAAAGGAGACTGACCTGGTATGGTCGCACTCTATGATGAATTTCTTGGATTCCAACCTCCCTGGTTCTCACATCTCGGCACTGACAAAAAAAAAAAAAAAAAATCAAAAGTAGTGACTCATTGATTGTTCATTTAAAACCAATCCTGGGCTCAAAATCAAGTCTGAACATAACTTACACTGAAACAGAAAAATGAAAACTTTAAAAAAAGGCATCTTTACAAAATTTGAGGATGGGAATTTGTGAAGGTGTACAGTTTCCCTTTCAAAATGAATTTAGAATTCAAAGAGACCATATATAATCTTGGGAAATAAACAATATTAAGTTAGAAAGTTAAAAATAGTTTTGCCCAAGATACTTAACTGTGAAAAACACAACTTCAAAATATGACTGAAAATGCAGTCCCAAAATATAATCACTGGAAGAATAAAAGCAAATTCTTAAATTTTAAAAATCTATATATGTATGACATTACTATTTTTAGTGTTATATCATTTTAAATATGTCAAAAGATGCATATCAAAGATATGTTTCCTTTACAAAGAAAGGCTCTGTGGAGAAAAGAAGGAAGGGATGATATAAAAGGAATCTAGATTCCTATGTGACACAAGTTGTACTTCAACTCCAGAAGGCTCTTGGGCAGCCCGCCTGTGCACAGCTGCCGGGAGGCAGTGTCAATACAAGGCACTGTCAGGATCTTAACAACACTGGCCTACTCCTCAGCCGTGTGTCCCATACAGCCTGACATTTCATCACAGAATCCCTGTATTACCCAGTGATATGTCCTCCGGCATAGCCCTCCTCTACAGAACAAAGCATATGTGTATTTTCAGGACTCTTAACACTTTCTGCCAGTGAGACAGGATCATGCTAAACAAACTGACAGTATTGTGCAAGCTATTTCACTAACAATGTATCTATAAGAGTTCATTATTCAGTTTTGCAAAAACAGTTATTTGCCTGTTTCAGGAAACTCACCCAGCAAGATACTCTGCTGATGTGGGCTGTACAGCAAACAAGGCCCATGGGTTTCTACAGCTTATCTGCTAAGAGCAGATGCTATCTTCTAGCCCAGTATAGAGGAGATTGTGTGTGTGTGTGTGTGTGTGTGTGTGTGTGTGTGTGTGTGTGTGGTTATAGGTTACCTGCTCTTAGGCAACAGCTATCTGTTGCTTCCTCATTGTTCTTTCCTGGAGCATGATTTTTTTAAAAGGCAGAGATGATATCTACTTACTTTCTGGAAAGGAAACTGCCTATGGGACTTCACTCTTTGGATTGATTCCTGGGCCACTTAGCAGAGGCTAGCAAGGGTTAGATGGAGGCAGGGTTAAAGATGACCAATAGACAGGGAGACAGCTGGTAACCAGGTCTGCTGGATCCCTAGAAGCGGGTCCTTAGGAGGCCAGAGATAGAGGACAGCTAGAGAGTGGAAAGCGGAGCAAGCACACAGTCCTGTGTGGTGCTGTTGATCAGCTTCATGCACTTGCTTATTTCTAAACGTCGTCTATTACATTTTATTATATTATTTTTGTTGAATATTCAAATAATTCAATAATATTCAAACATTTCATTTTGGACAACGTTCTAAAATGTTTTCCTGCATGATAATTTGAGGAAGTGTAAAGTAAGTCATGGGTCCATGCCTGAAAACACAGCCAACAGATCCCCTGTCCTCTCTTGATCAATTGCACTGGTTTCTGAAGGCAGAGTCTACCCCTGGTGCCATGGCCAGACACTGCTTCCAGCTTATCTCTTCAGAAGTCTCAAGATGTTTCTAGAATGCTTCATGTCAGACTCACTACTATCTCCAAAGACTGTTAGATTAATAGCTTCCTTCATTCTATTAGGGTCAAGAGAGAGAAGCTGCTTAGCAACAGGTTATAGAAGTCAGAAGGCAAAGGGACAAAGGGACAGCAGCAGTGTTTGTTACCACTCCTTCAGCTTCTGCAAGCTACCCAGAACACCTCCAACACACACAAGACAAGCTTTCAGACCCAGCTGGGACCAAGAATGCCCAAGAGTGACAGCCCTGGAGATAAGAGCAAGGAGATTCCCTTTTCCTTCACAACATAGCTGGCTGGGAGCCACATTTACTCATACCTGTATTCCAAGGTCTTTCATTCTTGCAAATGCCAGCTCTCGCAGGTTGCCATGTTCTACTCCTGAGCTGACAAGCGGCATTGGGATGTCTCTGTCGGAGAAAAACATCAACTGTGGAAATATGTAAACTATTCTCCATAGCAGTATGGCAGTGGGATTTTAAAAAATGAAAAACAACGAGAAACCACAAAACTACGGAGTAGAAGGCAGAGGCAGAGCATGCTAAAAATGAGAGGAAGCAGGTTGGGAGCACCCCGTACCCTAGATTTCCCATCTGTAAAGCTCACTTCTACCCATTTCTCAGGGGGGTTGTAAAACACTTATAATGGAAATCACAGTAGAGAACAAAGCACAGTATCTGCCCAAATGCTGGGAGCCATTAGGAAAAATCTGGGATTCATGAGACACTGTACTAAATGAAACAAGAATTAAAAGAAATAAACCTTAACTCAATGGAGAGAAAACAACCAACCGTGAATCAGAAACCACTCTGCAAACACTTCCCCTTCTCCACAGTAGCTGAAAGTCACCAACAAGAAAGATCAAAAGCCTGGTTTAACCGTTCCCACAGACCCTACCCTGTTTCCCCAAGAAGGGGCTCTGCTTTAGGAGAAGCACAGCTTGCCTAAGGATGAGGAGGAAATGAGACTTATTTATCTTCTGCACTGGTATAGCGCAGAGTGTCTGACATCAAGGAGATGCCAGTCAAAAGCTGAAGTCAGGGGTTGTACTGTACTGGCTCCAGAAGGCTGATCAGTGAGCACAAAGAACATTTCACAAATCTACCAGGCTCTGGAACTCAACGGTTTCCATGGCAATACTATAAAGAAGAGCACACTAGGAGGCTTAAAGTGAGAGTGACCTAAGAAATTTGTTTCACCTTGTGACTATGTTTTAACGTGTTAGCATACATGGCTTACATATAGTTTTTAGTACAATGATTCCTAACTTTCAAATTTTAGTCTTTTAAAATCAAGTTAATAATCAGAAAAAAAAAATCATACAATGGCTCTTAAAGTAAAAATTATTTAGCAAGGAATATATACATTGCTTAAATTTTTGTGCTTCTATAAGCCAAATATGTCTTCTAAGTACCCCTTTTAAATGTTGAAATATTTTATAGTAATCTGATAGTAATATGATATATGACTATCCTCATGAACATACTAAATATTTTAAAACTTAAAATATATTTCCAAACACTGTTATACACAGTCTGAAGTTAACCTGTGATGCTCAGTGGAGGCCATGCTAATACTTAATACCCGACCAATACATTTCCTGTTTTGTTATTCATGGGAGTTAAGTCCTATAAGGTTGTTATGAACAATGAACTAGGCAAAGCTACAGTTATGGCTCCTAGGAAAAGCAGGGCTAGGCTTCAACTGGTCACTTTGACTGTGTGTTAAAATAACTATATGACAATTTATCAGCAGGCTGTTATGTGATTAGTGGACCTAAAACCAACTAAGAACTTATAGCCTCTTGTAAAATTAACAATTTCAAGATGTGACAGTGGGGGTAGAAAGACAGGAGCTGGGCCTGTGAGACCACAAAGGCTGTATGTTCTCATAGATGCTCTGATTACCAGAGAGGCCTGGCTATGCAGGACCTTACAAGGATGCCACCAGTTCACAAATGTCCTAAATTTATTTCTGTCACTATAAAAATGAAGCATGGCTTTAATGGTCTTGGGTAGTGACATGCCTGAAGCACAGCAGATGGAAGCTCTCAGTCACTAAGGAACAGGAAATGTGGCAACTACAACTCTCAGAGATCATCTCCTTCACTGCATCTGAGGGGCACATTTCTGCACTGGCTAGGCATCTTCTACCACAGAGATCTACTGCATGATGGATCTCAACTCCCCACTCAGACGGGCTACGCCTCTCTGGATGTTCAGAACTCGAGCCAGGCCACTAAAAGAGATTGACCTTGCTGCCTCATAGAGGCAGGAGTTAAAATTCCTTTTAGGTTTCTCCAAGTCATTCAATCTAGTCTCTTTCCTGGCATGAAGAGAGCTTATACATGCGAATATTGGCTCAACGGGTAATATTTCAAGATTAGAGGTACTAATACTTAAAATGTGCTCATCAAAAACCTTTCCAAGCTGTTTAGAGCTGTTTCTGTCTAAAGTTTCTCATGCGTCAGAAGCATGCTTTGGTTGCAAATTGATATTCCTAGTCTGACGCCTCACAGTGATTTAATATCATATCAAGGCAGACAGCTGTCAAATAGCCGAAGGGCAGCAACGCTCTAATGCAGAGCCCATCATGTGCCCGGACAGAATTTTACATTTAATCATTGACTACACTCCTCAGGGCTAGGATATAGAACCTTCCAGCAGGATGTGCCTCATAAAACACCCAGGAAGATGCTCCTGCTCAACTGTCAGAAAGCTAAAAAGTATACAATAGTTTAGAAGCAGGGAGGGGCAGGGTGTAGGAAATAACCAATGGAAACATCAAGTAATCTTTTAGAAAGACAGAAAAGCAGAAGGAAAACCCAAAATACGGAGCTTTCACTTGCACTATTTCCTCTAACATGGTCCCTTTTAGAGACGTGCCTAAAACACGGTGTCTAAGTCTTTTCCACTGTGTGAAGCCAGCCAACGGTGGCTGGTGGATGTTAAGGGGAGGAACGGCGTAGAAACAGGCAGAGCTCCTAATGGACCAGGACAGAAGGACACCCGTGTCTTCCCTTGACTATGAGGTCAAACAGAAACAATCTCAGTATGGAATGTGCCAGGAGGAGGTTTTTCTTCATCACCAGGAGCTGCCTTCTATCAGCCCTATCCTCAGCCTCTACATTAGAGTGAGGTGCTTAAGATACGCCTGGGCCAGCAGTAGCCTTCTGACCTGCAGAACTAGCCTAAAACTTTAAGACTAAAGCTAGAAGACACGCCCTGCGTGAAATACCACTTGTCTCAGCCACCAAGTACTGTTCAACACCTAGCCTTCCCTCTGTACCTTTACACATTTGAAAAAATTTAGTTTATCTTAAATTATGTACATGTGTGCATTTCTGTGTATCCCCGAGTACAGGTGCCCATGGAGGCCAGAATAGGGTGTCAGGTTCCCTGGAACTGGAGTGCTGGCTCACAGGTGGCTGTGAGCCACCTAATGTGGGTGCCGGTATCAGAACTCTGGTTCTCTGCAATAGCAGTGCTTTTGCTTAGTGGCTGAGCCATGTCTCCAGCCCATCCTCTGTATCTCTGTAGTAAGGTTTATGTTGCTCATTTACATTTTCATTTAAAGTTTTATCATCAGCTCTTGATACAAGTTCTTGAGGTTCAGACATGACAAATTCTACCTCAATCTGAATATAAATTTTAATACCCCTCAAAATGTAATTTCAGGGTTTTAAACACACTCAATACCATTTCACACTAGGAACGATGCTGCCAGAATGTTCTGGTACTGAGTGTCCCACTCTGCAGAACTATCAGTTCCCTAGGATTCCAAATGAGTGAACATTTATGAATCCCTTTGGGGGGGGGGGTTATCTCCATAAGAAGCACCATTTTTTAAATCTGGATCCCCCAATTTGTAAATTCGATACAAACAAGTCACGTGAGACAGAACGTAAGTGATAATCAGGTACCAGGCAGGAGCAATCTCCACTAATGGGAAATGCAAATCATATCCTCATACAAAGAGTCAGTTACAGGCATCAATGTTATAGAGGATGTGACAAAATTAGCAACGATTTACATGAACTAGCATCATCTCCTTAGAAAACCTTATTAATTTATCTATATGCACTGCAAATCCCATCACATTTATAGCTTTCTTTCTTCAAAAAGAACTTAAGACATTAAAATAATAATAAAAGATGCACAGATCTATTCATTACCATGGGTAATTCTTTTCACAGATTGTACTACTATAATAGAAGTGAAAATTTCAATATAGATAGATTTTAGCTATAATAGAGACTAGGGTAATAGAGACTAGGGCTGGGCATGGTGGATACCCCTTTAATCATAGTCCTTGAGAAGCAGAGGGGGATCTCTGTGAGTTCCAAGGCAGCCAGGGCTAAATAGAGACCCTATCTTAAAAAAAAAAAAGGCAGTGGGGGTGGGGAGGATGGGAATGAAGAGAGACCTGAGTGATGGTTAATCTTAACTGCCAAGGTGGGGAGATCTAGATTAGAACCCTGGAAGACAGGCCTCTGGGAAAGCCTGTGGGTGATGATCTCCACTAGGAAACCTGAGGTTGGAATACTCTCCCACCATAGTTGGCACCATCCCCTGGGGGAGATCCAGGACTGCAGGAAAAGGAGAAAGCCAGCTGAGCATAAGCTTTTGTCACTTTCTGCTTGCCGCCCCAAACATCTACAGCTATGATTTTCTTGACACGGCAGACTGTAGCCTGGAACTGGGAGCTCAAACCAGCTTCCCCCTCCCCCCTTCCAGGGTATTTTATCAAAGTGACAGAAAAGTAAGTAAGACAACCTGGAAGCAACCTAAACGTCTGCTTAACAATGGGACCAATCACTGTGTAAGGTAAATGGAAACGAGGCTGTTACGCTGCCTTTAAAGTATAGCTCTAAAAACCCTAACCATATTTGTATCTATAATATTTTAATTATGTATACATTTTTAATAAGTATATATAAATAGGCCCCAGCGTGAGGTTCTGGTACAACAATACATAGTAGAAGGTTTACCACATTACTTAGCAATCTATCCCCCATAATGTCAATTCTTTGTGACAAAAACACTCAAAATCCTTTCTTCTTATCATTACTGCTCTTTTGGGGGAGCAGTAGGGCTAGAATTGCACCCCGGTCCCCACTTGCTGGGCAAGTGCTATAGGCTTCATCTCACTTCCTTGACATATGAACTCTACTGCATCAGCAGAGAAGCCACCCCAACTCCTAATCGGCATTTGGTTTTCACTGATGAATGAAGCCCCAGTGAACCACGGCTGGTTCTACCTCACACTCGTGTAGGTCGGTCTGTTTAGAGTCCACATACTAATGAGATGGTGTGGCATCTGGTTCTCTATATCTGGCTTATTTCATGTAACCACTGTCATATTTACCAGTTCTGTAAAGATGAATCCCACCAAACAAGGACATTTTGTAAACAGTCCTTGCTAACACACACGCTAAAGGGATTTTAAGCGAATTCTAAAGCATTATCGCTTTCATGTGGACAGAGACTGTGTGACTAGATATGAAGGGATTATATATCTTGAAAGTTAAAATATACCTTGCTGTGGCCAAAGCATATCATTACATGGTTGCAGAACAATATATTTAGCACTGACTTTGCAGCAAAAACCACACTGTGTAAATATGATCCAGCACATATAATCTTACACAATACCTCAGTATTATACAAGTGGAGACTAAATTTCCAGTGATTATTGAGGACAAATAGTAACTTATAATCTATATTAAGTTTGAGTCATTTTTAAATGCGGTATACAGCATCCCTCAGTATCTGTGAGAGTCTAGTTCCAGAATTACCTGCAGGTACCATAAAATGCTTGTTTCCATGAAGATACAGCTGTCTTTGGACTCACCAGAGCATCATGACTCCACAGCTTCTGAAAACCTTGCCATCCCCTGGGTTTGGGAAGCAGAGGGCAGCCTTCAAAGCCTGCAGCCTGCACACTCCATGGTCCCTCTCCTTCAGATGGGGGTTGCTGTCACCCCTCAAGTCCTTATTGTCTTATTGGTGTAGGCAGGATATGGCCCACAACACTACTTCCTAAGGCCCTGACATGAAGCTTGAGAGTCCCAGCAGGCAGCCACAATCAATTTCATTGGCTTCTGACAATGTTCACTCCAGCTTGTGGCCAGGCTTCTTCTGCACCACACGACTCTTTCCTACGTTGTAGTAAGTATATTGTGGGGAAAGCTTCAACTACATCCAGTCAGTTCTAGATCTCTGGTAGGTAAGCAGTCAGTAGGTAATTATATGCTTTCAGGTCAGAGCTGACAATGAAGCAGTGCATCAGAACCACTGATCCTACAGAAGAACCCTCAGGGCTAGGTTCCCATGAGCTTCTCTTGGCCTGATTTTTTGTCAACCATCAATAAGTAAGTACCTTGTACTCTGCGATTCTGTTTAAAAACACCTTATTTAATATACATAATTGATTGATTCCCCCTGGACTCACAGCCAACAGTTCTCTCTTGGGCCTCCTCAATAAAGGCTTCCCACTACACGCTATTCCCTCCATAAGCCACTTCGTGGCCTTCAAGCACTTAGGAGCAATAGACAGCACTTAAGCACTGTGTCTGGAGGTCATTTTAAAGAGCCAATTCCTAACTAGCTCACAAAAATCTGAAAAATGCAGCATTAAGTGGAGTGCAAAGAGAACACTTGTTTACATCTTGAGGACTGGAGGACGGAGAGGCACTGTTTTGACCTCAGCTAAGAGTGTGTGTGTGTGTATGAGCAACCCAAATTGTTCACCATTCTGAGAATGATTTATGGCAAATGTGCTATGAGGATAGAGTTTGAGTCATAGGATTTTCTAGTAGGTAAATTAGCAAATTCAGAACCTGAGTGTAATGAAGACGGCTGATATTACGCTTCTGAAGCATACAACTTACTGACCTAATTAAGAGTAGCAATATGGACTGAGGATTCCTGCTTTATTCATTTGGTTATAATTTGGTAACATACATACATACATACATTCATACATACACACATACACACCTACCTGTCTGTAGTGTATGTGTTATGTGTGCATACATGTGTATGCATGCATGTGAAGGGCAGAAAACAACCTCTGGTGTGGTTCTTCTCTGTGGTGTCCACCTCTTTTTGAGGCAGAGACTCTCATTGGTCTGGAAGTCATCAAGTAGGCTAGGTTAGCTGGTCACTGAGCCCCGGGGGCTTGCCTGTTTCTCTCCCCAGTGCTGGGATGACAAGCATATGTGACCACACTGGGCTTTCTTTACCTGGGCATTAGGGCTCACAGTCAGGCCCTCATGCTTGCATGGCAAGCACTGTTCTGACTGACACCCCCTCAGTATGTTTATTTTGATGTTCAAATTGCCTAGATTTTGCCCATGGGACCCTTTGAGTTGTTCTTACTTTCCTATGAAAAGCTCATGAATGAATGGATGACGAATAAATATAAGACACTGGTAAAGAGGCCTGGACACGCTGTCCTTAGTGTCATTTCCTGCACATGGCATTCCTCATATTCTACTTTTAATTTAAAAGGAGTTCAGAATGTTTGATATCAACAAGACTACCCCTTTAGAGAGCTATCTGGGGGACTGAAAGGTAACACATACCTCTGCACCCGGTACACACGAGTCCATGGGGGCACAAGGGCTAGAATCCGAGCCACCAGCTCAATCAGGTCACTGGGAGAATAGCTTCTGTATCTTCCTGATTTCCACAGCTCATACAGACCAGTTCCACGGATCACCAGGGTAGGGTAGAGCTTCAAACCATCAGGACGAAAAGCAGGGTTCTCAAAAAATTCCTACAGCCAGAGAACCAAAAATTACCACTCCATTAGTTCTGTCCCTACAGGGGACTCTGATGCCAGTTTCTCTCCATCTGCTGCAGGCCTGGAGCTGTCTGTCCCTTCTGTCAAGAAGTATACACAGGGACAAGATGCCACTGTTAGTAGCCCCAGCCCATCCTGTACTACAAAGCGCTCCTGTACAGCCCTGTCTGTGGCTGCCAGTCTCACACTGAGCGTTACTCCTTAGAAATGCTACCCTACTTCCTTCCAGACTATAACATCTTTTAATAATAGATATGATTGTTTAAACTTTTGAAAAATGTGTGGGGGGGGACATTTAAATAAGTCCCATCAAAACTTATAATGTAAACAAAGGGACAACAAACAAACAAATTCCTACAATGTTTACAATAGGGCCCTTTACTGGGAAAGCTTGCTGGTCTCAGGATATCACCAGCAACCTCGGGCAAACTGGCACCACTTCTGACACGGGCTGCACAATCCCCTTTGTTATCCGGATACTGAGGCATTCACCTAGCTCATCTATTCTGGCACAGACCTCTTCGATCTTACACTCCCAGTGGCTGTTTCTTTATCTGGAAGGCGGCAGAGAGACACCAGGCTTTCTAGGACTTTGCATGGTGCAGACTCTAATCCTGATTGAGTACCACTGTACTGGACCGGGGTGGGTCACAAAGTGCTGTCCTTCCCACCCCTGTACCCCCATCAGGATCTACCTAGCCAGCAGTGCGCTAGCTCTGGGAATTTTAAATCATGCTTTAAAACCCCTGACTACATTATTTTCACAAACTTTACTTTGTTTAACTTGCTTCTCAAATAAATGTGACTATAGGTTCTAGATGTCACTGATTGTCACCTTCTTGGATGCTGTATTCTTGTTGCACCATATGTTCTTAAAGACATTCTCTTGAAATTGTGTGATTTCCATTGTGACATTTATAGAGTTATTAAGTCTTTAATGAATATTCTAGACACCCACAAAGAGCATGTAGGCAAGCCCTTCTCTACCTAGCCTGAATCTACACTGAGTACACAATGTCAGAAAAGTTCTGGTTGCAGGAGACACAGGGGCTTTTATAAGGGTGAAGCTAGACTGAACTGGTCCTGGACTCATGATTAAACATGGAGAACTAACACATGGGTTTCTCTCCTTTTCCTCTAAAATTAGGAGGCAAAACGGGACATTTTCAAAGCAGTATAAACTTAGAAGCACAAAGAACAAGAAAGGACATGGGGGTGGGGATAGCAACCACGACTGGAAAATAGAAAACAGATGAAGACTGGCATCCAGCTTTGAAAGGGAAGAAAGCTGCAGATTAGGAGGCTGGCCAGAGCATCACACCACAGTCTCACAAAGCTCACACATCGAAAGGCCCAGGAGCCAGGCAGAGTGGAACAGACATGGAATAAAAAACAGATGTGGAGCCAAGTCTGCACGTGGAGGACCTCCTCTCTACTCTGTGCTGGCCTGTCTCTGGGGACATGGGACTACAGGAGTTTGGCAACAAAGGTTGAGGACAGGAAATGCCAGCATCCCAACTGATGAGCCCTGTGCCTTATCTATGCCACCTGCCACCATGTGGAATATTATCTTGTTATACTATAAATGCTTGTTATAATATTAAGTAAAAAAGCCACATCAAGAAAAACCTACGTCATCCACATGTGAATCTGAGTGTACCTGTGTTACATGCGCAAAACCAGCCTCAGTTCCTCAAAGCCTAAGTGTGGTGGTTTGAATCTGCTTGGCACTATTAGGAGGTGTGTTCTTGTTGGATTAGGTGTGGCCTTGTTGGAGGAAGTCACTGTGGGGGTGGGCTTTGAGACCCTTCTCCTAGCTGCCTGGAAGAGACATTCTTCCCTGGTTTTTCTTAGGAGCAAGATGTAGAACTCTCAGCTCCACCAGCACCGTGCCTGCATGGTCACTGCCATGCTTCCTGCCATGATAATGGACTGAATCTCTGAACTGTAAGCCAGCCCCAATTAAATGTTGTCCTTTATAAGAGTTGTCTTGGTTATAGTATCTCTTCACAGCACAGGAAACTCAAAGACAATAAGCATTTCATAATTTAAAATTTATTTATATGTACATATATAAATGTTTGCCTACATGTATGGCTGTGTACCACATGTGTGCCTAGTGCCCAGCAAGGCCAGAAGGAGGTGGATCCCCTGGACCTAGAGTAAAGCCTAGACATTTTAAAGCCTGAAAAGAATGCTTTAAAATACAGTTTTTGCCTGACAATGGGGAGGTGGCTGACTACTCCTTACTGTGTTTTGAGTATTTTGGAACAAGGCTTTACAGCTTTAAGAATGGAAAACACAATAGTGAACACACAGAGCAAGGAGGTGCGAGAAGTGTGTGGAGGTGCTTGGGATTCACAGGCTCAAGGCCGCACTTACTATAAACTGCTCAATGTCTCTCTCCAGTCCCACATTCGGCAGGTCAGGCATCATATGCGCCACCACTTTGAAACCAGAATCTTTGGCTAGGTGGAATGATTCACATGCTGCCTTCACAGTGTGGCCCCTGAGAGAGAAAATGCATTACCTGTTAGACAGATGAATGGACAGCCAAGCTAACAAATGGGAGTCAGAGGAGGAGGAAAAGGAAGAGGAAGAGGAAGAGAATCTATGAGAACAAGAGCTTCTTGGCTGGGAACAAAAGTCACTTTCACACAGCTCTGGGGAGACTTGGAGGAATATCATAGCTTCAAAGACACTGTTCAGAAATCTCTTATGAACCTGCCCAAAGGCCCGGAAGTAACAAAGAGCACTGTACCCAGACGACAGGGCTCAGCACCATCAGGAAATCAGCTGCTTGTTGTAGGACCTGTTAAACAAGGGCCATGCAGAAGCCAGGCATGCTGATATCTACTCACAGTCCAAGCACTTAGGAAGTGGAGGCAGGAAGATTAAGAATTAAAGATCATCCTACGGTCCTTACCAGGTTTGGGGCTAAACTGGGCAACAACAACACGAAATCCTGAAGGAGCTCTGATTTGAGTATCACTTCTAAGAACTATGAAATGCTGGTAGAGAGAGGGAAGAAACTACAACACAAAGCAAATGTCACTAGTATGACAATGAGTCCATCAGAGAAAGGTTTGGCTGGCACAGGGGTCTGATCAGGCCTCGTAACATACGCTGTCCTGCCACATCCGAGCAGAAAACAGACCTTGATTACAACTGGGGCAACTAAAACTTGAAGCCTTGTGACAATTCCTTCTACCACCAAGATGCTACCATATAGCACAGGACACTCTCAGAAGCCGTGAGCTCTGTCATATTCCCCCTGGATGCCCCACTTACTCCCATGGCTCCACTCCTTTTTCTAATTAGTTTTCACCAGTGACATCTAAAGTTCCAACTTTCTTCTGAATTCTGCACTCAATTATTCTACTTCAAAGTTACTGTATAATATGGTCACAACTATGCATATGCAGCTATACAAATTAAATGACAAAGAAATATTCATTTCCTTAGCTGCACTGTCACCATATGAACAGTGCAGATCTGGAACATTCTACTGGCTAGCCCTGCTCTAAACCATACTAAAATGTTCCACAAGTATGTAACATTTAATGTCTACAAAGTGAAGCCTCTCTTCCCTCCAAGGCTCCCACTTTCCATTCTCTCTGGCCCTTGCTTCCCAGCAGTCAGCAAACAACACTCTCTGCTTTCAAGGACTCAAGGGTTTCCTGCTTAAATTACTCAACACCCGTGGGTTGAGGCTGTCTCCTTACCTCCTTTTAAACTGTCTCCCATATTGGAACAAAGGGGCTCTTACTTATTCTATGCAGGCATGCTCCTATCTTAGCTCCCAGCCTGCCTCCTGATTAAAGCCCAGGATCTTGTGGCTGACTTGCTGGGCCCCGTACAATCCAACCTCTTGCCTGTCATGTGCTCCCATCCCCAAAGAGCTTTCTTCCAGTGTACACAAGTAACTCGGAGTCTCCTTTCAGCCTTAGCTTAGCTGTGTCTGAACATCTCCACAGGGACCTCCTGGCACAGCCTGTGATTACTATGATCTCCAAGCAGCCTCCTGTGTGAGACCTTCCTACCAGAGTTTGCTGTGCTCTGAGATTCCTCTTTTGTGATACAATACCTTTTAGATTTTCCCCTGTGCTTAAAAATATTCAACAGATCTCTGTTACTTAAAGGACAAAGTCCTGGGTCTGCCATTCCTCCAGGCTGCTTCTAAGTATGGACTAGTGTGTTTCCTTAGCTCCCCTTTACAATCCTGGTCACATGAAGTGGCCTTTGCCACTCTGGGTCAGTAATGTCTGCTGCTAATTGAATCCTCATTTCGTTGCTCTTTGGCAGAGGGGGCAGTTATTTACACAGTTTCTCATAGACTGACCTTCCCTGATTCAGTGATTCATTTCTAGATGGAAGAGACTGTCAGGTGACTATACTGAAAATGAAGGCACCGGCAGATGGCCTGAGAGCATGGATGGAAGGAGAGAGTTAAACAGCTAAGATCACACACCTTTCTCTGAGACTGGACTCAAGGAAGAAAGAAGAGCCAGTGGGAACAAGAAGAGGCCACCCACTGCCATCTCACCTGTTGGTATCTCTGGCCACATCTTCATAGACACTCTGAACTCCGATCTCCAGCCTCGTGCAGCCATAAGTCAACATGTCACTTAGGTGCCGCTTCATGCAATAGTCAGGTCTGGTCTCAATCGTAATTCCAATACACTTTGTGAGGCTTCTCTCAGAATATCTGCAGAGCAGAAGTAAAATTACACACCTGGGGTCATTTCTTCCTAGCTTGCCTTCTCTTAGTTTTCCCGGGATAAGACAGTTAACTAAGCATGTGGACTCTGGAGCCAGATAGTGTAAGTTCAAATCCCAGCTCTCCTACTCCCTCACCAGGAAGAAAATAATTCTATTAACCTCTCTGGCCCTGGCATCCTCATCTGTCAAATGACAGTAACAACAGTACCACACTTCAAAGAGCCGGCACAACTGCTCGGGCGCACCCTCAGCTCGTCCCGTTATCATTATTATTCACACAGTCGGCGTAGCCATAATCTTCTTGAAAACAGTGATTTCAACTGTGAAAAGCTATTTCTCAATTCCTAGCAACCGATTTCACACAAGCAAAAACCATCTGCATTACTTATTTCTCACTGCATCACAGAGCCATTTTAAATACAACACCAAGGGGCGGGGGAGGTAAGGGGAGCAATGTAGGCGGCAGAGATCATTCAGGTGAAACGTCTTCTGTGCACCCAGAGGTCTAGCTTCTAAGAATGTGTAAAACTAGAGAGCATTTTTTGGTCACTCACTAAGTCAAGACACAGGATAGTGAGGACCACCTTGGATTTAAGTTCTCTGAGATGTTGACCTTACTATTGGCCCAAGGTCATATCATCTGTCAGGGTGCTCCTGAGGTGGGTGGCAGAAACTTGGTGATGGAGGACATTGTGACTGACACTGGGCCAGTGACTATCAACAGAGAGGTGTCCTATCATTTCATTTACCACATGAAGACACTGAAGCTCAACAGGAACAGGCATCTTGTTCTGGGACACAGTGAAAAGGGCTAAAGGAGTTGAAGGTGGGTCTGTTTATTTACTACGCTATTTAGACTCTCAGCCTGGGATGCCAGACTTCTGTCTGTCTGCACATCTTTAACTTAACTGTAACCATTCTCCTTTCACCTTTCCATAATGTTCTCATGGAGGACAGGAAATACATGTCACATGATAAGCACAAGTCATTTGCTTCTAACAGCAATTACTGGACTTCAGAGAAAAAGAAACCACTGTGGACAAAGCAAATTATATAAAGATGCATGAAGAACAGAAGGTAGAAAGCTCTGAGTGTAGTTCAAAAAAGTACCTGAAAACATCCTAGAATCCAGATTCTAACATGTACCACAAACCATGCTATTAACTAGTATTTCTCAAAAGCAGTGGCCTTAGGCAAGAGAGCCAGGGCACAGTGACAGCTCCATCATTGGGAAAAACAAGAGAGTTGGCAACAGCAGCAATGGGGATCTGCCCAGAGGAAAGGGCAAACCTACGAACTGACCTGTCTGTTACAAAGCATCACGGCTCAAGGAGGCACACAGAGGGGCTGCCACGAGCATGACACCATCACCTTGTAAATCAAAACAAAGTACAGGACACAGAGGCAAATCCTACTCTCAGAAACTTAACTCCACCTCAAACATGTCTTTCCTCTGGGAAAACGTGGAGAAAGAGAAAATAACTCAGTTTAAAAAGCTATTGGTGGCACATGCATTTAATCCCAACACTTGGGAGGCGGAGGCAGTTGGATATCTGAGTTTGAAGCTAGCCTGGTCTACCGAGCAAGTTCCAGGACAGCCAAGGCTACAAGAGAAACCCTGTCTTGAAAAACAAGAGAAAAGGGTCAGTATTTCCCATTTCCTTTCAGAACTGTATTTCCATCTGAAAAGCAATGAAGTGGAAATTCTTATCAAATCTGAACATTAAAAACAACTGAGTATTGGATCTTAGGTGAGCTACTGTGTTTTTATTGTTGCTATTTGTAGTCCAGTATCTTAGTAAATCTGCTGCCTTGTTTAAGAGATACCTACATAACTATTCTTTTTCATATGCTAATACATGTACACACGATGCTACTAAATCTGAGCCTTTCAGGGTCTGCTCATCCTCCCTCCGACATTTAAGCAGCCACTTACTAGAGTGTGCCTTTCTTTCAGTACCACAGTTGACACCTTACCTTCTGGGATTTCAGTTTTTAGGTTCTGGGGCAGAGAGGAGCTGTTTCAACTTCTAACAGACAGAGGCAGGACTTGGACTCAGTTTTCCTGCCAGGGCTACTGTTCTTTATGACAGCCAGAGGATTGCCTTAGGAAGGCTGCAGGGATGCTCTGAACTACACGTTTCTCACAGGCCACCAAGGTAACAGTTATGTAAGAAGCTCATGCTCTCTAAGAAACATATGGTGTCAGAGCTGTTCACAGTGAGAGTGGGCAGGACGCAGGGAGGAGGGAAAGGAGAGCCCCACCTTAGAAATAAAACCCATGCCACCTAGCTCAAAGATATCTCTCCTCTGGTGACATGTTCTCAGAGCCCTTGGTAGGACGAGCTCTGGGTGCACCCACACTTATTTATGGATATATCTGTTCCTCCTTTAAGACAGGGAGCACCCAGCAGGTCCAACAATGTTTAGTGTCTAATAGCTTAGGAGTTCAGCACTAATTCCTCCAACCAAACCAAAGAAATGATCACGTAGAATGAATAAATGAATCAGATGTAGCTAGGACAAAGGAGGACTCTCCCCTCCCATAGCCTCTAGTGATCTTGCTGCCTACCGTCCCTCTTGGAAATAGAAAAGGTAATTTGCATTAGGTCAGAGATTCCATAAGAACTAAAAATCTGGTTTTGATCCCAGAGCTGCTTCAGTCAAGCTATAGGACCCAAACTCAATCCATTCAAGCCAAGCTGACAAGTAAATGAGGGCAGAGAGATAAGATATTAACTTTCATTAGTCACAATCTACTCATGTCCCATCTCCACAGACCCAAATGAGTCAACAGAGTTTAAAAGTTCTTTGGACTGATGCTCTTGGGGTTATTACTGAATGCCTCAGAATCACAACTGCAGAACAAATGTCCTTTTATAAATCATCACCATACCTGGATAGTACCTCAATAAAATCGGATACATCTCACACTGACATTAGTAAAGCTCTACACTTAAGCCAGAAGCTAAGAGGATGCACCTACCTCTTTTTGAGACTGTAACCCAATTTCTTTCTGGAGACTGGTTATGTTTAATAGGACCTAAAAGCCAACAGTCTCTGCCCAATACAATTGAAAAAGTCAAAAAAGTTTGATTTTTAAGTATGACTAGGAGAGACTGAGCTGGTGGCACTGGAGAATAGTTGGGTGCCCAAGCACATCAGTCAACAGAGTCTTAACATTTTGTGGTCATAACCAGATAGCTGAGGAACCAAGGGCCCCATAGTAGTAATAGAACACCAGTCACAGGTAAGGAAGGCACTTACAGGCTCAGTGTACAGGCGTACTACAGAAAGCTTCCCTTGGCAGGAGGAGGCAGCTAAGTGAAAACAGTGTGAACTTTTAGATAAACGTTTCTCTAATCAAAGCCCAAGTCACAGATGTCAGCCAGGACCACCTGCAGACACTTCAGTCCCATAGTCCCATTGCTTCATTTTATGACACCAGGAAAATGGAAGCACAGAACAAATCTGTGCTTAAGCAGATGACAATGAGAAGTGATGGCAGATGCCTACCAGCCAGAGGCAAGTGTACCTTTCTCCATGCTACTGGGGAGGCCAAGGCAGGAGCTGGCCAGGAGTCAGGCTGGTATAGAAACATAATGAAGGCCATCCCCAGTGCCCCCACCTCACACCCTTCAGATATACACTACTTTCCATCAGATACTTACCACTTCCTCCTAAGACATTCTCTATCAAGGATGCAGAGAAAACCAACTATATGGTATTATAAAAGAGTAGAGTTCAGTGAAATTATTCTTGGTTAACAAAAACTAACGTAGGGGGTGACTAAACTAGTAGACATAAACCCAACCAGTACAAACTAATTATCACTAATTATACCAAATGTTAACAGCACTAAATACTGCAATTAACAGGCACACATTATCAAGATGGGCAACTGTGCCCGCCCCCTCCCCCACAAGTATTGTAGGCTTCTGCCTACAAGGAATCCACTTGCTCTGTAAGGGCATATAAGCCCCAACACCCATTAATCCAGTTTCAGAGGATCTCACATATTCTTCTGGCTTCTGTAGGCACCTGCACACACACGCACATACATAAATTCAGGCACACAGACATACAAATAAAATACAAATAAAAGGATAAATCAGAAGAAGTAAAACTAATAAATACCTTTACTGAAGATTGCTGATGAAAAGGAGGTCTAAACAATGAGGAACCAGAGCACATTCACGATGACCACAGTGAACTCTCCCCAGGCCACGCTCACAATGACCACAGTGAACTCCCCCTAGAGCATGCTCACAATGACCACAGGGAACTCTCCCCGGAGTCTGTGTTCCAACTATCATTTAAAAATGTCCTCACTCTTCTACTCTTTGTAAGATAAGTTGGCCAGCAACAGCTAATTCTCAATTTTACAAAGATGTGCAAAGAGCTCAGACTACCTACAGCAATCATGCAAATCAATTACAAAGTTGGGAGATGTATATTATTTGTCTTCAATTCACACTGAAAAGCTACAGTGCTCAAAATAATGTGAGCACTGGTCTACAAACCAAAACAGACAACAGCATTGCCCTGTGTGGCCCATATGCATAGCCCTTAGAATTTTAACACAGGGTTCATAAACTCTAAATGGGAAAGGTGAGTTTTTAAAGAAATCATCTGAAAACAATTTAGTCTCCATATTGGAAAAAAATAAGCCTTGACTCCTACCTCACAGTATATATAAAAATTCAAAGGGGATCAGAAAGCTAAATGTAAAAACTAAAATTTTAATTAGAAGACAATACAGGAGACTAACTTTGTACCCTGGGAATATGTGATAGTTTATTAGTTACAATACAGAAAGCAATGGTAAGAAAGAAAAAGATTGGTCATCTTAATTCTGTCCTAAGAGATCATCAATAGAATAAATAGTCAAGGTACAGACCGGGTTCTCAAATCAAGGACAAGTAACAGCCCAACAGAAAAAATAGAAAAAGATTAAACATTTCAACAAAGGAATATAACTGGACAGCACAAGCACACACTCAAGTGTTCAATGGCATTAGTCATCAGGAAAATGCAAATTAAAACCACAATAGATGCCATTACACACCCACCAGAATGGCTGAAGTTAAAAGGACTGCCAACAGCATGCTCTGATAGGGATGTAGAGCCACCAAGCTCTTGCCCATGAGTGCTAGGAGCACAAAAAGCACAAGCATTCCAGTAGAATGGCTGGTCGGTTCTCATGCAACACTAACGAGCCTAGCAATTCTCCTTACGCCCCAAGAGCAATACATACATTTAACTATAAAAAGACTTGTACAAAAGTGGTCAGAGTTGTATTAATAACAAGCTGCAAGCAGCCCATGTCCACAGACAGAAGGATGGATACACAAACTGTGGTCTATACACAACTGTGGTCTGTGTACCCAGCAGAATACTGCTCAGCATTAAAACTGGGCAACTATGGACTCCCCTAACAACACTGGTGAACCTCAAGCAACGGTCAGTGAAAGAACCCCTCCTCCACAGGAGACCAGATCTTAACATTATGTGAAGTTCTACAATGGGCTTAATTCATGTAGTGGGTGAAAAAACACAAAATCTACCACAAGGATTGCCGATTCTGGGAAGCGAAAGTGAGGATTTTCTGGAGGAAAAGAAAGCAACCCTGGTGACAGAAATCCTCTCCATTACCTATCTACTTTCACAGGGTCTTGCTATGAAGCCCAGGTTGGCCTCAAATTTGAGATCCTTCTGCTTCTGCCTCCTGGCCGTTGGAATTAAACTACAGCCGTCCATGTTCTGAATCTTAACAGTATTTTTGTTACACAGGTCTGTCCAAACAAATCAAGGAAAAAACACCAAGCTGAATGTTAGTTTATACAATGCATAGCAATGTACATGAAAGTTGCTAGTTGCTTCCAGACCTCTAGAGGCTGCTTTTT
The DNA here is from genome assembly GCA_019843965.1 of Rhynchomys soricoides. NCBI lineage: Eukaryota > Metazoa > Chordata > Mammalia > Rodentia > Muridae > Rhynchomys > Rhynchomys soricoides. The sequence continues at coordinate 8,205,966 of JADRCH010000013.1, forward strand.
TGCTTCTTTCACAGCCCAGGCAGGAGCATGGAATTAACTTTGGGGTTTGGTACCCAGCATTACCTAGCATTCTAGCTTTCCCAAGATCTGTAAGGACACAGAGGATTTAAAGACACTGATGGGGGGGTGTGGGGGGGGCGGGGGAGAAGGACCGGAAATGAGTTTAAATTTCCACAGGGAAAAGTGTGACTCATGCCTCCTTGATGGGTAACTACCCTTTTAAATTGCACCTTGTGAAAACAGCCAAGGAGCACTGAATATAAAACTGCTTCTGGGCAGAGCTGATTAAAAAGGAATAAAACTCCATTAAGAGCTTGCTCTGAGTTATCTGGCAACAGTCGCACTCTGGTGAATGGGTGACTCAGATCCCACTGTGGTCTTTCTCCAAAGTGATGGTTTTTATGGGATGACAGTCATCAGTAATTGGTACTCTCTGGAGAGCCGAAGAGGCTCAGTCTAGCTGATGGGCTGAGTGATCAGCACTGGTTTCATTCAACAGCCTTCGCAGTGGCCAGGCCTGCGATGTCCTTGAGTAGGCTTGTGTTCCTGCACTTTCTGCCTGTAATCATTTCACAACTTCCTGATATCTACAGGACACAAATAATAGGTTCATGCTGGTTTAAGATCTAATCCTAAACTTGTAAGTAAAAAGAACAAACAAAACAAACCTCTAATCACTTGGATTAGATACAGGAAGCCCAAGAAGGAACAGTTGAGCTAATCAAATTGTGGCTCTAAGGATGTTTAACCTTCAACACTGGTGGCTTCGCCTACCACCTCAAGGAGCTGTTAGCCTAGTTTAAGAGGGCCCCTTGAAAAACATCCTATTGTCCTTAGCAAATGAGTGTCGGTGTCACAGCTGTGTGGGGAGGAGACACCTGCCAGGGCTCTGCAGGGAACCAGCTTCCATCAGAGGGAGGTGCCTCTTCTGGAGAACATCCATTTTCCAAACATCTTCTCACAAAATAACACACAGGAAGGCTGCCTACACGTTTTGAAAAGAACACATCAGACCAAAACCAGTTTTCCTGGGCTGCTCTTTAATTTACAAATTTACACATTTGAAAATAATTTTGTTTCTAGTTTAGTTCAGAAACTACTACTTCAAATGACACAAAATTTCCCCTGAATACTTTATTATAGGGGGTCATACAAAGAATTTACCTCAACAAAGCAAACAAAAGCTCACAAATAGGCATTTTTCATATTGCCTCACAAAGTACAGAGACCAGGAGAGGGCAGGACAGCAGCCGAGTGGGCTGCAGAACGGAGCACCATGTTGCGGTGGCTCGCACTTTTATTACTTCCTAAGAGCCACTCATGAGATTTGCTGCACTGAAGGCTCAAGGCAGAGAAACAGTTCTTTAACTTATTAAAGCAGAGTGCCCTCTTGAGGTAAAGAACAGAAACAAGCCCACACTGACCCTGGCCAGACATCTGCAGAGGAAGGTTTCTTCTCTCAGGGACTTTTTTGGACAAACACATCATGATTCCAATTGAGTACATTCTAGCAAAAACAGATGACTATGGCCAAATACTATGGGGCACCAGAACTGCAGCAAGACTGCTGACGTTTGAACTGATGACAATGTGAAAGCTGTGCCACAGAAACTCTACATCTGCTGTTGGCCTGCTCCATAGATGCCCAGGGCTCAAACCCCACATGGAAAAGCTCAGAGCAAACTTACAGGGAAGGTGTGCTGAAGATAGCTACAGCTGAACTCCACATATGTAAACATACACACACACACACCCCACACCCCTTCAACATATGAAACCTGAGAAAAGGGGTCTATATGTACATAAGCTTAGGAAGATTTATTTACCTAAATTATTTTAAATTCTTTTACTTACTTTTAAATTTGTTATTGTGTGTGTGTGAACATGTCCTCTTTCTACTGTGCTGAGGCAATGGCCCTCTAATCCATGCTGCTGAGGCACACACTCTAGGTGAGCTGGCCCTTGAGCTTCCACGTGACTCTTTATCTGTCTCCTGCCCCACAGCAGAAGGGCTGGGATTACAGGTACATGGCATGTGGATACACCAGCTACATTTACCATGTTGTGTGCATGCATGCACATATGTAGAAAGCCAGAGGACAACCCCAGGCTCATTCTTAAGTGGGAGCCAATGGTATTGAAGATAATGTTGTTACGGTTTTTGGAGGTGAAGGGGGTCATCTGGGAACCCTGAGTTGCTGCTGCCATTACATCTCGGAGCTATAACGAAGGCTACTTCCCCCAAATCATACTAAGGTATAATTTGACTCGTGAGTATGAAGAGGAGTGAGTTGGGTTACATCATTTCAGGGCTTTGCTAAGCATGACTCATCCTCATGAATGATAAAGAGTTTTGAATGAACAGTAAAAATAGATGCCACCTCCTCTAGTTACTGAGGTCCCTGTGGGAACAAGTCACACACCCTAAGTCTAGATTTAGGAACAGAAAATTTACCTGTCATTTATCAGTCAAACATAATTACTTGCTTACCACATGTTGTTCCAGAGGATAAATCCTTTATGCGGCTCCTCAAGGTACTTTTGACATTTATTCAAATTTATGAACTATCTTTAATTTCACAAACCCAAAGGAAAGCAACAGGGGAAGAGACATACAGGAGGTCTGACCTCAGCTCCAGGAGGTAACCTTACCAAGGTCAGCCCTGGTCATCTTTGATGATATGGACTGACCACTCAGAGTCCATTCTAGTGCTTGCTTAGGCTTTAGCCACAGATGACAAAGCTGCCCTCAGGCTCGTTCCAGACCTGACCTACTTATTACCACTATTTAGCCAAAGTCTGACAGTGCTAAGGGTGTCAGAAAGAGACTAGACACCTTTCAATATTCTGATGGTTCATAGGAGTGGATGTGCATGCACACGCGCACACACGCACACACTTTTACACCTAGCAATTTCTATATAGCAAAGTTCAGGCTCTGAACATTCCCACTCTGCCATCAACTAGCTGTGTTAAGTCTAGGCAAGCTGCTTTACCTCACTGGGCCTTGGATTTGTCGTATGTAAAACAGGTAATCTGACCAGTACAATCAAAAAGGCTTACTGTATGGAGTGAATCACAATGTACATTGTACACACAGCAAATGTAGGCCTCCTTTACTCCCAGCTCTTCTTTCTCAGTGCTAACCTTGGCCTGTGATGACCACAGCACACAGACAGACATGGTTGGACACATACATAATGGAACCTATAGTATAATTCTAAACATTGCTTTTTGTCTTAGCATACCTTGGAGATGCAAAATTCTCCCACTAGATAACATCATCCCTCCATGGGTCTGTGAATATCACTTATGACTGAAAATCGCCATTGTGTACCTGCAGCTAAGACTTCCAGTTTTGGACCCTACCAGTCATCTCTAGGGGCATCATGGACACTTGAAACACAACAAACCCAAATTTCCTCTCTCAAACCGAACTTCCCTATGGCTTTTCCATCTTAGCATATGACATTCCCACCCATCTCCTCAGGTGTCACGCTTGGCCTTCCTTCTCCTAACCAGCCTGTTCTCCATCACCTCTGCCGCACCCTTGTCTGAGCCACAGTGATGAGGGGACGCTCACAGGCTTCTCACATTCCCTCTTGTAAGACTCTGACCTGTTAGAAGGCAGTCAAATGATCTCACCTGTTAATGAGGATATATCACCACCCCCTTGGCTTGAAACAATCTACTTCTGCATTTCACACGAATTCAGCTCCTTGAAAGGGTACACCATCTGGCCCATGTTCAGCCTTTTGGTGTCACCTGAGGACATATCTTTGATCACTGGAGTATAACCCAGTGGTCTGTGGAAAACCATGAGCTGTTTCCCTTCTTGTGTCCTTGCCCTCTCTGTACAAGTCTTAGACTCTTCTTCCTACAACAGGTCTCTGTCACAGCAGTCCCTTTAAATGATAGCTTTTACTGTGTAAGACACTGAACTATGAAAGGACAGTGACACAAAGACACAGACCTGTAACTGCATAGATGGCATGGAGTCTGTCCCATGGGCTTATATATCTGAATGCTTGGTCAACAGGGAGTGAAACTCCTTTAAAGGATTAGAAGGATTTAGGAGGTGTGGCCTTACTGGAGGAAGGGGGTCACTAGGAGTGGGCTTTGGGTTTCAAAAGTCCATGCCAGGGCCAGCCTCTCTGTGTGCTTGTGGATCAGGATGTAGCTCTCTGCTACTTCTCCAATAGCGCTCCTACATGCTGTTATGCTCTCTGCCATGTTGATAATATACTAAGCCTCTGAAACTGTTATCAAGCCCCCAATTAAATGCTTTCTTTTTATAAGAGTTGCCTTGCTCATGGTGTCTCTTCACAGCAATAGAACAGTGACTAAGATAGATAGGATCTAGTGGGACTGTAAATAATAATTAAAAATTTACGTAAGTAGCTGCCCAGGTATCCCCACATTTCTGAAAACAAGCATATTTGAAAACTATCTATAACTACTGACCTTTATATGAAGCCTTAGCACTCTCCTGCTAAAAAGTATGACACACTAGCTAACAAGGCTCACAGCTGTCTTCTTTTTATTAATCAGAATGACTATACGATCGTGGTGTGGTGTGGCTGTCTGCTCCTTCAAGTTCCATGTTAAAACTGATAATGTTAACAGTACTGAGTTACATTTTGAGAGTGGGCAGGCTGAGGTCTCTGCCCTCAGGAGTGGAACAGTGTTCTTATGAAAGTGAAGCCCCTTCGTGCTTCATGCCCTCTGGTCATGCCCCATGAGGGGATGACAGAAGGCTCTTGCCAAATGCTGCATCCATGATACTGCACTTCCCAACCTCCAGAAACATAAGACAGCTGTTCATTTTCAAATTACCCATGCTCGGGTATTCTGTTCTTGCAGTGCAAATAGGCTAAGGCAGAGACCATTCCTGAACAGCAAGTACTTGATAGTTAAGGATTGGTTACTAAAAAATTAGTGCTTAAGCAATAGTCATTTGTCCCGATGTTTCTTATAGCAGTGAGATGCTTCTGACAAGAACACCCAGTCCTGGGCTGGGTTCAATCCCTGCAACCCACAGTGGAAGGAGATAACTTCCTCCCAAAATATGTCCTCTGATCTCTACATGTGCACATAGCATGTACTGTCCTCTCTCCCTTTCCCTTTCTGTCTCTCTCCTACACTGATAAATTAAAAAAAAGGAAGGAAGGATGGATGGGTGAATGGATAGCCTGTCCTCTTTGTGGTGGATTGAAACTCAAACAGGCCAATCTAAACTAGTTTGGACAGCTTAATCAGCCTGTGTCTGAAAAGATCTATGGACAAGTCAATCTATGAAAACATGACTATGCCAATGAAACATACTTGTTTCTTTTTAAAGAATTAGCTTGATGAAAATAATTCTTTCCCACAAAAAAAAAAAAAAAAAAAAGAAAGAGCATGAGGAATTCAGAATATATACAGGAACAAATCAAATCTCCATAGGCAGCTGCTAGGAGCATGAACAAACAGGCAATGGCTTCTCAGAGTGAGAATAGGGTTTCTTACTTGATTGACTCGTAAATATTGTTTGAAGTATGGCCTGATAGAGCATCGTGTAAACTTCGGATAAAATAATCTCTGTATTCTTCCGGAAGGGCCATGAATGTTCCACCCATCACGATGAACTCCACCTTATCCACACTGTGACCAAGCTGCTTTAGCTGGAAGAAGCACACATCCATCAGAGCATTGCTCCAGTGCTGCAGAACTTCCGATTTCATTTCATAGTCTTTCGAGCACAGTTTATAAATGAAAAGCAATAAAACACAATTTTCTAATTCCGCTCATTTAAAAATGAAATGTCTGAAAGAAAACAATTCCTGCTCAAGTAAGAGGGGAGACTGAGAATTAAAACCAAACCAGAAGCCAGACTTTAATGCTGACAGTTCAGTAGCAATTTAACAACAGGAAGAATGTAAGACACATATAACAGGTAACACAGAATATAATAAATTAAAAAATCAACATAATGTAGTATTAAATACTGCAGATATTTATTACATATATTTTATGTCAGACTTCATGGTAAAAAAAGACACAATCGTGACTAAAACATAACCTGGACTTCATGTACAGGGAGAAGGGTAAATACCAGATTAGACTGAACCTTCAAGATGCCAGTTAAAGCTGATTGTGGGCACAGGCCCTCAAACTCCTTCTAGAAGACCCAAGTATGTAACTATCTCAAAATGAAGTATCTCATCTCTTCTACCACAGGGCACTGTGCTAACCACAATAAGCCAGGATCTAAGTTTTAAGTTTCTTCCTGTATTCTAAGCATGAGGAAGCTAGGATCAAATATTAACTAGAATATACTACGTAATGAGTATCCATATAGACCTTTAAAATAGTTCTTTCTACAAGTAGCAAATAGCAAGTGCTGCTACTGTACGTCTGTGTATCTGAGTGAACATGTGTACGTCTACCCATCAACACTAGAGGGTTGCGTCACTGTCCATGGTCGCATACAAGAGGGAACATCAGAATCACTCTGGCAGCATCTATAAAAACTGCCAAACTCCACCCCCACCTGCAGAGGTGGAGACCCCTGTGTCACTATATCACTAAGTTCCCCAGACTCTACTGCACTTACTTAGAAAAGAACTGTTATTATATGGGACTATCCTAATACTTAAACCTAGGATCTGTAAATTTTTTAGTAAATAAAATATTTCACACTCTGTTAAAGCAGTTTTTCATCTTGTGATAGCTATTCTTGGTTATCAACCTGATGACAACTGAAATTAAAATCCAAATGGCTGGACACACCTGTGAGAGATTGTTTTTTTAATTAAATCATCTGAAGTAGAAGATCCACTACTTCACTAATCGGATCTTTACTCTGGGCCATGACTTCTACTGGAAGCCTATATTAAGGACATACAGGAAGGAAGCAGTCTCTCTCTTCATCTGCTTGTCCCTCCCCCCTCACTGACATTAAAGCCTACTTTTTTGGAATTACAGTGTATACTGAAGATCAGCTGAGCCATCCAACTAACTAGATCCTTGGACCTTCTATTCATGGGCAGTGATTATTGGATTAATTGGACCACAACCTATAAGCTATTCTAATAAATCCATATATATATACATACACACACACACACACACACACACACACATTTTATAAGTTCTGTTTCTCTAGAGAACCCTGACTAATACACATCTTAAATGAGTAGAGTATTATGCCTGAAAAACAAAATTGAAGTCAAATTCAGTTTAGAACATGTGATGGTTTGTATATGCTTGGTACCAGGGACTGGGGTATTGCTGATAGGTCTGAGCAAGGTAAAGTACAACTTTTGATTGGGGATATCTTACAGATTCAGAGGTTCAGTCCATCATCATCAAGTGGGAAACAGGGCAGCAACTAGGCAGGCATGGTGCAGGCAAAGCTAAGAGTTCTTACATCTTCATCTGAAGGCTGCTAGTCGAAGACTGACTTCCAGGCAGCTACGACTAGAGTATTAAAGCTCACGCCCACAGTGACACACCTACTCCAACAAGATCACAACTCCTAATAGTGCCAATCCCCGGCCCAATCATATACAAACCATCACAGAACATGTTTTCCTAAGCTATGTGGGCTCCCTATGTGGGGTCTTCTGACTGCTGATTTAACAGGGTGGTGTTCAACAATGAACTGCCGCACAAACCCAGAAATGAACTGCCACACAAACCCAGAAATGAACTGCCACACAAACCCAGAAGCAACTTATGTACTGCACACTCCTTTCTATTTTAGATCTTTTACTGCAACAACTTCTGATGCTTACATTTTAACACTTACAAAGTTATGTTTAGACTCCTTGAGAAGTTCAAGGTCACCTGTCCAGTACTTAACCAGCTATGTTAATGTGTAATTTTAGTACCATAAAACCCACCCCCTTTAAGGCACGACTGGGGAGTTTTGATGGAGTTATGCACCTCCACAGTCACAGAACAAGTCCACAATCCCCAGTGGCTGCGTTCACTGAGCACACTGCCACAGCACTTCTTGATCTGGCTCTGGAAGCTCAACCTCTTGTCGACTGTTACAGAACTTTTACACGTTTTTGTAGACCATTCATTTTTAGTCCTTTGAAATGACATGGCCTATAAAACTGTAAGAGTTGATCTGTCAGAAATAATTTCCAGTTGCATAATGTTTTTACAAAGTGATTTATTTTACTCTTATTTATAATGTGAAAGTATAAGACAATGATAATATTGGCTTCTAAAGTTTTAGCCCAAAAAAAAAGCATTTTAATTATTATAGAAATGGCTACAAGTAATTTCATAATTTATCAATTCTGTATTTAATTTTGACATGTTTCTCATAACTCACCATTGTATATAATACTGTGACAGATATCCCACAGTACATACATATTTTGTCAACATAAATTCCTAGAAATAAGTTTACTAGATAAAATTTTATACACAATTTATACTTTGGTACTTGTTGGTAAACTGTTCACCAGAAGTACTGTATTGATTTGTACTGTTATATGAAACATTTCTCTAAAATTATCTAACAATTAAGTTTTATTATAAAAATAAGATAAAAAGACTATCATAAACCTTAAACAAAAGAACTTCTACACACTTTCAGAAGCGACTGTCGACAAAGTGAAGAAAGGACGCCACAGTCTAAGCAGCGTAAGTCTGACCACGCACAGCACGCTGCTCTAAGACTCTCCTTCAGATGAGCATAAACCTCACTCTTTTCATCCTACTTCACAATGACTCCAAACCAAGCAACTGCGACATCTTGGAAGCGCAAAAAACAATTTAAAAAGCTTACTTGCTCTATCCGGTGTCTTGTCTGCAGGTAAGGGTCGTATCTAGCACGGATAGCTCGCATGGAAGTTGGCTAAGTAAACAAGCAGAAAAAATTATGTAACAGTCATATAAAACTTAAAAAAAGAGTAGTGAAGGGCTGTGTTAAAATGAAATAGTCTAGGGTTTTGAAAACCACATCTCATGTCCCACTTTCTAGTCTGTCTTAGCAAGGTGCAGGGCATCTGGCTAGTCCCCTCCCACACCACTGAGCTTACCTCAATAGCAGGGCATCACATTGACCTTCTGGAAACGTGATGGCACCCAAAGTGTAGTGCACACACACAGATGGGCACACATACACAAGAGAGTCATGTAGCAGAATGCTCTTTGCACAAGGCCCTTAACTATACATGTTTTCTAATGGCTCAGTGATTGGTCTTGATGCCAGTCATACAGTGAACACTCTACAATGATGACAGCACAGTTCCCTAGCATAAAAGGTTCTTAGTCTTTTTCCAGCAGGTGGAGACTATTCTGGTGATCTACAGCTGGTCAGAACATGGGGATTAAGTGACAGTGGAATGCCCAACTGATAAAGCCCAGCACAGCCGTGACACCTAAGGCTCAGGGAAAGGGGGCAGAGGACCAGGCAGTGTCTTCTAGACATGACATAGATAGGACACTCACGAGATCTCAGAAAATGACTGTATAAACAAGATCTGCACAATGACAACACCAGCTGACATGCCAACACAGATGGGCATTTCCTAAGGCCCCAAACCTAGATCATGAGCTACAGGCAATCAATGTTATTGAGACAGGAAGAATCAGTTTTCTCCAGGGATGAGCTCTCTGATAGACTATCCAATTCCCAGTAGTCAGACTTAAACACCTATAATCCTTGTGCTTTCCAGGTGAGACAGGAAGACTATCAAAAGGTTGAAGCCAATCTGAGTTACAACGAGACATGTCTGGGGAAAAGTGCGCGTGCGTGCGTGTGCGTGTGCACGTGCGTGTGTGTGTGTGTGTGTGTGTGTGTGTATAGAGCAAAACAGTACTTTACCACATTATTTAGTAAAATCTGAACCATAAAATACACAGTTCAGAGTGGCTGCTCACTACTTTTATCTTCCTGTCAGTTGTTTAAGGTTCTATGCCTCAAATTCCTCACTACAAAACAGATTGAATCATAGTATCTACCTTCCAAATTCTGCTGAAAGTCTTGGAGTGGCAAAGCATTTGGGACAGTGGTTGGGAATAACGGTTAAGAAACACTCAAGTCATCATTGCTCTAGTGACTTGGCACATATACAGCACCCGAAGACACAGTGCAAATATTTGGCAAAAAGCTTTTCTAGTCCTGAGCAAAGGTCAAATTTATAAGAATGTTGGTACTTGTCATGTCACATTCTGGACCAAATCAAGGCTTTACCTCGTAACCCGTGTAAGACTGGGTTGAGTACTCAAAATCTGAGTCAGGTCCTCCAGGGCAGTATCTGGACACAACGACAGAACAGGAAGGATAGGTGAAAGCTCAGTTCAGCAGGACATCCTGCCATCAAAGCAGCTCCGCCATCAAGTCAAATCGCATCCACCTCGTAGCAGTGTTCACCAACAAGCAAGCAAGACAACTCAGTGAGGGAACATGACGACACTCGTGTCCAGAACGCTGCAGTCACAGCTCTTACAGGCCTGATATGGAGCCCAGCTGCCCAGCCTGGGGGATGCCAGGCTTCCCTGGGACCATGCTTTTCCCAGGAAAGTTTTTCTCCCATCTAATCCTTCCTCTGTCACACATTTGCATCCATGAACCCTTCCCAATTCCTCAATTACAGAAACCTAACAGCTAGTTATAGGAAGAACTTTAAAATTTTGGATATCTCTCTGGTCCAAACTCATTTAGAGTTTAATGCTGGAATTCAAGGAGCTCATTTTCCTACATTTAATTTCCTGAGGTATCAGGTTCCACTGTCCCATGCTCATAGCCTATGCATATTTCAGCACCGCAGCACTATGTGTTCAGTTCCAACAAGCTCAAATACCTTACCAAAGCTGCAGATTTAGTGGCTGAGCTATGGATTTTTCAGTCAAAGTTTTAACTATCATCAGCCTGTACTGACCAAGGGACACTCACTCACTAGTTTAACGGACACACACACCCCGACTTATCAAACCATACTTACACACATATATTCCCCGTAAAACTGATGTGTGGACATCTATGGGGTTTGCACATCACAGCCACAACAGCAATCTACAAAAGAAAGATTCATTAAAAAGCTACCATTGAAAAATCAACAAAAATTTTACAGAGTGGTTACCCCTAAGAGTGAAGGAGAGGAAGGCAACTGGAGCGGGACATAAGGGCACTGAAGGGCACATAAAGGTCTTCAAGGTGTTCCTTTCAACTGCTAATACTTACAGTGTGTCTGTGACTTGCATGTGAGTTCTGTACTTAGTTTTACAGCAAGTATGAAATAAGGAACTATTACTACTAATTTGGGATCCTAGACCTTGCACCCAGGGACTTGAGCATTCTACCTCTGAGCTACAAGCCCAGCCCTAGGAATTAACTTTTAAGTTCATTGTAATTCTTATTCTCTAAATATTTTGCTAAAATAGCCTACAAAGATTACTTTATATGATATTATAAATAAACTTAATCATTATTATTCAGATTGTACAGACACTCCAGATTTCAACATCTAGAGCAGGAAGCTGGAAGTCAGGGACTGGACTGATTCAGAATTTATGTGTAAAATCTCAGAGTACTGACCAAGTCCAGGCTGGATGGGGAAGTGCTGCTTGAGAAAAGGGCTGGCAGCACAGCAGAGAGTTCCAAGCTCTTAGATACTGACATGGGAAGTAGTGACCAGACAGATCCACACTAAGCCTAATATAAGCTGAGTTTCTTATGGACAGAGAAGTTGTAGACAGAGGACATGTAGACAGAGAAAACCAGATGAAGCCAGTGCTGAAGAAACTGAGCTACTGATTTCCAAATAATTGCCAACAGATAGATGGGAGACACCTCAAAACAGATGGGAATGTGTTTAAGTAAGTACACACGTGTGTGGAGTACCAAAGAGACACGACCCGGCTCTAGTTATGCAGAAGCATTTGGTAAACCAAACAGAAAAACAAAGGACACTCTTCACCATGAAGGTAAAGAGATCAAGGAAAGCCAGGACAGGTGTGGTCTGAGGAGCTGTAGCAACGTGAGCAGTGATTCTGACTGAGACATTATTGCAACAGCAGGTGGTGACCAGGTGACAGCAGGTGCACACGTTAGATTCCTATTTTTTTTGTTTTTTTTTTTAAGTTTTAATGTGGTGTAAGTACCTGTTAGTAATGTACGTGTATCAGAGTCAGCGCATATTGTGGGTAAAACTTGTGAGGTTCAACTGTCCACAAGTATCAGAATCCAGGGTATCAGGCCACTGGCACAGACAACCAAGCCCTAGAACTATCATATCCTGATCCAAACAGCAGAGCAAACGTGCTGGGTCACATCAGGAACACAGACTTCAACTCTGGAACCCCTTTTCTATCGGATCCTGGTCCTGCCCATTTCCCCTGGCCTCTCACTCAGCCTTTGGTTCTCAGAGTCTCAACCCTAATTCAGCCCCCTAATGAGTTCAGAACAAGAGTGTGTTTCTAAACTACTGAGCATGCTGTATCTAAAATAACTTTTGGAAAATCTATTCTGCTCATATCACCACTCTGTAGGCACCTGAAATAGTTTCCTGCTATTTGGTTTCTCTGCCACTTGCACGTGGTTATTTATAAGCTAATCCTTAGTTTTCTCAAATGAACTCAGCCTGCAGGAAGCTGAGACAGTGCATGTTCAAGGCCAGCATGGCCTATACAATGAGTCTGTCTCAAAAAAATCATTAGCCAAATGAACTGTTGCCAGTGTGTTGCACTTTCTGTCTGCACAGGCTGTGCTCTTCGTGTCCCCCCACTTCTGCGCCCTCTTTCCTGTTCCTGTCTTGCTCCCAGTACCCTCTGAGCCTGATCCTCCCTGATCATATGAGCCTACTCACAGGTCAGGAGAGTGGCAGGCTTTCTGATGGGACTTTATTTTTTCTTTTGCTGAGGGGCCCGGTCTCTGGACCCCACAGTGCTCCCTGTGAGCACTGCTCCTCCACCACCATCACATATAAAACTACCCTGCACCATTGTATGTCTTTCAGAAGTACCAACTGGAAGCTACCAGTTTAAGAGGGTCAACGGCATTTATCATATTGTAAGTGGCAAGCATGTACTCCTTGAAGCATCCAAGCAGGTGCACCTCTCTGCTGCATGTGTATACCTCCTTCATTCAAGCACAACATGACGACTTTAGGAGTCTGAGTCCTCCATGCTGCCTCACTACCTGTATCAATATCTTACCAGCTCCATCACTCACCCCACTGGCAGTCCTGATGGGTTTCGCTTTTAGCTTGGGAACCAAGATCTTTCGATAGTGAGGAGGGACTGCAGCGATGATATCCACCAGGCGGGGCTGGGACGAAAGGCCATACTTAGCAGCCGTCTTGGTTTTCATCCTGAAAGCAAAACATTGAGCGCTATCAATAATATCTCCCGCTCCTCTCCCCCTTCACCAGATAACAAGAGTGGACTAACAATCTGAGAATATTAGAAAATAATATTAGGACTCTGCTAGTAAGCTTCTTGCTGTCCTTAACCCTAAACACCAGGAAGTAAACCAGGACTGCAGGGCCCAGGACAACAGCAGTGGAGGTCTCATTCCAAACTGCACTGAGCTTCCATCCTAAAGAACTACTCTGCCCCACCCCTTTCTCAGCCTCATTACTGACATTTGGGACTGTGTGCGGAAGGCTGACTAGACACTTCCACCTGTCTCCTGGGAAGGAATAACTGATGGAGAACTACTTTCTTATAGAAAATTCTATACAAAAGCAAAAACAAATAAAAAACCAGAATACAAGTCATAGAATCTACCTTAACCATTAAAACAAACAAAACTTCATGGTGTCTCCCAACTTGAACACCATCTATAGCCCCAGTGACTACTTTAATTCCTAACACCCACCCCCATTTCTATCTTGCTGTACACAGATTAGCTTTGGACTCAAAATGTTCCTATCTCCACCCCTGAATGCTGAGATTGCATGTATGCGCCACCATGCCCAGCTTGTTCTTTTAATTTTCTCGATGATTTGAACAGTTTTCCCTTTCTCTGTGCCCATTAGCCAAATCCTACTGGTCACACTGTCTAATAATTAACCCACCCAGAAGTACCTGTGAGTTGCTCACATTGTTCTCAAAAAATGCTAACTGAATAGCCAGCATGCACAGGCTACTACCCAATATGTGGTTATGACGGGTGTGAGCAGTCCTTTCATTCGATACGTCATGGCTATGTCGTCCCCCTCCCCCCAAACACACACCACATGCAAGGGTTGCTTCCAGAAGGCAGAAAGGACTTTTGTGAACACATGCTAGGGAAACAGTTAGGGAAGGCAGACCCAGAAGAGGGCTCAGGTTTCAGACAGTGTACTCACAGAGATGACAATGTAAGACACTGTAGGAAAAGCTATACAATACGTTCATAGCCAAAAAGAACAATTGCTGACTCACTCATTCCTTTACAAATGCTTTCTAAGCACAGTATTCAAGGGAAGGTTGGGGACAGGCATCTTAAGAAACAGAAGGTCTACAAGAGGTCACGAATGTGGAGACTACATGACATAGTGAGAACTCTCTCTGTGAATATATATAAAGAGCAAACACAGATAAGAAATAAGAAGCAGAGATGAATGACCACTCATTCAGGCTGTAACGAAGACTAGGGTGAACATGAACATGTAGAAGAGGCCCTGCAGTAGAGATGGCTGTGACTAGACTAAGGGCACCAGGGAGGGCTCCTGGCAGAGAAGCGCTTCCAAGGGGGCAGGAGAACCCCGACTCCACCAATGGCTATGCCCCCTGGATGACCTACTTAGCCTCTCAACTCCTCATGTGTTAAGAGAGGTGACACCAGTACCTACCCCATACTGCTTCTAGTTAAATATGTGGGCGTGTGCCACTGCAGCAGTGTAGAACAGAGGTCAGAGGACAGCTTTGGGAGTTGGTTTTCTCCATCCACTACACTTTTACCAACTAGTCCATCTTGTCAGCCCCTTGTGCTGACTAGTTTTATGTCAATTTGAAACAAGCTAGAGTCCTCTGTGAGGAGGGAACCCCAGCTGAGAAACTGCCTCCATATGCTGGGGCTATAGGCAAGCCTATAGGGCGGCAAGCCTATAGGGCGGCAAGCCTATAGAGAATTTTCTTAATTAGTGATTGATGTGTAAGGGCCCAGCTCAATGTGAGCTGGGTCACACCAAGGCTGACAGTCCTGGGTTCTACAAGAAAGTAGGCTGAGCAGCCATGGGAAGAAAGCCAGTAAGCCACACCTCTTAAAGGCATCTACATCAGCTCCTGCCTCCAGGTTCCTGCTTTATGCTTCTGTCCTGACTTCCTTCAGAGATGGAATACAACCTGAGACTTGTAAGACAAAGTAAACCCTTTCCTCCGTAAGTTGTTCTTGGTCATGGTGTTTCATCATAGCTACAGAAACCCAAACTAAGAGAAGCTGGTACCAGGATAGTGGAGTATGCTATGACAGACCTGTCCATGTTGTTTTGGGGAGAACTGTGGAAGGATTTGGAACTCTGGCCAAAAAAAAAAAAAAAAAAAAAAAACGACACTGAGCCAATGGGATGTTCTGTGGGAGCTTAAAAGGTAAGAGTGTTGAAAGCAATGCAGATGAAGGAGGCCTGGCTTGTGGAGTTTCAGAAGGAAGCAAAGACCCTATACCTATGTGGTCCGTTTGTGTGATGAATCTGTGGTGTCTGTGGAGAATCAGCTGTGATCAGGATGAGGCCAGCATTATGAGGTGAAATCTTCTGGGGATAATTTCCTCAGAGTTAGCACATGCAAGCTGTCTTTTTAGGTGGTCAAGGTTGTACCTTGTGCTGGCAGCCTCAAAAGCAGAACTGGTCTTGAAGCCTGGAGGCGCCATGGAGAACGGAGGCTCGGCACTGTGAGAGGTCGAGGCCAATGGAGGAGGAGCACCCGGAGGACCAATGGGAAGCCCATGATTGTAGGGTCACACAGAGAAGCTGAAGCTTCACCATGAAGAGAGCCCAGCAGAGGCTACTGTTCAAAGTCCGGCCTAGCTCCAACCTTTTGGAGAGCAGCACCAGGGGATGAGGACAAAACCCCCAGCAGCTGTGGAGCGGGGCCAGTAGGAACCTAGAAGACTGAGTACTGGAGAGGGCAGAGCTGGATAAGAGGCCCAAGCACCTCGGAGGAGCCTAGATGATTATGAGTGGATCCCTGACACTGGACATTCAATTATTTAAACTAGAGGAGTTTGGTTTTGCTTTGTTCAGATTGTGACTGTGCCCTGGTTCTTCCCTCTTGAAATAAGAAAGTATTTAACTCAAATTTGATTTTTACAGGAGCCCACAGTTGAGAGACTTTGAACTTTTAGAAGAGATTTTGGAGTTTTAAAGAGACTGGATATTTTAAAGAAAAAATAGCTGGGCAGTGGTGGGGCACTCCTTTAATCCCAGCACTCGGGAGGCAGGCAGGTGGATTTCTGAGTTCGAGGCCAGCCTGGTCTACAGAGTGAGTTCCAGGACAGCCAGGGCTACACAGAGAAACCCTGTCTTGAAAAACCAAAAAAAAAAAGAAAAAAGAAAAGAAACAGTATTATTAATCTGTTTGAATTTTAAAGACTACAGGACTTCAAAGTTATTTGTTTTATACTGTGATGTTAATATTAATATGCCATCTTGGGGGTAAATGAGAACGGAAAGGTTCTAACTGTGAAGTGTTGTGTTTGTGTGTCAAGTTGACAAGGGTGAGTTGTGCAGGCTAGTTTTATGTCAATTTGATACAACTGTAAGTTTTGGAGCAGAGGAGGGCCTCAATAGAGAAAATGCCTCCATAAGATCAGGCGGTAGACAAGACTGTACAGCATTTTCTTAATCAGTTACTGATGGGGAGGGTCCAGCCCATTGTGAGTGGTGCCACCCCTGGGCAGGTGGTCCTAGGCTCTATAAGACAGCAGGCTGAACAAGCCATGGGTAGTAAGCCAGTGAGCAGCACCCTCCATGGCTGCTTCAGCTTCTGCTTCCAGGTTCCTTCTCTGTTTGAATTCCTGCCCTGACTTCCCTCTATGGTGGACTGTTGTTACCTGGAAGTACAAACTGAAATAAACCTTTTCCTCCCCAAGTTGTTTCAGTGTTCCATCATAGAGTAGTGACCCTAACTAGGACACCTTTCCTTTAGTTTCTGAAAGGATTAGCTCATCTGTTACCTACAGTGCACTCTTGACAGGCCCTGGGATACTGAAAGTGCTAATTAAGGCTGGAGGCAATTAGAGTCAGAGGCTCCAGCACAGTTGTATCATTGTGCAGTAAGTGACAAGGCAGAAAATTGCAATTCTTAACCACTCCACAGAAAACAGGTAGCTTTAGGTCAGTTCACAGAACAGCTCTACTGCCAGGCACAGCGGGCATGCCAGGAATTCCAGTACTTAGAGGCTTATGCAAGAGGAAAGTCTTGAGTTTGAGGCCAGCTTAGGATACAAAATGAGACCACGGATCAGACAGACAGACTAACCCTTACTTAAGAACACGACTGCAAGACTGCCCTCTTATAGATCCACTTACTTATTCAGATCGACGTCTTTCCCCTGCTCATGAGCTTCAATCAGCTGCTTGATAACGTCTCCTATAGTCAGCATCATCAGCTCAGCCGGGCTGAGATCCCCTGCAAAGATACATTTCAACACAGAGAGTCTCACCATTCAGCTTTTTTAAACATTATTTATTTGTATGTGTATGTGTCACACAGAAATTCACAAGCTCTTGTGCACACGCACGCGCCGTGCTCGTGGGCACGCACACACACACACACACACACACACACAATTTTAAGTGTGTTGGCCAAGAGTGTCTTGAGTGTTGAGATTACAGTATGTACTACCTGGCCCAGCCTATCTAAGGATCTAGCTGCATTTCTAAGATACCATCTGTTGACCTGCATGACCCCGTCTTGGCAGCCCCCTTTCATCCACAGACACAGGAGATGCTGACATGATTGCCACATCATCCTACTGTCAATCACAAATGACTCATCCAAGCATGGGCACCCATCCAAACCAGAAAAAAAAATCTCAGCTCTTTTTGTCAAGGGTCAAGAGAGCTCATCTTTCACCAGCTGACATCAGTGGTGCACTGTGTTAGCTTGGGTGATGGCAACAAACATGCCTCCTGCCCGCTGGTGTGAAAAAGTAAGAGTGGATCATAGAAGAGTGGATAAGAAAGCCATGGAAGTCACAGGGATCTTTCATTTAGTCCCATTTGAAACTCACAATGACACTGTAAAGTTGGTATTGTCGTCCTATTTTATACATGTAAAACTGGATCAAAGCAAGTTCAGATGTCATTATAAATGGAAAGATTAGATCTCGGATCCAGGTCTTTTCACCATATTGTGCACTGCGTACTCCACTAACCTCATGAAGCAAAGCTAATACATACCAAACAATGAAAGAGACGTCCCTGGATAGTCAAAGACTAAACGTTTTCCCAGCATTCTCATTTCTACAAAGATGCTTCAGAGGTCATGGAACAGAGGTGGACTTGGGAGTATGGGGTGAGCACAAAGATGAGACAGCACCCTGTCAACTTGCAGATTCATACCTCTCTCTCTCTCTCTGTGTGTGTGTGTGTGTGTGTGTGAAGACCACCATAACTCTACATAAAAGACTTCTGAATAAGACTTCACTTAGAGATAAGAGGCTGGGCTGATAACGTTTTGAAATACTACTTGGGTTACACAGGAACTAGTAAGAAATACTTCATGGAGGAACCAGAATAAGCATCATTAAAGAAAGGCCAGGGTGTGAACCAGGGCACAACAGGACGGAACAAGGCTAGGCATGAGAACTACCCATTCTGTCGAGATCTAACTCAACCACAGGCTGCCTGAACAGGCTTCAGTAAGTAGACAGTACACTGGCCACTAGGCAAAGGCATTAAAAGTAACAGTAGAGGATTATAAAATTATACATTCTCAACTGTGTAACTTAAAAAATGAAAGTAGCTTTTTTTTTTAAAGAAAGTGAGATATAATAAATTTGTCAGAAAGTTAAAAAAAAAAAAAGGTACAATCAATTTAGATGCTAAACAAAAGCTAGTTCTACACACATGAAGACTTCAGTTTGAATCCCTGCCCCCATGTTCAAAGCTAGGCATAGCCACATTCATGCCAGTAAAGTGGGGGCCATGGAGGACATGGCATAGGACTATGATGGGATTGCTGGGCTTGCTGACTGCCAGCCTAAAAAGGAACGCATTGTAGTAAGGTAAGATCAAGTGAATCTTGTGTTTGATGTGGCAAGAATATAGAACATGTCTAGAAGGGCAATACCAGTTAGTGCCAAAAGTAGCAACCAACACCACATTGAATTTTCATTTGATGCTTCAGGCGTTACAGGCACACCATGATCAGTCAGCTCCACACAGTAAGCATAAACTTAGGCTGGAAAAGTTAACCAAACCTCAGCTTTTCCAAGCATGAATTGACAACACGTCTTCAAAATGACTGGGAAAGGCTCAATACCCAGCTATTATTCTGACAACCAACAGTATTATCATCAGACCAACTGCTCAAGGGTAGGACAGAGTTAAGAATGGAATCTATTGCAAATACTAAATTTTTAAAAAATGACTTCATTCTGTTGAGAAAAAAAAACTGCACAGAATTGCTCCAGGCTATTCCGGAGGTAAAATAAACGGGAGTAAGTTCACGTAAAGCTGTGGCACAAACTGCACGGATAATTCCTACTTTAAGTAAGTACCAACGCCTTTCCTACTTTTAAGATTTAAAAATAAACTAAAATAAACACTTCCAATAAGTTACCACAAATTAAACTGCAACTCACCACCTTCTCTCCTCTGAGACTTATTTTGGAACCGTTTACCCATCTACACAAAAGACACCAAGTAGTCTCTTCCAAAGGGGAAGAGAGAAGGGGGCTGTTTTACAAAGAAGGGAGGCCTGCCGACCCCGGTCGCGCGGGCCCGGACCAGGCAGCAGATTCCCGTGGAAAAGTGAGCTTCAACCCGTGGTCTCAGAGCATCCACCGCCTCCCTTGCGCCCATGTCCCCCGTTTTGTTTTGTTTTTTTTCTTTTTTGCACCTTTCCTCTTTTGCCTCATCTCTGCGCTGGCGTAGTAGGATGCCACCACGTTACCGTGGTTCAGACAGCGGAGAAACTTAGCAGCCGTAAAGCAGCCCGGGACTGTCGTGAAAACACAGCGACTGTGCCATAAAGCTCTTCCCAGAAGGCGGAGCGCGGAGCCCCACCTTGTCTAGGTGGCACCTCCCAGCTCTCCCAGACAGGAAGGGAATGCATGCAGTTATTTTGTGAGAAGATGGAGAATTCTTGGGAACCAGAAAGCTGGATCTGGCTAGTAGCGACGGGATAATTTAGCTAAAGAAGCTGCTCCGAGAAGCTGGGACGAGAGTGGAATATAACCAGAGTTCCTTAAGCAAAAGCCTGGGCTTTGACAACTTCTGCATTAGAGGGTGGGCCACTTGTCACTAGTATAGCCAACCAAGTTGAGATAAAGGAGACCGGTAGGTTTAAATAGCCCTGGGTTAAGGTGTGGTCTGGTTGATCATTGTCTCAGTTCTGGTTCTTAAGGTAGTCAAAGTCTTTATCGCTGTCATCTCTTCTGGAGATACATCTGGCTCCTACAAGGTGAAATGCTCCAAGGTGCAGCCCTGACTAATAATAGTCCTTATATAGGCAGGAGCCTGGCCTTTGAGACTTTGTTTTCTCTGGACTCAAGATGACTGCAGGTTTAGGACGATTTATCTTTGTACCTTCAGCCAAAATAAAGGAGACAGATACAAAATGAAGACAGATACGAGACCCTTATCTTTCATTTAGTTACTTGTCTAAGTGCCCATTTCAAGAATCTTGGGAGTGAGTAGTCCTTGTGTGGGGACTTGAGAGCTCAGATATACCACACATGGGGGAGACTGGGTAGAAATCCTACACACCATGAACATTAAACCTTCAGTGTGATAAAGCTAAGCTCTGATTTGCCTAAAAGACAGCAAGCAAGAAGCAAGTATCTGCTTGATCTTTCAGGCTTTGCAGCCTAGAGGTTTCCTGGGTCTCTGATTTTTCTTGATGTTATTATTGAAACTGGGTGAAACACCATGCACAAAATTTTGCAACATCTGGAGGTGGGACTTGAACCCCTTCCATGATCTCCTTTGCCCAAAGACCAAAGACTAAGAATCCTTGGCATTAATAAAGGATGGAAGATATGATGTTTCAAGTTTCTTACTACCCAGTAGAGTTGAGGTAGCTCTGACTTGGGTGTCACCACTACACTGAAACTTTCCTGGTCAAGACTGAGATTTTTCAATGTACCAAATTATCTTAATACCACCCTCCTGTCAACAAAAATAAGATAACTTCCCTGAAAATATTTTTGGATAAGGGTCCCCACTCTAGAATTTTCTATTATTATTATTATTATTATTATTATTATTATTATTATTATTATTATTACTGTTATTGTTATTTCAGTCTCTTATAGATATCTCTGTCTCACTTCAAGCTATTGGCCTTCTTGATCCTGTCTCTTTCTAGTGATTCCCAAGTTCCATGGTTTTTAAATATCATCTTTCTGCTCTTAAATTTATAGTTCAACCCCAACCTCTTCCCTATTTGACATCTTAGTAGATTTTGATGTCTAATATGTATCTCAAAATTAACACATAAAACAGAAATCCTCTAACTCTGTGCTGGCTAGTCTGTTAACTTGACACAGAGACTAGAGTTATCTGAAAGCAGGGAATCTCAATTGAGAAAATACATCCATAAAGTCCTGGTGTAAGACATTTTCTTAAGTAGTGATTGATGTTGAAGGGCCCAGTTCATTGCGGGAGGTGACATCTGAGGGTGGTGGTGGTTCTGAGTTCTATAAGAAATCAGGCCAAACCAGCCAGGGGCTTCTACATCAGTTCTTGCCTCCAAGTTCCTGCCCTGTTTGGGTTCTTGTTTTGGCTTCCTTCAGTGAAGAACTGTAATGTGGAAGTAAAAGCCAAATAAATACTTTCTTCTCCAAGTTTCTTTTGATCGTGGTGTTTTGTCTCAGTGACAGAAAAAAAAAATACAGCAAAGGCAGGCTGCAATGTCATCAAAGTTTGGGAACCACCGAGTAAGGCAAGGGATTATTGCATCTCAAATCAGGGTAGAAAGCCATGGAAGTGGTAAGACTTGTTCAGATTCTGAAAATGTTTTTGATGATTTCAACACATCTTCCATTCAGTGTGGGGTAATGGCCAAAAACAAGAGACATTGACACCTAGTATGAGATCTCAGCTTTTGGATCAAGGAAGGGGAATAATGTAGTTGTTGTTATCTGATATGAAGCATTTCAGAGGGGCTGGCTTTGAATCTGATGTATTTGAGATGCCTGGTGAGTGGCAAGCCATGAGAGGTGTGCTCGAGATCCCAGTTGAGAGCTTTTGGTGTATGGTCGAGTTTAAAGGGTAAAAGAAGTGACAGAAGTCTAAGCCTCAAGATATCCCATTATTAAGAGAACAGAGACAGGACTAATAACTAGCAAGAAGACTGGCCAGACATCTAGGGGGTGGGAGGAAAACCAAGCAGAGAGTGGGGCCCTAGAAGCCTTTAGGGAACAATGCCAAGAAGCAGGGAGTTATCAACTGGGTCATATACTGCTGATGAGTCAAGGAAGATGAAGATTGAATTCATCAGGATCCTTGGGAGACCTTGATGAGAACAGTTTGGGGGAAGAAGAAGGTGCCCAGAGGATTTATGTAATAGCCGATCTTGGTTATCAACTTGCACAGTTGGAAGAGGGAACTTCAACTGAAGAATTGTCAATATCATATTGGCCTGTGGGGCACTTTCTTGATTGCTAATTGATGGAGGAGGGCCTAGTTCACGTCCATGGTACCTGAGCAGATGGGCCTGGGCTGTATAAGAAAGATAGCTGAACATGAACCTGGGAGCAAGCCAGTAAGCAGCATCCCTTCATAGTTTCTCCTTTACTTCCTGCTCGAACTCCTGCCCTGACTTTTCTCAATTCTGGACTGTGATCTAGAAGTGTAAGCCAAACAAAGCCTTTCCTCTTGAAGTTGCTTTTTGGATAGGATATTTATTACAGCAACCGAGCACAAACTAGGACCATTTATAAAAGGTACAAAGGGGAGGGCTGGATGAGTTCAGGTAATTTTGAGGAAATTTGTTATAAGGTAGCACAGATAAATGGGGCGGTAGTTGGTAGAGAATCTGAGGACAAGTGGGTGATGCAAAATGACAGTGGCTTCTCATGTGGATCCAGTGGGGAGCAGGAGGGGGGATGTGATGGGTTAAGAGGAGAAAGTATTCTGTTTAATTTTATGGTTGGAGAGATGTGTAGGGTCTGACACAGAAGAGAAGACATGCTATCTTTTGATGGACACTTGGATGGTTTATCGATGAATATGCTGGAGGGCAGAACAGTGACGGGGTAGGGTGTGGTGGTGCTATATGCAAATTCTCTCCCTGGCTCTGATGCTTTCATTGAATTCCACGGGAATCCAGCCTGGCAGAGAGACCAGACTTCTAACCAACCTGGCATTGGTGTCCATGTAGAGTTTCAGGTGCTAAGAACCACCATAAAGAACCCAGGTATCTTTAACAGCTCCCCAGCCTATTTTCAAGTGATTTAATAGCACTTCTGAATTTAGTTAGCCATTGAGGCTTGAAAACCACCAGGAGAGGGCAGGCTAAGCATGTGTTGTAAGACTGTATGTGGTGATCTGGTGGCATTCATGTTGATTTTCTCTGTTTTGAAATTTATTTTGGCAAAAGTCTAAAAAAAATGCAAAACACATAAGGGGGAAGGTCTCTGAAATTCATATTGATATTTCAGTATCTTGCTTATGTAGGGAGGACCCATTCTGTTAAAAGTTCAAAGCAGTTTTTTGAGATACTGTAAATATTTATCTTTAATTCTGCCCACATCTTGATTTTGTTACTTTCTGACCCACTTTCTGATTACACTCACACCTAGAGTCCCTGAGCATTGTGCTGGTAATGATCAAGTTGCTGTCCAGAGGTAACAGTCTGGAGGTTGAAAGAATTCAGTTTCTGCTGTATTCAGTCTGACCAACAGGGTAGTCAACCTTTGCAAGGAAGAAGGTTTTATTTTCTGCTCTCCACTACTGGGTAGCACTCTAAAAACATTTGCTTTTTAAAATAATAATAATAATAATAATAATAATAATAATAATAATAATAATAATAATAAGGATTTTGCAAGTTCAACACCAGGCTGGGCTACACACCAAGACCCTGTCTTAAAAGAAAAAAACATTAAAATAAACAAACAAACAAACAAACAAATAAAATCAGGCTGGAGAAATGACTCAGCGCTTAGGAGCACCAGCTGTTCTTCCAAAGGTCCTGAGTTCAATTCTCAGCAACCACACGGTGGCTTACAACCATCTGTAATGGATCTGATGCCTTCTTCTGGCATGCAGGTGTACAAGCAGATAGACATGCATATACATAAAATAAATAAATAAACCATTTAAAAAGGTTTTTTTTAAAAGATATAAAGTTTAATTTCTCAAAAGAGTCATTTAAACCTGGCTTTCTACTTTTTTTTTTCTGTATCAAATCCAAATACAAATGGAATGTATTTGGGGGTAACATTGAGTTTGTGTCAAATTGGTTTACATTGGTGGTTCCAAGTCCTCCTCCCTCATGCACATTTGGGTATCTGGGAACCAGCCCTTCGTATTTCCAGCCCTGCATCCATCTGGATAGCAGTTATTCTCAGTGGAAATGTGCTATGGCAAGATGCTGAAGACTGTTTGGGAAGGAAAAATGGTCCAGTCCTGCCTGATCGTGGGAAGACAGCAGGGAGGGGTGCACAATACCCAGTTTACCTGTGATTGAAGTTTAAATGAAAATAAAATGTAGAATACCTGCATATTGGGGGTAAATAACCTACTGTGGTTAGTTTCACTTCCTCCATATTTGTAAGTGTGGCTTTGTGAATGTGACCACCAAGGGCCCTATCTAGCTAGTCCTTGATAACTGCACCAGCTGTGTAGATCTGTCTCTGCTTGCTCCTGGAACTGAAGCAGAAACTGTTTGGAATTTTTTTTGGGGGGTGGGGAGGCTTTTGCTTTTCATGTTCTGTTCAGCAACATTTGGTAAGTTGTTTCTCTTTTGTATTTTGTGCTATGGTTTGTGGAATTTCTTTTAATAATAGAGGCTTTAAATGAATAGTTTTGGATCTACAGCAAGCTTTAGAAAATAGTTCCTGTAGCATGCCCTCAATTACCTTGGTTATTCTGGAGTGGTACGTTAGTTATGAATGATCTGATATCTCTGCATCAGTGCTAAGTAACATGTCTTAGCGAATGGTGGTTCTGAGTGCATATCCAGGGTTCATGATCTACTTATAGGATCCTATCCAGGATGCCGCATTACACTTGGCTGCTCTGTCTCTATAGGTTCTTCTTGGCCGTCACCTGAGACCCTTCTTGTTTTTTGATGGTATTGACAATTTGGAAGGGTGCTAGCCTGGAACTTTGTAGGATTCTCAACTATCGGCATTTTCTGGTATTTTTCTCATACGTAGATCAGAATTAGGGGTTGGGGGAAGAAGACCACAAAACTGAAGTTATTCTCGTCACACCTCAGGAAGAATAAACAGCATCTTGTTGAACTGATGCTGTTGGTGCTGACCTAGATCTCCTGGCTGCGGTGGTACTGAGCAAATTACTCCTTTTCCTCTGGCTTCCATATCGTAGTCCTCAGGAGGAAGCCAGTTCACAAAAAGTGCCCACGGAGTGGGGAACTGTGCTTCTGCCCAGGAAGATGGGGTGACCACGTAAATACTGGAATTCTGTGTGGGAGACTTGTCTCTTCTCTGGACTGACTTTCAAAGAGGAAGTTACAGGTTTCTTGTTTTCCACCTTGTTGAGGCAGGGCGTGTTGTTTCTTTGCCATTTTGCTCAGCACACTTCAGACAGCCTGGGAGTTTCTGGCTGACTCTCCTGTCTCCTCCTCCTGTCTCTCTGTAAGAAAGCCAGAATGAGAGACTTGTTCTGCTCACTGTTTCATGTGTCCTGAGGGTGGAACTGCTGTCAGGCTTGTGCAGTCAAGCACTTTTACCTACTGAGCCCAAGATGAGTTAGAACTTAAGAGAAAATGAATTTCCCCTTTCTGTTTGTGTGAGTGAATTTTAAGGCCATGTAAGGACCAATAGACTAGAAATTGGAAGAGTACATATTATTTTGATTTTTTTTTTTAAAAAAAGAAACATCATTTTAGGCAAGCTAGAACCATTCATCCCAAAAATAAAAACAGCTAGTGCAGGAATTGTTGGATTCACATGGAAGGAAAAATGTTATATCTCGTTGCTGTGCTTGAGAGTGGAAAACCAAGGTTAAATTTTGTTTCATCAGACCTGGATAATATCTACTTACTTACTCACTTATTCACCTAGGTGGAAAATTGGCAGAAAAACATATTATCAGATGCCCCCTGTACCTCTGGCGGGCACCTAACATTGAACACACTGGCTGATTGGTTAAATGGCAACAACCACTTTTCCTTCAGGAATTTGGAGGCTTGGCTTGAGAGCGTCTATGAATAATTGCTCTTGACCTTGCTGTCAAGTGACAATTACCTTATAGTGTGACTGTGGACAAGTTCCATGCCCTCTCTGTGCTTCAGAGTCCATATCTGTAAAATAAGGGCCCTGATGTTTTTTCTTTCTTTAATTCAACTGTCCACAGCTGTTCTCTGGGAGGGATGATGAATTCATATCACCTCCCTTCCTGTCCGTTTATAAGGCCATAAGCAAAGACAAGCTAAAGATAGGGAGGTTGAAAGAGACAAGAATAACTGTCAAAAGTCAGTTACTTAACAGGAAATCAGCACTGGCCACCTATCCTGGGTCTAGCATTACCCGCAGAGCATTTATAAAAATGCTATTCTTGGGCTCAGGGCATGCAAATATACATAAGCCCAAAAAGCAAAACTAGAGGCTGGCCATGCAGCTGAAACACAAGCGAAATAACCTGAGCGTGAAGAGGCTCACTGGTCTGCACAGTAAGTTTGGACTGTTTTGGGCCGGTTCTTTTTTCCCACTGTACCCACCATTATTACCTCCCTTTGCAGGGAAACGAACTCTGGTGTGGGCTGAGGAAGGCTGTTTTCTCTTAAAGACCATGAACTTGACCCTGGGGCTGTCTCAGCCAGGCTGCTCCACTCCTTGGGAGTCCTAGTCACTGCTAAGCTGCTGGTGCCATTTCAAAATTAGATGCTTTTCAGACTCTGTTACTCCCGAGAACACCACCTTCTGCTTACAGATGGGAAGCCCAAGGCCCAGTGTGGCAAGGTGACTTGTGGGAAGTCCCACAGCTCCATGGCTCTATGGTAGGTAGCAGAATGAGAAGCAAAATGGCCTTGGCCACTACAACACTCAGTTCCATACTGACCGTCTTGCCCCTTAGAGGTTTCTGTTTGCTCTCTTTATGGAGGGTTCCTGTCCACTTTGTTGTGTCTTAGTTTGCCAGCCAAATTGCCCCTTTTCAACAGTCTTTGAACTTGGCATCAAGAATCTGAATCCTGATTTCCTATTGCTCCATTTCAAGGAATTCCCATTTATTTCCATGTGTCAGTTGGAGGTCACAAGTTCCTTGTGTACTGGTACTGTGATGTTTTGGTGAGAGGCACACGATTTGGTATCTGCTTTGATACAGCTAAACTCAGTCTAACCCTGCATAGATATGTGCCAACAGAATTTTCTGGACATCATGTACTGTTGATGTAGTAAATGAAGTCAGTTGAACCTGACCCTGAAAGAAGCCCAAACCACTGTTTGTGTTCCAGACTCCAGTGAGCATACTTGCTTCTTCCTTAAACAGTGTGTACTTTTAAAAATGTGCTTTTATCTACATCCCTCTGAAGCCAAAGGGCTTTAGCCTCAAGATGAATCTCAGGGCCTCTTCAGATCCAAGAGTCTGAGAAATGTTCATGTAGCCCAATGTCAGAAAGGCAATGGTGCTTTTGCTCAATGGTCAAGTTGTTCTTTGGGTTTTGTTTGGACTCATTATTCCTTCTGCCCCTGGAATTCGAATTCTAGAACACATATTGTCCTGGCAAACTACAGATTTTTGTCCAACAGTGGGTCCATACATTTTCTTTGGTCTCCAGTGTCCACATTGGGGACATGATGGCTAACGTTCTGTGTGATGATGGCTCACCAAACCACTATTCTATAGAAAATAGCAAAGTTCTATGTGACTTCCTCATTTTATACCTAAAGTCACTGGCAGGCTTTACTGTAGAGTGGCCATATGTGGTTTAGTGTTTGTAATGGCGATTTTTAAACTTTTATTTATTTATTTATTCATTCATTTATTAGTATTTTGCCTGCACATATTCCTGTGCACTGTGTGTGTGTGTGTGTGTGTGTGTGTGTGTGTGTGACTGTTATGCACAAAGGCCAGAAGAGAGCATTGGATCCCATGGGACCTGAGTTATGGATAGTTATGAGTCACTATGTGGGTGTTGGGAATTGAATCTGGATTCTCTGCAAGAATACCCAGTGCTCTTAACTGCTGAGACATCTCTCAAGCTCCAAGTATTTCAAGTCAGAAGTCATCGTGTCTCTCGTGAAATGTGACTTTGAGCATTTCCCCTTCCAGCATTTCTGTTAAACACTTCAAATAAGAACCTAGAATCTTGGCATTTGCAGATGCCTTAAGGTTTATCTAGTTCATTACCGGATGGTCATATACGAAGGTGCCATTTCCCAGACTTCTCTAGTATAAGAAAACCTTGAAGAACTCAGTTCAACAAGGAGGAGGAAACATAGATAAACCATGGCTAGTGAGCTGGGTATAGTGCTACGTACATACCTCCAATCCCAGCCCTCCAGAGGTCGAGGCAAGAGTCATGAGTTGGAGGCCAATCTGGGCCGAAGGTGCTGTGGAAAGAAGAAAGAGGAGGAGGGAGGGAAGGAGAGAGAGCAAAGAAAGTTCATCATAACATTTACAGAACAGTAGGCACCTGAGAAGGGAATGATTAGCAATCCAGGAACCGTACTGAAGAAAAACATTTCAAGAATAAAATCTTGAACAAAGAGTTGTAGTTTACAGGGAAGAAAAGGGGCAGGGCTTCCCAGTGTGCCAGGTTTGTGGGAACTCCCTGGAACTCCCTGACCTGGAGAACCATGGAGGATTTGGTGGCCTGAGAGTGGATGGAAGGAGGCAGACTAGAGAGCCAAAGTGCTTCTGAGCTTGCACACAGTCAGCATCCCACCGCATTCAACCAGCATGTGCCAAGCACAAAAGCTATTTAGTCGGGTCAGATCTACACATTGAGCTAAGGATAGACCATTTCATCTGATGAGCTGTGGTTTTAATTTGGGGGTCATGTGTAAATACAGCACAGTCTGCCTTATTCAGAAAGTCTGTCTCACTAAGGCCTATGAGACTAGTGCAGGATGACATATCAGGAAGGTTTTGCAGATTTCAGAAGGGCTGGCGGCTCTGTTTTTGACGTGCTCCCCCAGGGAAGGAGTGGCGATGGACTCTGAGTGACCCTCCTGTGTTCCCCATACTACTAGCTATGTGGGTAGAGAAAGAGGCTCTAGGGCAGCGTATGTCTATTTGCTCTGTATTGTGTCTTCTAGTCTGAGCCTCCATAGCATGCTGGATCTTCATCCTATGCATGCCCTGTCTTGACCACCAGTGACCTGGACACAAGCCAGCTTCTACACTTCCTTTGGATCCTTACCTACTACTGTCCCCCTTGCAGATGCCCCATGCCTCAGGGCTGTATATAACCTGTTGTGGATGGCCCTGGTGCTGTTTGTATTTTGATCTCAATTCCACTTTTCCAGGAAGGGTTGTCTGGAACATGGAGTGAGTCACGTACTCAGGTGACTGCTTGTGAACCTTCTCCCCATTTTAACTTATAAAATAAAGGCTAGAGCCGGTGATTGGGCAGTGGAAGGGAGGTGGAGTGGAAAAGTTTTAGGGGAAGGAGGAGAGAAAAGAAAGGAGAGAGAGGACAGCTGGGGAGGTGGAAGGAAAATGGAGCAGAAGCACGTGGCCTGGAGAAACTGCAAGTTATAAGCTTCTCCAGAGATGGGGAATATAGCAGTGCAGTGGTGGATCTGTCCAATCTAGGTGTGCAGCTTGTATTCTTCTATTTATTTATTTATTTATTTTTATTTTCATATTTTATTTACATTTCAAATGTTTCCCCCTTTCCAGATCTCCCCTTTGGAACCTCCCCATTCCCTCCGCCCTCCCCCTGCCACTATGGGGATATTCTCCAACCCACCCCCCCACCACACCCCACACCCACTCTCGTCTTCCCTCCTTGACATTCTCCTATACTGGGGGATATAACACCCTCAGGCCCAAGGGCCTCTCCTCCCCCTGACGGGTAACAAGACCTTCCTCTGCAGTCTTTGTGGCCAGCACTATGGGTCCCTCCATGTCTATTCTTTAGTTGGTGGATCAGTCTCCAGAAGTATGGGGGGGTCAGGCCAGTTGCCACTGTTGCTACCTCTCTGGGGCTGCACACTCCCTCAGCTCCTTCAGTCCTTTCTCCAAGCCCTCCATCTGGGACCTCGTACTCAGTACTACTGTTCCTGCGAAGTGACTCTTGGGTATTTCAAACTTTTAGGCTAATAACCCCTTAACAGTGAGTACATACCATGTTCATTCTTTTGTGACTGCGTTACCTGGCTCAGAATGATGTTTTCAAGATCCATCCATTTGTCTACGAATTTCATGAAGTCATTGTTTTTAATAGCTGAGTAGTATTCCATTGTGTAAATGGACCACATTTTCTGTATCCATTCCTCTGTGGAGGGACATCTGGGTTGTTTCCAGCTTCTGGCTATTATAAATATGGCTGCTATGAACATAGTGGAACATGTGTTTTTATTACATGTTGGAGCATCTGGGTATATGCCCAGGAGTGGAATAGCTGGGTCCTCAGGTAGTATTATGTCCTATGTGGATCAAGGACCTTCACATAAAACCAGATACACTGAATCTAATAGAAGAGAAAGTGGGGAAGAGTCTCGAACACTTGGGCACAGGGGAAATGTTCTTGAACAGAACACCAATGGCTTGTGCTTTAAGGTCAAGAATTGACAGATGGGACCTCATAAAATTACAAAGCTTCTGTAAGGCAAAGGACACTAATTAGGGCAAAACGGCAACCTACAGATTGGGAAAAGATCTTTACCAATCCTACATCTGATAGAGGGCTAATATCCAATGTATACAAAGAACTCAAGAAGCTAGACTCCAGAGATACAAAGAACCCTATCAAAAAATGGGGAAGTGAGCTAAACAGAATTCTCAACTGAGGAAACTTGAATGGCCGAGAAGCACCTAAAGAAATGTTCAACATCCTTAGTCATCAGGGAAATGCAAATCAAAACAACACTGAGATTCCACCCCACACCAGTCAGAATGGCTAAGATCAAAAACTCAGGTGACAGCAGATGTTGGCGAGGATGTGGAGAATGAGGAACACTCCTCCATTGCCGGTGGATACAACATTGCAAGTTGATACAACCTCTCTGGAGATCAGTTTGGTGGACCCTCAGAAAATTGGACACAATACTACCTGAGGACACAGCTTGTATTCATATTAACTGAATTGTGTTTTCTTTGCACGAGCTAATTTGGGTTGGGGATTTACCATAACAATAACCAACCGCCAGGAAGGTGCCATCCTATTGAAGTGCAGAGAAGAAGGTGGTTGACTAAACTACTGCATTGCTCCTTCCAGGCTCAGAATCCAAGGACAAAACTCCAGTCCTGAGAAATGGTGTGTAGACATCCCAGCTTCCAGCTGACACTTGCTGGAAATAAATGTCACTGGCACAGGTTCAAGTTCGCCTGACTGGGGCACTGATCTTGCCCGCAACAACCAATGTGTAGAACTTGACCTCCACAGCTCTGGTCACCAGAGACTTATTCTCATTTCAGAATGAGTTAAAGATTTCAGACAATATCATAGTAAGCCTCCCTAGATACATGTGTGTGGAGACCCGATGGTCACGTGTTGACCTTTGTCACAGCAAATGACGCATTGTGCAGGTTTCAAGGAGAAGTGAGACTGCTCCCTGATCTTTGGAACATTGAGATCTAGTGGCAGATACAAAACACAAGCTTATTTATGTATTCTCACTTTAGGAGGTTTGTATTTTTGTTTTTGAATGAGTCACCGGGTCCTGCTGTGTAGCCCAGGCTGGCCTCAAACTTGTGATTCTCTTTCTTCAAGAAGTGGAATTGATACTCCTCCTGGCTGCTTTTTATACTTTAAATGTATGCATGTTTCCTCTTTGTTCTTTGTTCTTTAGGCTGGTTTTCCTAAGCTGGCAAAAGGAGCAACTGAGATAGCCAGAAATGGAAGAAACGGAGGTTTTGATGGATGTGATACCACACTCAGGTAGCACCCCTGAAATGACCTTAAGTAGGACCTGACTACTGTCTCTGGGCAAAGGCTGAGACTCCATCCACAGCTATCATTTCTGGCTCTTTTAGTTGGATGCTGTTTTCTAACACGTTAGGAAGAACTGGATGCCAATCTTTAAAAGCAACAAACTAGTCTATTCATAATGAAATGACCTGTTCAACTATCGTTTATGTATAGGAGACTTCCTACCTTGAAAATAAAGTTCCTAGAATATTGACTCTATGAAACCCAAGGAGGTGAGGTGAGGCCCTTGGAATAGTAGCTGGTGGCTTTTCTTAGAAGGGGAGAGACAGGCCTATGAAGTGTCTCATTGAATGATGAGTCCCATTGGGGTCAGTACAGGCAAATCTCCTCTCAGTGGCCTGATGGAAGGTCTTTTGGGCCACAGTAAGTGCCTCTTTGAGGAAGCCTCAGGGAGGTAGCTCCCAGGTACAGGAAGAGGGGTGTATCAAATCATCCTTGTTTTCAGAACTGAGGAGGAAAATGTTCCGAATCACTATGGAAGCAACTCCCTTAGGGGAAATGAAATCAACACTTCTGAGACTATACGGGTGGCACCCATCACCTGAAACCTGCCTGCCTGCCTGCACTCACACACACACACACACACACAAAGCTACAACATCCAAGTCCCTTAGGCTGAGCTCAGAACTAAGGAGGAGACCCTTTGCTTTAACAATGGTCTAAATTGACCATAGAGTTGTAGCTGGGATCAGTTTTCAAAGGTGACACCACCTGCTTCTATCCATCCCTCTTGATAATAAGAACTGTGGTCCAAGTTCAGGCCAGTTCACTCCAGCTACAGTTTAATAATACCCATTCAGGGTATAAATCCAAAAGGGAATATTTTATCCTTTCCAAGTGGTTTTTCATTTTGGGAACTGAGAAAAGAATTGTAAACCTGTTATTTTATCTAAATTCTTACCCCAAGCTCCTGCTCACATCAGATTAATTGCTGCACAATACAAAGTTGAAGTAAGAGCTCTGGATAGATGATAGATGGGCTTGTTCCTTGTTTTATGCATATAGCCAAGAGACTGTGTGAACATTGTTCACACAAGAGTCCCTGAGTTACAAACTAGACACCCATTTATGCTATTTCACAGACAACTGTGTGTGCATTCTGGCATTTTGAGCTGCTTCCTGGAACAGGGTCTTCAGTGTTTGGCATACAGCTGGCCTTCGAGTAGCATACTAATTTCTTCTCTGCCTCTTCCTCTCTGGCTGAAGCCACAGAGCCAGCAAACACTTAGTATTTAGTTCTAATTCAGTTCTGAATTTGAGCCAGGATGGATTCCTCCAGTTGAGATCAATAATTTCCTGGGATAGAAAGATCTAGTGAACAAGCTTTTTCATCTGTGACAGCAGAAGCATGAGGTGTCAGCCATTCAAGCTTTGGCACATATGTGGCTCTTCACTGGAATCTTCTATGGTGTATGAACTGGCTCCAGAAGGCAGCAGAATCTGTGCCAAAAGAAGCAAGACTGAAGAGGTGCCGGGAGCTGTGTGTGTGTGTGAACATGACCGTCTTAGGCCACACTAATCTTTGGGGCCTTATACCCTCTTTACATGAACTCAGAGTGGAACCTCTTGGAACCAGCTGTTCCAGTCCACTCTAAGGCCTTTCCCCTGGTAAACAGCAAGTGAGGACTGGGTTAGAGTAATTTCTAGCACTTTTATTCCAGAAACCAACCCATTACCTCCTTCTATCCAGGCAGCAGCAATAAGGTGTATTTTATAAATCCAAAGTACAGCTTTCCTTAAGTGTATGGCTCCAATCAGTCTTTCATTTCGTAATCAAGTCATCATGTAAGCAAATGACTGCTGCAGACTTCAGAGATCTACAGCTCCTGCTTTCTATGTTTTCCTGCTTAAGGAAGTAACTGCTAATGTCTGTGGTGAAGAAGCATGGGGCAGGGGTAGTTTCCCAATTTAATCTCCAAAGATCATTCTATCTATCTTTCTATCTATCTATCTATCTATCTATCTATCTATCTATCTATCTATCTCCCGACCGCAGGCAGTTTCCCTTCCCTCCTCTCCTCCCAGTCCCTCCACCATCTAACCCCACCCCATCCATTCCTCCTCTGTTCCTCTATAGAAAAGGGCAGGCCTCCCATGGATCTCAGCCAGCCATGGCATATCAACCTACAGTAAGATTAGGCATCTCCTCTCCTATTAATGATAGATGAGGCAACCTAGTAGGAGGAAAGGCAGGCAACAGTCAGAGACAGCTCGTGCTCCACTGTTAGGAGTACCACAAGAAGATCAAGTCACACAACTGTAACATGTGCAGAGGGCCCAGGTCAGTCCTATGCAGGCTCCCTGGTTGATGGTTCAGCCCCTTTGAGTCCAGCTTAGTTTTCCTGTGGTTTCCTTGACCCCTCTGGATCCTGCAATCTTTATTAACTTTTTGTGGTATTAGGGACTGAGCCCAGGACTTCATGCATGCTAGTTAAATACTCTACCACTAAGCTATAACCCCATTCCTCTATTTTCACCTTGTGTATGAATACATGATATATGCATTTGCATGTGTTCATGTGTGTGTTTGTATGTGTGCACACATGCGTGTGTGTAGATGTGCACATGTGGGCATATACGTATGGAAGCTAGAGGTAGATGTAGGCTGCTTTCATCAGTTGCTGTCCACCTTATTTTATTTTTAAGTTTTATAAAATCTTTATTGATAAATAATCCACATGGTATACAATTTGCCTATTTGCACAATTTGACAGCATCCTCATGGGCCTGTGATAGCATCACCACTTTCTATTTTAGAACATTGTTTTGGTCAATTTCATAGGTGCCTGTAATATACTGTGATTACTATCCACCTTATTTTTTGAGACAGAGTCTGTCATTAACCTGGATCTTACCAATTGTGCCAGGCTGGGTGGCCAGGGAGCTCCAGACATCTGCCTATCTCTGCCTCCACAGTGCTGGGACTAAAGCTAGCCCACCATAATTTTTATGTAAGTGCTGGTGATTGAACTCTGGTCCTCATCCTGTGTCACAAGCATTTTATGGACTGAGCCATCTCCCCAATCTTGATTTTAACCTTTTATTTGGAGATAAGCTCCTACTGAGTATCTTAGGCTAGTTTAGAAATCACATTCTCCCTACGTCAGCCTCTTGAGTAGCTAGGAGTGTAGTCATGGACCACCAGGCCCAGCTGAAAGGCATTCATTGGAGGGGGAATCCCTAAACTGTTTCAACGCTTCTGTTTACCACCTTTTCTGTTTCAGAGAAAGACTCTGAGGTTTAGCAGCATTTGCCCTGGCTACATGCTTGCTTTTACCTTTGTTCTGTTTCTGGTGGAGGTCTTTCCTCATCTGCAAGGCCTGTCTCTTTCCCCATAGACCCTGCTTTGAGATTTCCCCTCCTCAGCTAGTGGATCTCCTAAAACTTACATTTGGTGAACAGTATCCAGCTACATTGGTTTCTGAGAACATGCAAATAGAAGTTTGCACCTGGTGAGTAATGTTGAAACCAGATGCATGGTAATTAATATTGATTCTCAACTTGACAAGACCCAGAATCACCTAAGAGACCAGCCTATGAGCACACCTATGAGTTCCTGCATTGGGATAATTGGGATGTGAAGTCCCACCCTGAATGTGGGCGGCACCATTCCCTAGGCTGGGGTTCTGGACTGAATAAAATGACCAGAGTGAGCTGTGCCCAGGCGTACATTACTCCTAGCTTCCTGACCTCAGATACGATGAGACCGTATGCCTTGTACAGATAGTACAAAAGTCACTGATATAAAGTGCAACCAGTACAAGGACCTGAGAATTAGGTCCTAAATTGGCACAACCCCTCAGAGCTGCTTTCCAAATGTGCTACAGGCAGGTGGAGATGGCTGGGGTGCTCCGGGGCATTCTGATTGTATGCATTGGCAGAGCTGAGGCAAAGATCTTTGGCACACACTCAACCTGAAATTCTGTATACCCTCTGTTTATCCCCAGTTGACTGTGATCTGTTTAAAGAACCTGTGAAGAAAAGACGCAGGTTGCATCGAGACCGGCAATTCCAAGCTTTTCCCTCTGCAGAGCAAAGTGCTCTTAAGGAATGTGAGTGTTGTGAAATGCTGGTGTGGCCCATGGGGCAGCACCACTCTGTTACAAACATGCACAGATGCTCAGAGGGAAAGATGTCCTGGTTCTGAAAGCCAGGAGACATCTCTGTACATACTTACTTGCTCCATAGAGTCTCTACAGAGTTCTGTATTTTGGACATTTATCTCCAGGCTGCTCTGAGGAGGAGGGGTGTTAGCTAGGTGCCTTGGTGGGTGTTTATACAGCATCTGTAGAAGAGAATGATCTAGAAGGGCTAAAGTCCATGGCAACACTTAAGTAAGTTCTGTGGTAAAGAAGCACAGCGTGTGCAGGTCTGTAGAGGTGGGGTCACAACGGACACATTGAGAGCCTGTTTCTAGTGGCGGACAGCTTGCTCTCTGGTTTAATCGGCTTCTCATTTCACTGAGCTTCCCCGCTTTCACGCAGTATTCAGCAGCTTCCTTAGGAGACTTGGTACTTTTACTCTGTCAGATACATCCCAGACAATCGATTTCTGTTGATTCCAGATGAAAAATTGGAGTGTCGGACCAGGAGGGTTTTGAGCAACACTTATCAGAAGTTGGTTCAGTCTGTCTTCCTGGATGACAGCATTCCCAGCGGACTCAAGTATCTCATGTGAGTCTGGAATCTGCGTCTTCCAATCTGATGCTACCCTCATCCCCCAAGAAAAACAGAAAGTGCTTTTAATTAGAAGTGGCATAGAATGATGGGGGAAAGTCATTAAACATTGATAGTAGCCATTCGTTGTGTGGTCACTGTTGACAGCTTCTCTCTGTGCCTGTTACAAACCCACAGTTTCAACTCATTCTCTTAACACCCCCATAAAGTGACAGCTAATGTGATTGTCCCATTTATACCAAAACTGATGCTCAGGGAGGCCAAGGTGGAGCCAAGTCACACTGTGGGTGAGTAGATAGGCTCCAAACCACGTATTACTGAGTTCGTGAACTGTTCATGCAGAACTGGCCTGGAAGCCCCTGAAAAAGTCAAAGATGTTGTTGACCTTGCTCATGGCACTCTGGGATGCTCCTCGGACTTCTGCATGAGTTTTATTAGAGACAAGAATATGCAGCTTCCATGGAACACAAACATGGCTATGTGAACAGTACAATGTTTATAGAGAACTATGTTTACCAAGCATTTTTAACCTAGTTCTGTTTGCTCCCCAGACCAAGTCTGTGTAGTAAACAGTCCCTTTGTTCAGAGAAGGGAAGGGTACAGCGAATTGCTCAGGACCGGAGCTTGGTTTATTTGTATTCTGTTCTGGTGTGTTGTTTCATACTTAATGTATATTTTGGAATGGATGCAGAAACCGGCTTCTTGCTTTGATTGAAAACCCCCCACTGGAGCCTGTCTATGTGGGGTTCTTGGGAATCACTGGAGCTGGCAAGAGCTCTCTGATCAATGCTCTCATCCAGCAAGCAATGTTTCTGCCAGTGTCTGGAGAAAGTGTTTGCACATCATGCATCGTACAAGTGAGCTCTGGCTTCTGTGAACAGTACGAGGCCAAAATCCACCTTCTGTCCGATCAGGTATGCTATCTTCCCTCCTGTTCTCCCTCCTTATCTTTTCTGTCTTCTCCTTTCTCTTGCTCTTCCCTCTTTTCCTTTCTTTCCTGAATTTTTCCTCTTTGAGCCACCATAGATTGCAATTACATTCATTGTAAGTGCAGCACGGGGGTTGGGGAGATAGCTCAGTTGGTAAACTGCTTGCCGTGCAAGCATGAGACTTAAGTTTGGACCTCCAGCATCCATGGAGGGTAAAAAAGCCACGTGGGCCTGAAATCCCAGCATGGGGGAGACAGAGATACTCACTGACAGGCCAGCCTAGCTGAATTGGTGAGCTTCTGTGAGAGACCCTGTCTCAGTCAATCAATAAACCAATCATCAATCAATCAATAAATGTGGAAACACGATCGAGGAAAACATCTGATATCAACCCCTGCCTTAACACACACGGGGTACACATGTACACATATGCACAGATAACTATAGCATGATTACCTAAAGAAACACAATGAAGTGAGAGTATTCTGCAGAGTGAGATGGGGCTTCTGGCTTGGGTCCAGAGGCAAGTACTGATGAGACCCTTGGGCCAGCAGTTCCTCTCTTTAAGCCTCTGTTTTCCCCTTACTCTAGTTTCCTTTCTGTTGCTGTAACAAACATCACGACAAAGGCTAACTGAGGGGTGTATTTTCTTGCACTTCCAGGTCACAGTCTGTCATTGAGGGAAGTCAGGGCAGGAACTCCAAGGCAGAAACGTTGGGGGATTGCTGCCTGTTGGCTCGCTCGCTGGCTGGCTCACAGGCTCCTCCTCAACTTGATTTTTATGTAGCTCAGGACCACTTGCCCCCAAATGGCATCACACACAGTAGGCTTATCCCTCTTTCATCAGTTCAGAAAATCAAGACAGTCCCTCACAGACATGACCGTAGATCAACAGTTCCTCAGGTGAAGCTCCTTGTCTCAGGTGACTCCAGGCTGTTGAGGAAAAGCCAACCAGAACACTCATTTACGGGACAAGGGGTTTGAGTAGCTGGTTTAGATTTCTGCTTGCAACCTCTGACCCTCCTTGGAGCCCTGTGTTCCACCCTCTCTTACCCCACCCCCAAGTCTATCACTCCATCATGAGCAGTGTGGCCCTGCTCTGCCTTGGCAGGAGTGGAAGGCAGAACTGAAGGACTTGACTAAACTCCTGCATAGAGCAGAGCAGTCTGGGGAAGAAGAGGCAGCCACATGGGACAGGGACGATGCAGTGGAAGAAGCTGCCCGGAAGCTACAGATGCTCTATGGCCACGGGGCAGAAAGGAGTCACTATGAGGATTTGCTAAGGATGAAGCCCAGAGGGAGGATTCCCACCTCGAGAACCATCACTCTGAAGGCAGAGGAGGTAGTGTCAAGATTTATTTTTCGTTTTTATACATCTTAAGTATAACACTTGAAACCATCCAGGCGAATTGTCCAAGGCACAGTGAGTCATTTTTTTATTGGAAATAAATTGGTACCCAAATCCACCATTATCCACCATCCACGGTATCTTTCATTGTTTATGCCTACAGATGGTAACCTTTGATTTCCAAATGGAGATTTTATGCTTAGAAAAGACTACAGTCAATTGAGAATGAATTTGGGATGACTTTGACTGAAAATGAATTTATGTATATTTATTATATTATACATATTCATTAAATATTACTTCATTATATTTTATCCATTGTATTATATAATATATTACATACATAAAGGCCTAAGCATGTGAAATTTACTCATTTTCTCATAAAAGACATTTGGCGACAATAAGGTCTTAGATTGATTTTGTGACTCAGCCATGTGAAATTCAACATCTCTCTGGTATCCTTGGCCTTCCATGGTGCTTGTTGCCTCTTAGTCATACGGTTGCTGCTGAAGTGCCAGACATTGCAGCTAGTCTCATGGAAAGAAGTAGATGAATGCTGGCACCAAACGTATCTCTCCTTTCAGGAAGTGAAAACATTCCCAGAAACACCCTTGATAAGTTTGTGTGTGGATATCATTGCTCAGAACCGGGCTGAATGGCTCTTCTTAGCTGCTCTAGACAAGGCAGGAACCCAACTTGTCCTGAGTGACTTAGATCATCCTCACTCCTTAGCTCCCCAAACAGTTGGACATCCAGGCTGCTATGAATGAAGACTGGGATGCTCATCCTACTTTTAGAATTAGCATATATTTTACTAAGCTGAAATTCAGCATCTATGTTAAGACAAAGTATCTGTGAAACCAGCACTCAATTTCTAAACACTGTACATTAAAATCCTAGGTTTCTCTCCCTGCCCTAGGGCCAGCCAAGTGTCCCAGGAGGTATAAAGTACTTGACAACACCCCCGCAACCTAACTTTGATCCCTGAGTCCCACTAAGTGGAAGAAGGGAACTGACTCCTGCGAATTATCCTCTGACTTCCACATGTGCCTTGTGGCATGCATATGTGTAAACTTACATGTGAGCATACATGTGCATACATGTATGTGTGCATACTGTGTGTACACATACACACACAATTTTAAGCAATCTTTTAAAAAGAAACTTCATTCTTTCTAGCTTGCTTTCTGGGACATTCTACAGACACTGATCGACAGTGACCACCATACATTCTAGCTTATCTGCTCTCTGAAGTGTCCCAGTTGAGAATTACTGCCCTTACTGCTGGCATGAATGTGTCATTGTTCCCAGTGTGTCTAAGCAGGAACAGGAGGATGGAAATTCCTCTCCCACCTACTGTTATTGAAATGTTCTGGAAAAGCCTACATAGCAAGTGATATATGAAAGTTAAAAAAATCTTTTTAACTTTCATCAGAAAAAAGATCAATTTTCTGATTAATTTTTAATTTGGAAAATATTATGTCATGATTGACTTTCTATAATTATCCACGAGATTTCTAGTAATTAAATTCTTCACAGTTGCCTTTTGCCATGTGGAAAAAATATGCTCTAGGCAAAATTTAGAAAATTGCATTAATTTTAGAAGCAAATGGGATTTAGGAAATAAATTTAGTATCCTATAAAGTTTCTGGAGTCCTCTTCCAAGCTGAGTTGGGCTGCACCATCTGAAAGTCGGGAAACTTTCTAATATCCCAAGCGGTCTTGAACTCGCTGTGTAGCCAAAGATGGTCTTGAAGTCCAGATTCTTCTGTCTCCATCTCTTGAGTGGTAGGATTACAAACAGGTCCCAGTGTATGCAATAGTGCAACCAAACCCAGGGTTTTCTGCACACTAGATAAGCACTCTATCAGTTGAGCTACACTTCTAGCCCCACTGAGTTTTAAATATTTAGTAATGTGTGTGTGATATTTACTTTTCTGTGTGAGTGTGCATATGTGTGAGTGTGCACACTCATGGAGTCTGGAGGAGGAATTCCTTTGAGCAGGAGTTAGAGGTGTCTGTGAGCTGCCCAGTGTGAATGCTGGATCTGAACTCTGGGCCTCATGACTGAGCAGCAAGTACTCTTACCCACTGGGTCATCTCTCCAGCTGGACTAAGTTAAGGAGCTTGACCGTGCTGGTCTCCAGAGCCTTTCTAGGCTCTCAGTGTCTAGGTCCTTGCAGAGACTATGCCAGGCTTCCTGATGTCTATCGTCTAAGGACTTCCCACCATCCCTCAGCATTCCTTCAAGGACTCTGCATCACAGCCAGCCCAGGATAAAGAGCCATTAGTCAGCATGATTGGTATGTGCAACCTGTCCTTCCTCTGCAGGCAGGAGAACTATCTGCCAAGCTGGACCCCTACATCCGGACTCAGGCGAGAGACTGGGATGGTGAATCAGCAGAAACACAAATCTGGCCCTTGATCAAATATGTGGAAGTGATTCTTCCCAAATCTGCGCTGATCCCAGAAGGGGTTGTCTTGGTAGACATTCCAGGCACAGGTGACTTCAACAGCAAGAGGGATGAGATGTGGAAAAAGGTGATTCTTCTTCATGGGGCTCATCCCTCATCTCTCTACTCCTCCACCCCTTCGAAGAAGCAAGTTGGGATTTTGTGAGCTTGATGACATTTAACTCTTTCATGTTCTGTGTTCTGGTGTTAAACGGGGCAGAGGCTGTACACTGATGCCCACGGAAACTGGGGAAGAGGAATTGGCAGAGGGAGGTGGTGTAGCTGGGACAAGAGTGTGTGGTGTATGAGAAGAGCAGCCACAGAGAGACCCAAAAGGAAACAAAGGAAAGGGATATGGTGTCCGTGAGCACCAAAGAGGCTGGGTTTGTGAGTCCTCTGTTGCTGGGACACAAAGTCCTGACAGAAAACAGTTCAGGGAAGAAAGGATTCGTTTTGGTTTACAGTTCCAAACAGGATACAGTCCATCATCATGGAGAAAGCATGGTGGCAGGAGCATGTGGCCTGCCTAGCGATCAGCAAGCATGGTGATCACATTTCATCCTCACATGGGAAAGAGAGACAGACAAACAGATACATGGACAAGTTTACGGGGGTGGGATGAGAGAGAGAGAGAGAGGGAGAGAAACACACATGAGAGATAGATACACACGGAGATATCACACACACACACACACACACACACACACACACACACACACGGGGGAGGTGGGGGTGGGGGGATACTAATGAGACCAGAAAGTGGGGCTGGACTGTCAGTGGCTGGGAACCACACATTCACACCTGAGCCTGAGCGGAGTATTTCCCATTCAAACCATAGCATAACTGATATCTGGTGCAAGGCACAGATGTCAGTCACTGAAGAACCAGGGCTCTGAATCTGTACTGGCAAGGTGGGGAAGTATGGTGTTTCTTGGGGCCAGAGGGAAGGTCATGGGATGTGTGCAGGAGGAAAGAGCCAAAGGGAATCTTGGAGCTGTCTGCCTTTATTCTGCTGCTGCTTCTGAGAAATGGGAAGGAAAAGAAGGACTAGGCTGTTCTCTGAAGAAAGGGCAGGTGTGGTGGGAACACAGGACCCCAGCTGGACGGGGATGGGGATGGATGACCAGGGTCATCATTGATTGCTAGTAGCTTAGTAACTATTACAAAGAACTTTTCTAACTCTGCCTAATGTAGTCATTCCCTCTAAGGGAGAAACTGCAACCTGACTTGACAGTGGAGACAGTGAATGTTCAGAGAAGGAAAGTCACTTGCCCAAGGCCAGCAAGTGACGGAGATTCACTGATAATCAGGTTATTAACTGATCCACAAGGCTCTATCTGCCCCTGTCCCTGCCCCCGCCCACTTTTCTCCTCCTTTAGGCAGTCCACATCCTTTGCCCTGGTCAGTGGCTTGGGACTGGTCATGTGAACTTTAGTTTCTCTCAGGTCTTCACCCCAACCTTGGCTAGGTTCAGGCCAAGCATAGTGACAGCTGGAGAGGGGCCGCTTCTCCCCTTAGGTGGAGATTTACTGGGCAGCTTATCAAAGCCAGTGGATCTGGCCTGGATCATGCTCCTAGAAAGTTGGCTACAGGGACAAAGCTGGTTCCCAGAGTGCTTTGCCTGGCCTCGCTCCCCTGCATTCCTGAGGGTTTTTTTTTTTGACAGCCTCTCATAGGAAGTAACCAAAGGCACCCTCTTCAGAGGAAGAAAAGTCTGTAAGGACAAGGCTCCTTGCCACCAACTCTGCTGTCCCTAAAAAGATGACAATAAATTTAGATGTCCTGGTTCTGCCACCTAGATATTGTTGAGAGACTTTGGGCATTGTTACTTAACCCTTGGATGCTCATTGCCATCTTTGGAGAGGATGAGGGTGGGGTCGGCAGACTGCCACCTCATCTTTCCTCTGAGGTCTGGTTGACTTTTTTTTTTCTGTGACTTCTACAGCTGGGACTACAGCAAGATCCTGGTAGTCAGGGCCTTAGTACGGGGTCTGACATTTAAGCACAGCAACTTTTTAGGACTGAGATCATTTCCCCTCTTGCTGCATGTCTATTGAGCGCCTGTAGCTTGCTTAGACATGGAGAGACAAGGGTGAAAGGGGCCTTATCCTCATGTGGCTCCCAAACTGATGGCCTGCAGTCTTCCATACAAAAGAACGTACATTATCCACCATGGACACTGAGGAGTCCCAGGTGTCTCTAAGTTGACCCTAATTTGAGAACAGGGTTGGGGGGTGGGGAGGGAAGGCAGCAAGCATCTTTATATTGTTGTCTAAATGTTGGTCCATTCCAAACAGACAAGGGTCAGAGTCCAAGCATGTGCACTCTGGGCGTCTTCTTTACTTCTCAGGGCCTGGCTTCTTCTCTTTAGAGGGTTTTGTCTAACTCGTGGGACATATTCTTTAAACCACAATCTATGGAACAAAAGGCTTGGGGTCAGAGAAAGATGGGGAGGCACAGGCAAATGATGTCGCATCAGCTCTTTCCCTCCTGAATCAAGCACACTGGACCCTTTCCAAGGCATTTGCCATGAGCTAGGCAGCTGATAGAGGAATGCCTTGGAGCAGTGAGGGACAGTGCACAGGGGCCACAGCAGGCAAGTTCGGAAAGGAACCTAACCTCAAGTTCTGCCACTCACCAGCTATTTAGCCTTGGGGAAAACTAATTTGAAACTCACTGCCATTAACTCAAGGTCTCTCAACTTTGTAACATTAGAGGCCAGATAATTCCTTGATATAGGAAGGTCTTCTGGGCATTGTAAGCTGTTTAGCCTCTGACTGTCAGTATCTCAAGTTGTAACATTTAAAAATATCTTTAGAGGGGCTGGAAAGATGACTCAGCAGCTAAGTGCACTTGCTGGTGCTCTTGCAAAGGACCTGAGTTCAATTGTCAGCATCCATGGTCATTGGGCTCACAGCTATCTGTAAGTCTAGCTCCAGAGCTTTGGACACTCTCTTCTTGCCTCTGTAGGCACCCATA
The DNA here is from genome assembly GCA_019843965.1 of Rhynchomys soricoides. Classification (NCBI taxonomy): domain Eukaryota; kingdom Metazoa; phylum Chordata; class Mammalia; order Rodentia; family Muridae; genus Rhynchomys; species Rhynchomys soricoides. Next base: position 8,250,742 of record JADRCH010000013.1, read on the forward strand.
CATATAACACACACACACACACACACACACACACACACACATTCATGCAGGTACTTACATGCATGCACACATACACACATGCATGCACAACTAACAACATTCTTAAAAAATATCTTCAGATGTTTCCAAGTATCCTCTGGGGTACAGGGTCTTCACTAATTAACACAATTGGTTCGAGAGTATTTTCAAGTGACAAATCAGCCATACCTTTAGGTGTAACATACTGTGTTGAAAACTGAAAATCAACTTGTCTTTTGAGTCAGATTAGCATTTCACAAATTCAGAGCTAAGACAGACAATATAGTGAGAAGCATGTCACAGGGCCATGCATAATTGTCACACAGACGATGAGCATTTAATAAAGCAGTGTTGATGCTATTAATGTCATGTTCAATGGCCTTTGAAACATGAATTACAGGTTATCTAGCCTCTTGCTAGGTAACCAAAGGTAGTTTTGAAGAATCCTCTCCTAGAGAGTGACTGAGGTGACCCACATGACTGATGGGTCTGGGTCTGGGCCTGGAGGGCTGAGTTATATGCAGATCTCTGTCAATCACTCTGAAGGAAGCCAGGAGTCCTGGTGGGTCAAGAGATTGAGATTCTGTGGACTCAAAGATGCAAGGCCCAGAGAGCCCTTCCCTCTAGGTAACAGAGAACTGCCCTGAGCAGTCAGAGAGGAGCTGTAGTGGGGAGCTGATCTGTGTAGGATGTCCAGGAGAGGTGGTCTGCTCATCTATAGTAATCCAGTAAAGAGCCTTGAAAGACAAATGAAGACCAAGCTAAGTGTGTGGATGGCGCACACATGAGGGCCTAAGAGCCACTTTCTTGTCTGGTGCAGACAGTGGAGTAGGAGCTCTGAGTGAGAGACAGGAGTGGAGGTGGGGGCAGTGAAAGATCCATCCCTGAACCGCAGTCTCTGTAACTGAGATGTCACCACATTCTCACCCTTGCTGTGGATATGTCCTATAGACCATTGATAAGTGTTCCGTGATCTGGGTGATCAGCGACATAGAGCGAGTTTCTGGAGGAAAGGCCCATGAAGACCTTGTGAATGAGAGTATCAAAGCCTGCCAGCGTGGCTTCTGCAGGGACATCGCCCTGGTGGTCACCAAAACCGACAAACTCCACTTGTGGGAATATCTCAGGTATTGTGATGAGCTTGCAAGGTTTTGGGGGCCATCCAGCCTGGAGACTTTTTCTCCTGGGTTCTGGCTATGAAAACGACCCAGGCTTTGCCAAGTGATTGTTGGGGGTGAAAGAGAAATCCATGCAACTTGTTGAGATGTCAAGATGCCTGGATGGGTTGGCTCAAGAGTCGGAGCCATGTGTCATTCCAAGGACAGTTCTGTGCTAAGCCACTATCTTCTATGCGACTCTGAGTCACCACTCAAATGCACAATATAGAAATAATGCTTCCTGTCCCAGAGACATGGAAATGTGGGTCTTGCCACTAGGAGGAACATACAATAAAACTCTCTAGCCATACCTGGATATCCATACCTTACAAGCCTGGCGTAGCTTTCAAAAGTGCCAAGTTTTACTTCAATATTGTTTACTTTAAAGATTTTTTTAAACTCAAAACTTGAAAAATTTGGCTGAAAGATTTTAGTGTACCTATTTAATGTCTAAGAATGAGAGGCATATATTAGAGAGCATAGGCTTGAGAACTTGGTGGAAATTAATGTGTCTTTGTTACCATGTAGCTCTGACCCCCAATGACTAGGGAGAGGTAGAACTTGTCTTTCATACTGGGACCCCTCTGAGAGTGAAAAACAAACCAGCAGAACAAATGGCAAACAGGCAGTGCTGAGCAGACAGCATGAGGTCACATGATACAATGTCAACGTCATTGGGTCACTGATGACTCTCCGACATCATCCTGGGAGCTTTTTCTCCTGTCCCTTGCACATTCCTTCCAGGCTCACCAAAACCCAAGCCTGGCTGCTTTCTCTAAGGCTTCTTTTTCTCTTGTGGTCTAGGTCAGAACTCTAGCTTCATCGCTCACCCCTACAATCTGTCCTGCTCCACTCCTTACCACAGAATATCTTGAAGCTCACCTTTTCCCAGTACCAACACTAAAACCAGACATCATGAAATCTGCTGGGCACTGGGGATCACCTCATTTCTGAGAGCACTGTGTAAAAGAGGGACAAGCTCAATATCACATGAACTCAGACTGAGAGGGCCACCCTCTGCCTGGGACAGGGAGTGATGTTACAGGACATTTCTGAGTGCGAAATATAGGTTACCATTGAGAAATAAAGGCTCTCTATCCAAGATACTAGGAGAGGATCAGGAGGAGTGAGGAAGGGAGGGAGAGAGAGTTGAGTCAGAAGAGTTTATACAAAGGCTAAGGGGCATGTCTGTTTATACTGCTTTCAGGCAAAGTTGTAAATTTGCTAGAACACAAAATAAAAGTTTAGTCGTTGTGACATTTTCTTATTTCATTTCAGGGAAAGAAAGATGGGAAATGTAAGTATAGACCAATCATTTTAAAACAGATTTATTTTTACGTGTGTGTGTGTGTGTGTGTGTGTGTGTGTGTGCTATGTAAGTGTGGCTGCCTGTGGAGGCCAGGAAAAGGCATTGGATCCCTGGAGCTGGAATTACAGGTAGCTGTGGTCCACAGAAATGGATGCTGGGAACCAAATTCAGGCCATCTGAAATAGCAACAAGTGCTTTCCACCACTGAGCCACCTTTCCAGCATCTGGACCAGTAATTTATTTATTTATTTATTTATTTATTTATTTTTTTATTTTTATTTTCATACTATATTTACATTTCAAATGTTTCAGATCTCCCCTTTGGAACCTCCCCATTCCCTCCGCCTTCCCCCGTAATTTCTTAATAATATCCTTTGTGTCTGATGGTACATAGTCCTATAAGCAAACACTTGAGTTTCTGGGTGCACATATCAGTGAACCACTGCTGATAACCCTAGCTTTTGGCTGCTCTGTTTTCTTTCTTAATGTAGCAAGCTATTCAAAGTCAGAGAGAAGCTGTTTTGCAAAGAAATGAGATAATCAAACTACAAAGGAATAGAATTCTCAAGGAGAAATTGAAGGTGAGTTTGCGGTTTTGCTGAATGTTTCTTTTGCTTCTCAGTCACCAGATACAGAGAAACATGTATACTTGGTCCTTTGTGGGATTAATGTTTAGAGCTTTGGAGTAGACAATTTACATTTAAGTTAGACCTACTGCTTGATGACCTCTGCGACCTTAGGCATGTTAGAATACTTCTTTGTCCCTCGACCTTCTTGTCTGTAAAATGGGGAGCTAATACCATCTCCCTCATGATTACTGGATTGAGTAAATGAGGCTACTATTTCTTGGGAAAGTCAGAGTTCACTACAGTGTGTGTGTGTGCGTGTGTGCGTGCGCGCTTCCCGGAGGTACTCCGTGGAAACAAGTGTCTAAGTCCCACTGGCAGCAGGAGAGATGATTCTAGGAAAAGGTTTAGGGAAATAATTGAAAACAAAACAATAGCGCTAGGCTGGAAAGATGGGTTAGTTATAAAATGATTGCTCTGGGGGCAGGAAAGATGGCCCAGTGGTTAAGAGCACTGACTGCTCTTCCAGAGGTCCTGAGTTCAATTCCCAGCAACCACATGGTGGCTCACAACCATCTGTAATGGGATCCGATGCCCTCTTCTGGGGTATCTGAAGACAGCAATAGTGTACTCACATAAATAAATAAATAAATAAATAAATAAATCAATCTTTTTTTAAAAAAAAGATTGCTCTGTAAACATGAGGAGGACCTGAGTTTGGATCCCCGACATCCATAGAAATGCTGATGTGGCTGCACACAGCTGTAGAGTGTAAACTGAGCTATGTGAGCCAAGACAGGCAGGTCCCGGGGCTTGCTGGTCAGTGAGCCTATCAGAGACAGTAATCTCTGGGTTCAGTGAGAGACTGTCTCAAAAAATAAGGTGGAGAGAGCAATAGAGAAGAAGAAAGTCATGCCGACCTCCAGCTCAATATGTGTATGCTTTGGAGAGCACACCACCCATATATATGCGTGTACTACACACACACACACACACACACACACACACACACACACACACGAACTAAAAGCCTTAGAGCAGGGATACACGGAGCACGTGCAAGAATACAATGGTAACAAGTGGCCATGTCTGACAAATTACCAAGTAAGGCTGGAAGTGCACTAATTATCCTGTGGGAACCGTAATGTTTTCTTCAATTATTTTTACTACTTTATCAATAAAATAGTCCAAACATAACCTTACCCTAACAGTCTCGTGTGGCTGTAAACAGACACCTATTTAGAGATGAAATCTTACCATGAGGGCATAAATGGCGTGTTAGAGGAACTACACTTCCTCCCATACATGTTATGGGTGTGCCCAAATGAGTTCCTCAGTTCCAGTTTCAATGGCAACATTTGGCTTCTCTCCAGTTTAGCCAATAGCTTTACGTATCTTGACTTTCATTACATGAAAGCTTAAAATGCTTGTTGTACCATGTAGAACCAGAGATGCCCAAGCTTATGTTGCCAGCTGTGGGTGATCAGGCCTCCTGCGTGAGCAGAAGTCTTCTGCTGAGCAATTGGATGCCAGTTTTGATGAGGCGACAACTCAGCAAAGCTGTTGTTAAGCTCTCAAATTGTTCTTGCTGGCAGAGAAAAACATGCATTTTATGAGGTTCTAATCAGATTATCTTGGGAACTGGGAAGGCTTAGTACTTCAGTGTTCAGTTCACTATGTTTATTGCTAATAAATGTGGCAAATTGATTTGCATGAGTTAGGATCTGGGCAGCAGTGCGCCAGTGTGCAGTTTTGCTGCAGTTCTTAGACTGCCAGCACTTTAGATTCTGCAACCCGTGCAGATCCCCACTGAGGGCTGAGAGTTGGACCAATTCTCTAGCCACATTGAACCTTCATTTGTAAAATCTTCGTTTGTACTACATGTCTTTGGAGCAAATTTCATCTTACTCTTTGAACGTAAGAGGCTGAAGTTGAATAAAGGCAGCCATTTTAGCTACAGGTCAGTAGATCGCGTTATAGAAATGAGAATCAGAAGAAGGTTAGGCAAAGGTCTCTAGAGAAGATGGGACCAGGGAGTTAGGAATGAGTGCATCGGAGGGTGGGAGAGGAGAGCTGGGAAAGGAGAGCAGTTTCAACACAGCACAGATGGTTTTAAGGACGGGGGAGCGGGGGATATACACTAGGGGACAGGTTAGAGGGTCCCCATGAACTTTCTTCAGTAGAAAGACAGTGTGAGAAGCAGGACTGTGGTGCATCATACCAGCTCTTTGTTCAAGCTGAGCTGTCAAGAGAAAAGGAGAGGAGGGATTCTCTCTCTCTCTCTCTCTCTCTCTCTCTCTCTCTCTCTCTCTCTCACACACACACACACACACACACACACACACACAGAGTCTCTCTCTCTCTCTCTCTCTCACACACACACACACGCACACTATTGTGATTGTGCACAATTTCCCTCCCGTTTTTTGTTGTTTGTTTTTGTATGAGACAGGATTCCTCTGTGTAGCTCTGGCTGTCTCCTGGAATTTGATTCATAGACCAGACTAGCCTCAAACTCATGGAGATCTGTTTGCCTCTGCCTCCCAAGCACTGGGATTAACAATCTCCATCCTCACTTTCCTTGAATGCTAGCAGGAAAGAGGAGACTGGGTACTTTATAAGATGTTCAGTTCTTCTCTTTCTCATTCTAACCCTTCTGAGACTTAAATCTTGGTCTAAATGGGATGCTGTGGTGAAAGCACCATTAGAAACAACAGACACATATGTGTTTCTCCCAGGTCTGGAGGCTGGGAAGGCCAAGGTCAAAGGGATGGATATGCCTTGTCTATGGAATGTTCACTTCCTGGTTCACAGTGTGATGGCCATTTTCTCCCTGTGTCCACATGTGATGGAAAGGGGCTGGGCTGTCTGGAATATGTTTTGTAAGGGTACTAATCCTGTTCATAAGGGCTCCACCTTCAGGGCTTAATCACTTCACAATAATAATAATCCTACCTCCCAAAACCATCACTTTGGGGAGTCTGATTTCAACTTACAGATTTTTTCACTAATATTAAATTTATGTTTCAGTTTTAAGTCTCCAGGCTCTTTTGTAAACAAAAAAGTCTTCTTAGTGCTAAATGAGAACATAATCTTCTTAAAGACATTCAAAATGACTTTAACTAGAGCTGTACCAGTAAAATTCTTACAAACTGCCTTCAAGAACACACTAAAGGGGCTGAAGAGTTGGCTCAGCGGTTAAGAGCACTGATTGCTCTTCCAGAGGTCCTGAGTTCAATTCCTAGCAACCACATGGTGGCTCACAACCATCTGTAATGAGATCCGAAGCCCTCTTCTGGTTTGTCTGAAAACAGGGACAGTGTACACATATAAATAAAATAAATCTTTAAAAAAAAACACACACATTAAAAATAATCAGCCACCAAGACCAAGTCGCTTTATCCCTGAGACTCAGGGATGGTTTCACATATGTAAATCAATATCATAATCTACCACATAAGAGACTCAAGGACAGAAACCACATGATCATCTCATAGACACAGGAAAAGTCTTTAACAAAATCCAACATCTCTTCATGATAAAGTCCTAGAGAATCAAGCACAATAGGGACATATCTCAACATTAAAAATAAATTATTCCATATTAAAATGAGTATGGTTATTCAGTAAGAAACTTTTGTGGATCTTGGAGGAGTTAGGAGTTGTGGGTAAATATGATCATAACACTCTGAGTGAAATTATCAAAGAATTTGTAAAACAACAACAAGAACAACAACAACAACAAACGCTCTTTTAAAAAGAAACTTTTACAGGACACGAGGAAAGTTTTGTTTTATAGGATATTTCTTTGCCTGGCCTTGTGCTGGGAAATGTTTTTAAACCAGCTATTTAAAACAAGACAAAACAGTAGCACCTCACCCTTCTAATTTGCACTGTGTGCTCTATGGGGGTGCTCTAAACACCTCCAGCATTGCCAGTGTATCTCCCTATACTGCTCAGGCAGAGGGGGGAAGGCACATGACAGCCAGCACTCAGGAGCGGGAATCCAGTGGTTCCAGCTACCATTGCCAACAATGCATATTTTTGTGCTTTCAGCGTTTGGTTCTGGGACTTTGCCCAGGGCCTCACACATGCTAAGCCACACTTCACTGCTGAATCCCACCCCTAGTCCCATATTACTTATGAACATTCTTCCTAAACAGAATCCTCTTCTGCGTGCTTACATTTGAGTAATTTTTGCTATGCATTTCCTGCTATAATTGAAAATTTTATTTAACAGTTAAGAGAATATTGTCCGGATATCAGTTTCCTTGCTAATAGTGGACAGCTGGCAATACTTAACAATAGAAATAATTTTGGCTGGGGAGGTAGCTTACTTGGTAAAGTCCTTACTATGCAAAAAGGAGGGCCTGGCTTCAGATCCCCAGCACCCACATAAAAAGCTAAGTGTGGTAGTAGGTGCCTGAAATTCTGGTGCTGGAAGGCCGAGACAGGAGGTGGCCTGAGAGATGCTGGCAACCACTATACCCAAATCTGTGCGCTTCAGGTTCAGTGTGAGACTGTGACTCTACTGATAGTAATCATAATCATAATCATAATCATAAGCATAGTCGTAACAATGTGGAAAGTAATTAAGGAAAATATTTAACATTGACCCCTGACCTCAACATGCATGTGTTTGCACACATTCATGTGTGCTCGTGCGTGTTTGGGTGCACGCACACACACACACACGCACGCACATACACACACACACACACCATGTCTGTTTCCTGAGGCACTCAATGAGTTTGCTGAGAGTTCCCTTGGGGCTTCTGTGGTGCTTCTTTCCCCACACTTGACCTATTCTGCTCTCTGTGTCTCCCTTGCTGCAGAGAAAACTGCCAGCTGACTCCAAGGTTCTGGAGGCCTCTGATCTGGTGTACACGGTCAGTGCCCATGAGTACTGGCAGCGGGCCCACCTTACTGAGGAAGAAAGTGGTAATTTCTATTTTTTAACCTCAACCACTAACATTTGAAAGAATAAGTTTGGCACTCTAAGCACCCTGCTCTAGAAATCTTCTATCCTTAGCAAAGTTTTAGTCCCACTTAACTACATGTCTATACCTATTAGCATGTGGTCGGTGCTGTGTGTGTGCTCGTGTGTGTGTGTGTGTGTGTGTGTGTGTGTGTGCATATAATCATTTGTTCCTCCTTGCTGTTGTGTGTCTCAGACCAAAATTTTTCTCTCATCCAAATTTTACCAGAGTTAGTAAGAATCAAGGCACTGGGTTGTCATTTCCTTGATGTATGGCTTGTGATTCTTCAATCACCCAGCTATAGGCATCAGATATAGTTAACAAATGTGTATCACATGTTTGTCTGTGAGGCGGAGAAAATAGAAGGTCATGGTTCCTTTCTCTGCATAATTTTGAGTCTAAATGAAGAGCCAATAATCCCCCATGTGCAAAGATGAAAGGGAAAAAGAGACTTAGAGTGTATTGGCCCTGAGCACAAAGGAAAGCTGAGAATCCTGAGGCCCATGTGTATCCAAGGGCTCTTGGTGACTAGATGAGGGTTCAAATTGGGTTTTAGCCTAAGCTTAACAGGGATTATGCCTACACAGGTCTTAACAGATGTGCACATGGGTGAATGAATGGTGCTTAAGGAGCAGAAGAATGATAAGTCCCCCCAAATCAGGGGGAACTTGATGAATTCTATTGTCACAAATGTTTCGATATTATTTGTACTGGCTTTGAATTCCAGAGATCCCCAAGTTAAGAGAATATATTAGGAAAAGGCTCTTGGACAAGAAGAGAAGACTGGTGACCAAGTACGTCACTGAAGCCTTTGGCCTGTTGCTTCTCACAGACACTTTCAACTCGGAGGAAAGCCTGTTGGTGAGGAAGGCCCCTGGGTTGTCTCACAC
>JADRCH010000013.1:8259669-8307270 GCA_019843965.1 Rhynchomys soricoides
ACACTCTGCCTGAGCAGGTGTAAGTTAGGAAGGCCCCTGGGTTGTCTTATGCTCTTCCTGGGCAAGTGTTGTAGTTAGCTCAGTTTTGACACACCTGTGAAGGGGAAACCTCAGCTGTGGAAGTGCCTTCATCAGATTGTCCAGTTGGCTTGTCTGGTGGGGGCCATTTTCTTGATGTAGGGGAGTACCAGCCTACTATGGGCATTTTTGTCCCTGGGCAGGAGAGCTTAGGCTGTATAGGAAAGGTAGCAGTGTAAGCCAGATGAAGCAAGCCAGACGCCACGTTCCGTCAAGGCAGTTCCTGCCTTGAATTCCTGCCTTGGGTTTCCTCTGTGATGGACTGTAACCTTTAACATAAATAAACCTTTTCCTTCTCTAATTGGTCATGATGTTTATCACAGGACACGATGACACTGGAATAGTAGTGCATCCCCCTTTGCCACACCAGGAAATTAACTTAGGATACTTTTGTCTTCTTCTATCAAAGGAAGATATAAAACCTTTAGAGTCGAAGAGGAGGAAATAACAACAAAAGGATGGAAAACATAACACTTAGGACAAAGAGAAAGGAAGGCTATTTTACCTGGACAGATGTATTGAAAGGAAAACGTGACAATACTTGGATAGTTGCCATTTCTCCTGAGACTTGAACAAGATGGGATGTATTTAAATGATGACTGGGTGACTTGGTTTCTAGACAATCTAGGGGGCTACAGACAAGCCTTTAATGTCTCAGAGATGATCCTTACAGTCTAAAAGATGCCTTCATCTGTCTATGGATTTCCTTTGTGTCTTGGTACATTGTGACGTCCATGTTCCAATGCAAGGTGAGGGGAGGGGCTTTGGGCTTTAGAAAGACTGTGAGGACACACAGGCAGATAACAACTACTGATTCACTCCAGATGAAGGCTGCTAGGCAGGTACCCTGTCACACACAGGCACATAAGGATCACATAAAGGTGGGCACAGGCACATGTGTAGACTAGCTCACATGGAGGTAGGCTGACTGACAAACACAGGCTGACAAAGGCAAAGATTTGGGCTTCTGACCTCAAGGTCATGTTCATATAGAATTACACAGAAGAGAAATTCTGCCCCAAATAATTATATAACATATTATATATGTTTTAGGGTTTCCAGACATCTAGGTATCAGCCATTTTGTGCTGACTCTTTGCCTTCGGGATATCTATGTTTTAGCTAATTCATATAGGATATTCATGTTAGTGCCATGTGATATAAACTTTAACTGGTTTAACTGGCTTCTTTCCCCAAGTTGCTCTTGGAATCTCAGTCTGTATTAGTTACTTTCCTTGTTGCTGTTACAAAATACCCAGCAGGGAAAACAACAACAAAAAACAAAAAACGTAAGGCAGGACGGTCTATTCTGGCTCACAGTTCAGGGCATACAGTCTCCCATGGTGGTGGGCTACTTGCAGCTCAGCTTGTTCACCTTTTGGGGGCCAAATAGGTGACAGGGAACGCTGAGTAGATGGGAAGCTGTCCTATAACTCTTAAGGTCCTCTTCTGCTGACCTAGGATCCTGTGTGTATCACCTAGGCCCCATGTCCAAAGGGTTCCACAGCCTCTCCAGACAGCGCCACGGGTGTGAGTGTGTGTGTGTGTGTGTGTGTGTGTGTCACACACACGAGCCTACGGAGGAACATTTCACATTTGAACATAACAGGCAATGTAGTAACACCATGAAGGGAAGGGGACTGGAGAGAAGGCATTTTGGCAAATTTTAAACATTTGTCTTCCCAGTCTAGAATACAGACCTTTGAAATGCCCATCTTAACTTATGTTTTGTTACAGAAATGGACAGGACTTTCCTCACCCCAACAGTGGAGACCTAACTGCCAAAAGAGAAACTTGGAGACATAGGGAGGAAAAAAGGTCCCTACATCCAATTGCTAACTGCACTGTTTCTAAGAGACTGAGTGTTCAGACATAAGCAAGACTGAACGTGAAAACAGAACCCAGATTCACACTCTACTGTAAGGTGTCAGCACAGTAGCCCCTACCACCACACCCAGCCCAGGAAGCCCTTAGTCTTCTGTCTCCAAGTCTGAAGACTTAAGCAGGAGGTCAGACTGCTATCTCTAGTCACAATCCAGGAAAGTTAGACTTCTGTAGCAGTTCCTAGTGGCCAGGGCTTGATGACTAACTTCTATAACCTTTAACCAGCCAGAGAAAGCCAACTATGAATCTTTAACTAAGCACACAGGGAGAGGGGTTCAATCAGTAGTAGTTCTGAATAGACAGGATTTGCTTTTCTCACGAAGTTGACCTTTGTCTATTTCTACACTTGGGTTTGTCCATCAGATCTACAGGATCAGGTCATCTGACTTCTTATTGTACTAGAAAAGGGAGGGGCTAAGCAGGCTCTTGGGAAAGGTTCTGGAGCTGGTTCCAGACTGGGGAAAGTAAAGCAGGGATGAGCCTGACAGGTGGCAAGATGGCAGAGACAGGAAAGCCAACCTCAATGTGTAAATAAACAGGGCAGCAAGTTGGCCAATGACTGATTTGAAAGACCCTGTAAAGGGGGATTGAACATGGCTGCATTTGTTTCTTTGTCACGTATCTTGGACTTTGTTTTGGTTTAGCTTCATGAGACAAAACCCAGCAAAAACTCCTGGCATCTGAGACTGTTTTTCTTTTTCTTTTCTGATTCGACGGTGTGTGTGGTGTCCTCTGGAACGGCTGGGGAAGGGTTTGACCTTCCAATTTCCTGAAAAAGTTCTGCGGGGTGAAATCTGCCTTATTGCCCAACACGAGATTGCTTTTGGAAGTGCTCGTGGAAAATGAATCAAACGTGAGGCTGTGGGTGGGTGGTTTGTTTTACAAACACAACGACAAGGTATTTTGGGAAACGTTCCATCCCTGTTTGCTGTTCTTTGCCCACTCTGAGGTGCAGCCCTTTGGCTCATCATTACCTCCAAACCTAAGCCATGCAAGTCCCAGGAGCTGAGGCTGAGGAGACTGTCCCTGAGGGAGGTCTAAAGGAATCACAGCAGCTTTCCTCAAAATTTCTTGGCTTCTGATATTGGTCTTAGTTCTTTGATGAAAAGTTGGAAGACAAGTGTTCTGTCCGTGCCTTTGGATTCCTGAATAAGAAAAAAAGAAACCAACTTTCATTCTTGTCAAGATGGTGTTTCTAACCAAAAATTTGGATTTGGGGGGTGGTGGTTGGTGATTTTAAATGACTTAATTAATTTCAGGATCAATAGGAAGTTGGTTGTGACATTTCAGTGTCGAATGAGCCCTGGACTCCCATGCAAAGTCCCAGCTTCCCTCTTACTGGTCTTTGTGTCATATGATAGCAGGGATTTGTTCTCAGAAAATGCATCCTTACCAACCTTGTTGTTGTGTGAACCTTGCAGTGTGTCTCTTCATGAACATACATGGACAGCTCTCCCACACCTAGGCCCTGTCTTTATTGTCCTGTTAGGAGGTCCCTAGCACCACCTATGCAGTCCATTGCTGAGTAAAACATCTCCATGCAACAAATGTCTGGGCATGTTCTTCATCCTCACTCTGCAGCATTCTTCTGAGAAAACGGGATCATGACCTTCTTTGTGTGATCTTAATAGCTCTGCTGTTCAAAGTTGGTTGAAGGTCTGGAGGATCAGTTTACTTGGAGGCTAAGTAGGAACACAGAATCTTACTCCTTCAGATTTTAAGGTTGAAGGCACATTGAAGTTCGAGAAACACTACTTTCAAAAACTGCTTTGTGTGACGTCAAAGGCCATTAAATGTCAGTTCAGATGGCACTGAGAAAATGTGTTTTCTTTTAAAACACTGTTATGTTCATGTTACTATTAACTATAGATGCTGTTTCATTAGGATTTTTCACACATGTATTGCGGTCATATTCACTCCCATTCCCTGTCGTGTCTCTATCCCACTCCTGTGTCCTGGAAACACTGTTTTCATAATAACTGAATTATTATTTAGTAAAAGATGAAAGATTTCTGTGATATGAAGAGAAACCAGAGTATAGACTATTATTCAGAGTTACTTCCTCAAATAGCCTGCTGGATTTTATACCCCAACTAAATTGCAACAGGCATTTTTTTGTTCTGTTTTCTATACTAAGAAATCCAAGAAGGTCTGTGCACTGAGGGTGCCTTCTGGAGACAATAAAGATTACTCCGGGTGAATTGCAGGCTGAAGCTTATGCTGGGGAAGGGTTTCCATGGCAGCAGAGTTTAGGAATCTTAGCTGCTCCTGTGACTTTGTCCCTAGACTGAACAGCTGAACACAGGTGGCCTGCGACAGTTTGTGGAGGAGAAGATGGAGCTGTTGGAGAAGGCCATTGAGCAGTGCTTTGCTCGAATGGAACAGCCTCTGCAGACAGGGGTCCAGGTGGCTAGGACATCCTACCGCCGCATCCTCAGGGCATGCCTGGTGGTGAGTAGCCTTTTCCAGGGAACGCCTGTGCTCTGCAGCGTGATCTCCAAATACCTCTCACACTATCTCCTCACTTTCTAGAAAGAGCTTGAGGAAAGCTAGGCATGGTTGCTCACATCTATAGCCTTACCACTCTGGGGGATGGCTGTGAGTTACAGGCTAGCCTGGGCTATGTAGTAAGTTCCCAAGTAATCTGGGGGATTAGAGAATGAACCTCTATCTCCAAAACCCCAAATTAAAATCAGTCAGTTAATCTGTCAGCCAACCAACCAATCAAGCAAGCAAACAAAAGACAGTAGGGAAGAGTGGAAGTTCTGCAAGGAATCCTCTGTAGGAGGAGTGTTCGCCTACAGATTTTGGGACAAGTGAACTCTGCAGTTCAGCAGAGGCAGGGCTGGGCTTCAGGGTTTTAGTCTCTTAGTTTGAGAGTCAGTCGGGGATGCTCCCTGTCTGGCCTAAACATCTCCTGGCATTGATGCCATTACCAGTTATGTTAGAAAGAGGGAGCAGCTCCTTGCAGGCCCCTTGCTTGGCACAAATAGTTGTATATTTCAACCAGTTGTATGAGGTTTTTCAAAGATGGAGCTGTAAGTACTGGTGGAATTCTGTAAGACTGAGGGCTCTGTCATATTGCTCAGGCAGCCATGACAGGGTGTCACAGGCTCAGGGGATGACTTGAGCAACAGGCACAGCTTAGGAAGCTTGAAGTTCAGGGTCAGATGTTGGCAGTGTTTGCTGAGGCCTCTTTACTTGACCTGGAGACAGTGGCCTGCTCACTGTACCCTTACATATTCATTCTCTCTCTCTCTCTCTCTCTGTGTGTGTGTGTGTCTGATAGACTCCTAGTATCTCTCTCATAAGGATACCCATCCTATTGAATTTGGGCTCCACTTTTGTGACCTCACTTAGCCTTAACGACTCCTTTAAATAACTCTAAATGCAGTGACATTGGTTACTTAGGACTTTAACACTGAGGCTTTGGATATAACTAATGATTCAGCCTGTTAGCTTCAGGAATGGTAGTGACCTATCCACATGGCAGGATGAGATGGAAGACTCAGGTAGTGGGTTGTATTTGTTTTTAAAATGACTTTGAATGTTGGGCCATTAACAATGAGACATGTGTGGCAGGGCCGTGAGTCTCCTATGTGAAGAGGCCTCAGCAAACATTATCAACATGTGACCCTGAACTTCCATCACCCAACTGTGGTGAGAAGCCAGCATACTGTGCCAGTTAGGACCCTTGGAAACATATCCTCCTGCTTCATTCCCGAGAACTCTAACACATTAAACCTGACTATCCTCAGGAAAAGCTCTGGACCAGAAGTGGTAGCCAAACCATCCTCAAAGGAGAGATGATAGGCGTTTACTCTTGCTTTAAGTCCTCTGTCTCACTTAGGCACTCTGTTTCCCAGTGAGGCTTTCTATTTCCTTTTAGAATAAGCCAGATCATAAAAAGTGAGTGGCCAAGTAGCACTAGCATATGAAGTCTTGCAGGAGAGGCGCCTCTTTGAGACAGATTGCTTGTCAAAGAGGAGGTTGCCAGCCATCTGCAGTCTACCCCACAAAGACCCCCTCCATCAGCCTTTCAGTGACTTATTTCTCTGTGAGGTGCACCTAGCTTATAAACAATGTTCCTTTGTGGTTAGAAATTAGGGCAAACCATCACTATCACTGTCTCTTATTTAACACGGTGAAATGACCTAAAGGTCTAAAACTAAGAGAGTTGGTAGAGTGAGTTATCCTGAATCTGTACATATTACTTCAGGCATTATTTTTCCTGTGGCTGTGAAGCAACATAATGGAAGAGAGGCTTGTCTTGGCTCACGGTTTAGAGGACACAGTCCATCATGGGAAGGAAGGTGTGGAGCTAGCACATCTCTTTTGATGATGGTGGTAGGAACTTTCAGCATGGCTTTTTCAAACCTTGATGGATCAGGAACCAGAAGCAGATATCACTTTGGAGTGATCTGCTTTTATTAGCTCAGCTACATGTCCGAAAAGTTGTACAACCTCCTCAGACAACACCACCAGCTGGAGGCCAAGTGTTCAAACAAGTGAGTCTGTTAGGGCTGTTTGCACATGCAAAGAATGACACATGGTGACTACAACACTTTTGGGGTATATTTGATATTATACCATATAATACCATCTATTGTATCATACTGTGTAACTATTCTCTTAAAATAAATCAATACTTAAAGCTTGTGTTGTCCTCTAGTAAACTTTTAGCAAGCACACTTTTATTGTCTGTTATTGATCACTATCTAGATAAAAATTGGTTAATATTTCTTATAGCTCTAACCATATACTAAATATTTCTCCCTATGATGTCTGTACTTTTATTAACCTATGTAAAATACCAAAGATATAAAAGCTCAGTTGTATTTCATTAAATATTCAACAAAATTTGTAATTTTCCTCAGAGATTTCAAGGCATATACTTATTCTTAGTCAGCAGTTCATTTTCTTTTAGATTTGTGACGTAATTGCCCATTAAACAAATAGCTGTCAATCACTATTTGAATTACTCTAAGATGCAGACATAAAGATGGGTGAGATCTGGGACTGAGCTCAACAAGCAAATTAGAGGCTAACATTAGATACTGGCAAAGGAAGAGACTGTAAATCCAAGTTTGCCCGGAAAGGTGAATTAGTGCATTGGTGACAGAATACTTGGTAATAAAACAACTTAAGGAAGGAGGAAGGTCTTCGTTTGGCTCATAGTTTGAGACCACAGCCCATCATGGTAGGGAAGGTGTGGCTGCAGGAGTGTGAGGCAGCTGGTCACATTGAATCTGCAGCCAAGCACAGGGAGATGGATGCTGGTGCCTTGTTTGTCTTCTTTGTGTTCATTCTGGGACCACAGTTGATAGAATGGTAGCATTCGCATCTAATGCTGGTCTTTCCACCTCAGTTAACCCATTCTAGAGTTATATTAAGCAAGCCCAAAGTTTTGTATCCTTAGTGACTCTAGATTCTATCAAATTGATGATCAGTATTAATCATCACAGAGTTTGTGGTTGACATGAGCCTGAGACCCTATGGAAGCCCAAGCAGGAACTTCCAGTCAACCTAGAGATGTGACAGTAATTGGTCAATGGCTTAAGGACATGTTTAAAGACCAAGTTGTTTCTATTTCCATCCCATAATTCTTAGTAATGGCCTTTGACCAACGACAATGAGAATCCGACCCATGACTTTCTAGTTAATTCATTGTTTAATTGTCTAGAGAAGCAGAGGAAACCAAGGTTTTCACCAGACCCTGAAAGCTGTTTGCCTGAAAAATGGCGTCTATGCCTCCAGGACTCTGGCCAGAATCGACCTGAATGAAGCCCTGTCTCAGCCTATTTATGACCAGATTGACCCTGTATTCGGAGGCATTTTCAGGTAAAGAATCTTTCATCTTGCTCTCTCATTAATACACATCTGCGGGACATCGAGCCAGAGTCTCGGATTTAGGAATTTATTTTTTTGGCTCTCAAAGTGTAAAGAGTAGCTGTTATTTGAGATGGAAAGCTTAGCTCTGGCAAAACACAAAAGCCATCTTGGTTTGGTTTACTTAAAAATTTCCCATGGTGACCCGGAGTACAGATGGAGATGTTTCTTCCAGACTAATATTATGATTGCCATTATTTTTCAAATATCTCCTACATGCAGCAGGGGACTCGTTTTCTTAGGGATCTGAGCCCCGAGACAGGGTATTTTGATTGGAGAGTGTGGGATAAAATAAGCACCCGGCTTTCAGAACTTTCCCCGAGTGTGAAAAGAAAAAGCAGTCCTGGGAGGACGCTGTCTGCTTCTGGTGTGTGCATGCTCATGAGCGAGTTGTGGGCAGCATCCCTTCCCCTTGCCCGTTCATTTCTTTCCCTCCAGATTCACAGTATAGCAGCCTGTCTCTGTCCCTACCAGTCTTTAAATATTCAGTCATGCCACACCATCTCCTACCCCACCTTGTCACAGAGACAACCTACTCTGCTGTGCTAATAGGCATGTGTTTGCATTGTCAAATGCTTCCTGAGCTCTGCAGAGCGGCTTTGATCCTTTATGCATGAGCAAGCAGACCAGGAAGAACTGTGAGAATCTTTTCCAGGGTCATCAGATCATGGAAAAACTGGAGAGTTCGAAACCCAGGCTCTCTTCTCTGTAGCCTGCTGCCTCTCCCTTCTCAGATATTCTAAAGGGGATAACTTCTTCTTTTCATTCCCATCTGAAGGCTCAAGCCCCACCCTCCCTGATGCACACACTGGCAATTGACAGTGAGTTTGAGGGAGACTGGCCTTTGCCTCATACTAGTGTGTGATCTCTTGCATTCCAACCATCCCCTCTGCACCCCAATTTTCTCGTCTCTGACATAGACACCATCACACTGACTACATAGGCCTTAGGCCAAAAGCCTTGAGCAGCCCAGTGTCTGGCATACTATGGGAATCCAATAACTGCTACTTTGCATAGGCTTTTCTCTTTAAAGCAATAGAGAGGATCATCAGCTTGTTTCATACTGGCCTTGTCTGCACAGTCACCATTATGGTCATTTAACCTGCTTTCTTCTGTAGGGATGGGAAGCCTGCTGCCCCTGCTCTGATGCAGCACATAGATGCTTTCAAGCATTCCCTGGAGGAGAGAATGGCAGAAATAGGGGTTAGAGGTGGCTGGAAACATGATGGATACAAGAGAGGCTTCCTGATCCAGGAGGTATGTTCCTCAGAAGGGATGGAAATGAGCCATGGCAGGATAGGGATGGGGAAAGAGGTCTTAAAGCCACCATGGAGGCAGAAGACACTGAGGCGAGCTTTGTTCCATGAATAGGACCACCCAAGGTGGTCAGACCACCAGAAATATTCAGACCCCAGAATATTTACAGAATACTTAAATGTATAAAAATGTGCATCCCATAATAAGATGGTCATTTACCTCTCTATCATTTCTGCCAATTTTATGAAGGAGTCAAAGGAGCAAAGCTTTAAAAAGTCATCCTTTATTATTATTTCATCATCATCATCATCATCATCATCATCATCATCATCATCACCGTTGCTATTACCATTATCATCATTATTATTTAAGGTCATTTGCTAGTGTTGACAACTCCAGGCTCTTGTCAGTGACTCACTTTCTTCCAGGCCTAACTGGAATCACATGGCTATGCTAGGAATTACGAGGTATCCCTGGTCTCTCAAAGAGGCTTCCTAGGTCTATGCTCTAGTTAGGATGCACTTACTGGGTGGGTGGTTTGTAGGGCCTAGGAACTGTGGGGCTCCATTAGGGAATAATGATCCTTTGGATAGAGCCCTTGCCCACAGGGAGCTGTCAGCTCGGCTGTGACATGTAGGTGGCTGTATGAGTTACCTTTCTCTATCAAATCCCAATAAAGGCAAATTAAGGGGGGAAGGGTTTATCTTGGCTCACAGTTTGAGGGTACAGTCTGTCACTGAGGGGAAGTCATGGAGGTGGCTACTCATATTACACCCACATTCAGGAAGCAGTGAGGGCTGAATATGGGTGCTAAACTCACTTTTGTATTTTGGTGTAGTCTGGGACTCCACTCAGTGGAGGGGCAGTACCCACATTTGATATATGATTTATATAGATCAGCTAGTCTGATCGATATGATCCCTCACAGACATGCCCAGAGGCTTGTTTCCTTGGTTTTTCTAGATCTGGTCAAGTCGACAGCCAAGCCTAATGTGAGGCAGGGGGATGGGGTGGCATGCAGACAGGCTTTCCTGAGTGCTTCTGTCAGAGAATCCATCCCAAATGGCCTTGTGTTAACATCCTTTCTCAGATAAATGCCATCCTGGGAGGCCTGGAGAACCACATCCTCCGAAGGAAGAGGAAGATCTACGAGTCTGTCACCAGCTCCATCCAGAACGACCTGAAACCCTGCTTTGAAGGTGGCCCCCAGGGAGGCACCTCCTCTTCCTGGGTTTCTGGAACCCTCCTATTTTCTATTAGCTTCCTGCTCAGCTGACTTCTTTATAAGACTCCACCCCTCCAATCTAAGTTCTGTGACACTCTCAACCTACATGTTGAAACAACTGCAGGGCACATGGAAAGGAATTGAGGGATCTCGCTGTCTACATGTTTCCTGAGCCCCTGGGCTGTAGCTTAGGACGAGGATTTTACCTGTGCCTTCTTTAAAGGCTTGGGGATCAACCCTTAGGACCCTTCTTGAGTTAGGGAGTGGTTTTGTAACCTGTTTGATTCTGTCAGTCCTTAGGTTTTCTAAATGTTAGTTAATCTAAATCTTAAGTGTCATTATTTTACATATATGCATACGTATGTACATGTGCTTTTCTGCTTGCTTGATTGCTTGCCTGGTTTTTCTTCTGATAGCACAGATTTCTCACCAAATCCTGGTTGTTATGTGACTATGCTACTTTTGTTTTTTGTTTTGGTCAGAGGCATCTCAGATCACTGGCAAAAAAGCATGTGAGAGAATGAAGGACATCATCAGGAGAGGGGTGGAGCAGCAGGTGGCTGAAGGCATGTTTGAGAGGGCTCAAGAGAGGATGTGGCACCAGTTTCGACAACTGAAGGTATTCTACACCTGCAGGGGGAGGTCCAGCCCTGGGGAGGAGAAGTGGGAAGCTGGTACAGGACAGATGGTAGCCACCAAGCGCTGGTGTTGGCTATGTCACAGGACTGTGACTTTAGAAACACAACCCCTTCTGCTTTCCTGTGCCATTCCTCTCTGCAAAGCCATGCATAGAGCAGGGGCCATAAAAGTTAGGTGGGTGCTTCCGTCTTTGCATGCATTTACTCACGAATCCCCAGCAAGTCTGTGAGGTGGGTGCTGTTGTTGTATCCTTTCTAAGCATAAACAAACTCAGGCAGAAGGGAAGAGTCAAGACGTTACACAGCTACTGAGAGGTAGAGCCAGAGAGAGTTGTGGTGCCAGCATCTCCGAAAGTAGCACAATCTGAAGATATGTATATATATATATATATATATATATATATATATATATATATATATTTAATAAGGAAGATGGCTCAGCTCCATGCAATTTTTATAAGCAAATGTCAGAATATGACCATAAGTGAGTGGGTAGTAGGACCTGGCACAGATTCAAGTTTGAGTCCACTTCTTTCTGCAGTGGTTCCTAGAAGTTCTCTTGGACCTTAGTGTATGCAGGCTATTTTGTCTTGGTTTTAGGTCTCTTAGCTTGCTACCTTCTCCCTCCCTGGTGATAGAAAACCTTCATCTTAGTCTAGTTAGCCCCTCCCTGGCCTTATGAGGCTCCCAAGACTTCTGTCACTGTTCAGGCTTGGCTGATCTCTGTCCTGCCCACCAGAGGAAGCTAGCTAGAGGCAGCATCAGGCTAACTCCCTTCACTGACCTCCCTGAGTGAGACATTGGATCCCGTTTCTTCCTGACTCCACCCACTTCAGCTCTAGAAACCCCAGTCTGTTTATAAAGCTCGGAGTTTCCTTCCCTTGGACTAGGTGAGAGCTATCTTGCTTATTAGCGCTGTTTGAGTCCAGTCAGTTAACACAATATCACAGTCCAGAAATACATGTGGGAAATTTACCAAACCCCATAGAACCAATCTCCACTGGGTATGTAGGGATTGGATCATAAGGTGCTCAACGAGACGGTGCCACCAAAGGGGGACTGTATACTAGCTATGTGTACATGTGGATGAAAAAAAGAAACAGAAAAGAAAGGATAGGACTGCTCCTAAGTACAGTTTAGGAGGAAGTATATTACAGATATGTGGGAGAGCATAGCCAGAGGCAGGGATGTCTGGGAGAGTCCAGAGTAGACGTGACTCTGAGTATGTGGAGAGAAGGGGAGGGGGGAGAACGGAAAGAGGGGTACCGGGTACAACAACAAGATGGCCCAAAGGAGAGTAGACAAAGCAATCAGGTAAGCAAAATAATTGGATTATATACGGAAGGGTAGCTTGGGGAAGGGCGATCTAGCCCCGGGGCTGAAGAACTTAGGGTAGGGAAGAAGTATGCCAGCCAGGAGGGCCCTTGGAGCATTGCCAAGAGAGGCTGACTCAGGACTCATGCAACAAAGGACTGAGGGATTCAGGGAGAATCTGCCATCCAGGTCCACTTAGGTTTGTTAAATAGACACTTCATTTGTCGAGGGTTTGAAACCCCACAGCCTGTAGCTTAAATCACAGAAATGTACATAGATAAAAATGGGTAAGATCATCATGTGCTCCCATCCCCCGATCTTTTTCAAAATCAAGGATATTAGTCAGCCTTTAATTATTTAAATATTTTTATTCTACATAACGAATGGAATTTTGTTTTATACACATTCAATGTGAGAAGAGTTCCTATTTTTAAAAACTGACCTCTGGGCTGATGAGATAACTCAGCAAGTAGAGACACTTGCTACCAAGCCTGGTGACCTGAGTTCAATCCCCAGGACCTACATAGTGAGAGGAGAGACCTGACTCCTGCAAGTTATCTTCGGATTCCATCTGTGTGCCATGGCAATGTACCACCTACCTCTATAAACTAGCTAGCTAGCTAACTAAATAACTAATAATAAACTAAATGGATTTTTTTTTACAATGTTCTTACAAGATGAAGAGCAAAATATGATTCTACTGACTGAATTGATGAATCTCTGCCAAACTGATCAGTTGGGTGGCTTGCAGCTTTCTCTCCAGTCTGTAGTGAGGTAACTGTATCTGGTATTAGGAGCTTTGAATCCCCCACTCTCTGGTCTTACAGACAAGGATGCTGAGGCCAACGGAGCTTAATTTACTGCTCAAGATAGGGCCCTTTGTTTCAGCATTGCAAAAGAAGTCTAAGGTCAGGAAGTGAGGAGATCTGAGCTCAAAACTAGAGTATACTACTGTGGGGGAAAGAGCATTGGTGTTTGCCATGGGAGACAAGAAACAGAAGAGGGAAGAAACTTGTCCTAGGGGCTCAAAGGGTTGAGAGAAGCGAGAAGACATTTCTCAGGCCGTTGGGAAGAAGAATCAGTCCTACCAAACAAGGTTAATAATAGATACCAACTCAGGACTCATGCAGTAGAGGATTGTGGGTAATGATGCTGCATCTCTTCCTTAGCTCCAGACTCAATTGACCAACCTTCAGAAGATAGCCTGCCATGCATCCTCACAGGCAGGGAAAGAGCTGCAGAGGCAGGTGGGAGCCAGTGGGGATGCTGTCCTCCTGTCCTCTGGGGTCATCAGCACACTCCTAAGTGCTTTCTCTTTGAACCCGACTTTATTCTTGGGCAACCCGATTCTGGGTTATCTCCAGCTGAAGGACCAAGTTTATTTTATATAACTCACTTTCCCTTAGGTTCTTCATCCTAACTGATCTGATGTTCTTGTCATGTAGCATGGAATCACCGAGAAGGTTAAGGGCAGCATCACTACCATGTTATCCCTTGCTGCACCCCAGGGAAATGGACTCTACAAGGAGCTTGCAGGTAAATAGTAAAACCGTTCAGTGAAGGGCAACTCTGTAGTAACCCCTGGTTGACTTTAAAGATATCAAAGTGGGGCTGGCTGCTTTTCCAGAGGACCTGGGTACAACTCCTAGCGCCTTCATGGTGGCTCACATCCACTGGTATCTCTAGTCTCAGGAGATCTGATGTCCTCTCCTTGACCCCCATAGTACTGCCGATGCATGGTACACACACACATATGCAGGCGAAACACATATACATAAAATACATAATAAAAATTTAAAAACACAGACATCAAGGTGAGAATCGTTAGGACAAGTTATGCAGATTTTAACTGTCACACTCCACTCAACCAAGACAAGTACTTCAACTTGGTGGGTGCCAGCTTGTGTAATTCTCCCAAGTCCTCTGAGATACTAGCTGGTGCTCCATCTTTCAGATGTAGAAAAAGAGACTCAGCTTAGGTTATGCTCACTCCCAGGTTTCCATAGCTGGCAACTGGCAACTGGCAATTGGTAACCCATCATCCTGTCTCCACAAACCCGTCTTCCAAGTTACTATCTCTTTAGAAAGGATTCCATCTCCTAGTGATGGAAGGAAAAGATTCTACTGATATACTAGGACCCTGAGGATGTGACTTTATCCCCATTCCCTGCCCACAGCTGCATCGAGCTACCTTGTATAAACTGGAGATGGTGACGGGGGTGGAAGATAATGGAGAAATTTCTAGCAAAAATTCACTCGTTCTTAGGCTCAGCATCCTGGGAATCTAGAAATTTGTCCCTTTAGTGTCTCATATGTACACAAAATGGCACAGACAAAGCCATTCCTAGAATCACAGAGCAAGACATTGCAAACCTCTGTGAGCACAGCACAGATTATGGTAGGCATGTGGTTAGCAGGCGATGGAGCACCCCAGCCCAGGACACAACAGTGTGAAGCAGTCTTCAGCTTGTGTTGGAAAGATGAAGAAAGCAGCATGGGACAGCATGTGCGGCATGCAGCCATTTGTGAAAGAAGTCTTCGTGCGGACTTGGTTTATATCATCACTGTATCTGTGGCCTTTAAGGAGATCATGCCTGCTGAAGGTCTTCCAACCTTCCAGGCCTTGCAGACAAGGTATTGCCCAAAGTTTGATCTAAGGTCTACCTGCCTGAATGAAACCCCTTTCTGTCCTTTCCCCCGCCAACTCCAAGTGCACATCATGAAAGAAGACTGTGCCTGATGCCGAGGTTATAGAAGGACCAAATGGCAAGCTGTGCATTCAGGTGTTGCCTGGCTTGTCAGAGTAGAACTTTCCAGACTGGAAAGCATGATTTTTTTTTTCACTTAGTGTTATGGTTTATATATGCTCTGCCCAAGGAGTGGTGCTATTAGAAAGTGTGGCCCTGTTAGAGTAGGTGTGGCCTTGTTGGAGGTGTGTCACTGTGGGTGTAGGCTTTAAGACCCTCGTCCTAGCTGCCTGGAAGTCAGTATTCTGCTAGCAGCCTTCAGATGAAGATGTAGAACTCTCAGCTCCTCCTGCACCATGCCTGCCTGGACACTGCCATGTTCCCACCTTGATGATAATGGACTGAACCTCTGAACCTGTAAGCCAGCCCCAATTAAATGTCCTTATAAGAGTTGCCTTGATCATGGTGTCTCTTCACAGCAGTAAGACACTAACTAAGACACTTAGCAACAGATTAAAGGCACCTTCAAGGGGCTCCCGAGAGAGACAGGTAATAGCAAGTCAGCAAGTAGAATCTGGGGTGGGGGAAGGGCCTAAGGAAATTCTCATCAGGAATGACACTTAAGTGACACCTGAGGGGCAGGTTTGGCTCTAGCAGCAGGTGCTTATTGCCTCAGCTGAGAAGCAGAGACATTCAGGGCTGGACAATGGGGAGGCTGTGTCTAGAGGACAGCTTTTCATGGCAGGTATGGAGGACGGAGGAGCAGAGAGGGGGAAGGCCTTCCAAACACCATAAAGGCAGAAGCTTGGATTCTAACTCACCTCTGGGTCATGGGTTCCATAGCAGGCCAGGCTCAGGCAGGTTCATCCAAGCCACCATCTGGGACATGGTGAGCTAACGATGGCTGGAGCCAGACCCAGTAATCTGAAGTGTTTACTCCGAGAACTACGTTGGTCAGAGTTTTCTGGAAAAACAGAACACAGAGGACATACGTGGATATGGAAAGGGTTGTGTTTGAAGAACTTGGTCTACTCAGTTGTGGAAACTGTGTGCATTGAACATTTAATGGAAGAGGATGGCAGGCTGGTGACTCTGGGGAGAGCTTCAGTTGGAGTCTAGAGGTGATCTTTGCAGAACTGTGGGCTGACGGTGCATGTGAAGGCCAGACAACCAGAGGATCTTGTCTTATTCAGAGGGAGGACAGCTTTTAACTGATGGCATGCCACATTAAGGGAATGTAGTGGCTTTACTCAAGGCTCACAGATGCAGTCAGACTAAGTCTGACAATTGTCTATCCAAGGCCTGGGCTTGTGGGGTGGTGGACTGTGACAGGCAGCCTGACCCCTGGTCGAGCATAGGCTTAACCCTGGGCAACCCAGTGGGGCTAGCCCTGCAAGGGACCAGAAGGCGTTTTGCCAATGCTCCCGGGAGGCCCTTGGCTCCTGTCAAGTAGCTACAACCCCCACCACCCCCTGTAGAGAGGTCTGTCACATAGGAGCAGCACACCAAGCCCTACCACATGCAGAGAAGGTATCCCTAAACTCTCAGACCAAGTCAATGGGAAGCATCTGTTGTCAGACCTTGACCCATCCCAAACTGCATATTAGACCATCCCAAACTGTACATGAGAGATCCTATCCAGAAGGAATATAGGTGTGAGAACTACTCCGTCATCTGAGAGCTTCTCTCATAAGAGCTGTAACACTGCTGCTTGGGAAGAGGTCTGCTCTTCCGAAACACCACCAGAAGCTTCCTGCACTCCTCACCGGCTAGTTGGTCTCTGGTGGGCTCAGTCCGGGCCCGACTCAGTGCGGGGTGGTGGGTGCAGCATCTTGGAGCAACCGAGGCAGCAACTGAGGAGACTGAGGTGGAAGTGACTCCTGTCCCTGCTTGCACTCTCCCCTTTACCTGAACCCTCGAACTTGGCCGGACCAGAGATCCCTGTGGAAAGCCTCCAGCACACAGGCCCACATGGACTAACTGCCATAATATTACATAGCTGAGTGTGATAGTACATGCTAGCAATCCCTGCAATGGGGAAGCTGAGGCTGGAGGATTGCCTGGACTATCTCAAAATGAAAACTAACCAAACAAATTAAAACCAAACCAACCCAAAACTATAAAACAAGCACCATGTTAACCACAGTGAGGATTTAATCAGAATACAGTTGGAAAATCAAAATCTGAAATACCAAAAGAGAGCAAAGCAAGTTTGTGGGGCATGGGAGTTGGCCTAGGACAGGGGATATGAGGGATGAAGAGCTGCCTGGGGGTGATGTGGGTGGATCCTACTGTTTCTTCTGGTGTGTGTGTGTGTGTGTGTGTGTGTGAGTGCAGGTATCCTGGGAGACCAAAGGGATGGGTTCCCCTGGATGTTCTGTTCTGCACAGTGTGGATGCTAGAACCAGAACTTGGATCCTCTGTAGGAGCAGTAAGCCCCTTTAACCACTGAGCCAGCTTGCCATCCTCCTAGTGCTTTTAAAAGGGTAGGCTCCTTTTAAGAATGACCTACCCGGAGCCATCCTGAGATAAGTCCTCAGATAAAAAAGACACTCCCTGGCTTGACTGGGTTATTTGTAAAATAAGGGGATAGGTTTATCTGATTATTCTAGATCTTATAAGCAACAGGGTTGCTGAGAATTTCATCATGAGGGATTCTTGAGGGGTCACTGACTGCGCATATATGCCTGCTTCTCCGTAGATGTCCAGAGTGAACAGAAAGAGATGGAGAAGCTCCACAGAAGCCTGAGGGAAGTTGCTGAGAACGCGCAACTGCGGAAGGGCATGCAAGATTTCCTCCTTCGAATGTCCCCCAGCAAAGCAGGCCCCCAGGGAACAAAACTTTAATGGGGGGGGGGTAGTGGCTTAGATGTAAAGAGATGAAAATAGGCCTGGAGCCAAATAACCAGAATTATTGCTATTTTTCTGAAACAGAATAAAAAACATTCCTCATCATTTGGACTTTCTATATATAACAAAACTCCAACATCATTATTTTTGGTATCATTTTCTTTTATAGCCAAAAGCAAAAAATAAACAAAAACAAATAAAAACTGTTATCCTTACTGGGCTCTTAAGCTCTAAGCTCAGAAACCTTATACAACACTGAAGACAAATATATACACATTCGAAAGCTTACCTGTCAAGTAGAAAGTTACAAAGTTCAGCCTCAGCTACCAGGCTCTATTTCCCACTTTACTAGTGATGAGACTTTTGAGAAAGAGACAAAGTTGTCCCCTGCAAATAAACCTGAGACCAAGGACTTAGTTACTTTACTATGACTGTGATACAATACACTGGAACAAATAACTGAAGGAAGGAAGGGTTTATGTAGGTTCAGAGTTAAAGGGTCCAGTCCATCATGGCAGGGAACACACGGCCAGAGGAGTGCAAGACCCTGCTCACATCACCTGTTGTCAAAAAGCAGAGTGATGAACACTGGTGCTCCACTCCCCTATAAACAGAAGTCAGTTGGACCCCTATGTGTGCTTTTTTGGTTGGTATTTTAAAGAGAATTCCACTTCACATAGACAGCTACACAACTGGAATACAGGTAAGTGTTTTTAACAGCTATTTTAACTTATCAGTGGATTAATTCTTCGATTCTGCAGTCTTCGATTCCTTTGTCTGCATGAATATATGTTCACCATGTGTGTGCCAGGTGTCGATGGAGCCTGGAAGGGGACATCGCATCACCTAGAATCGGAATCACAGATGACACTGAGTCATCATTTGGAAGTGGCAATCAAACCTGGGTCCTGTTCAAGAGCAGCCATTCCTCTTAACCATATCCCCAGCACACAAGAATGGTACTTTCTTAAAGGCTGGTTGCTGTGTAGGAGCTGAAACCAAATCATTGAACTTTGTTTTCCAATTCTGTTATAGTAAAATGCCAGGAACCATCTTGGAGAAGCTAAAAACTAACAAGTGATCTTCCTATGATGGTTTCACCATGGACTGTAAAACTATGATGTATTTGCTCTTCTAGGCAAGGCCAAAGAGATTAAACTTGAGGAAAGATTCCTGCTATTAATATGCTTTTCCTGTGTATATGTGTGTGTATATATATATATATATATATATATATATACATATATATATATATATATATATATATATATATATATATAAAATTTGAAGGCAGAGTATGATAAGTTAGAGACATATAGTATAAGCAACCAGGATGAAAATAAAAGAGTAATATATCTAATGGAAGCTATTACAGGAAATAAACAGAATTATAAGATGTTCAAATAACACAGCAAGTGTGGGAAGATAGAGAAAAAGAACAAATGTCACAAGTAAAAACAAAGTAACCAAATGGTAGAATTAAAACCTAATTGCATAGACAATCACATTAAATGTAAATGGCATAAAACATTTATTTAAAAGCAGAGACTATTAGATAAATATTTTTTAAAATGTTGTCTGCAAGAAATCCACTTCAATGTAAAGATGAAAATAAGTTAAATGTTAAAATATTGAGATTTCTTAAGATTACAAGTACATAAGTGTAAAAGGCACAGCAATTTGAGATTAGCTTATGGTCACTGTCTTGAGTGTAGTTTGGGGCCACTGCCCTGGTTACTATTAAGGTTGTTATTAATATCAAACCAGTGAATTTAAGGACAGGAATATTATTGGGCATAAAAAGATTTATTGCATAGGGATGAAATGGGTAACCTGTCAAGAGGACATAAAAATCCCAGTTATGTAGCTAAGAAATCTTCAAAATACAGAAAGCAAAACTTATTAGAACTACAAGGAGAAATGGCCAAAGCCACAGTTATAGTTCGAAATCTCCACACCCCCTCTTGTTTACTGGCAGAACAAGTGGAGAAGCACAGCAAGAACATGCAAGGCTTGAACAACTTGTCACTCAGCTTTGCTCAGGTAAGACATAAAACATCGTGCTCCACATCAAAGTGCACATCCACTTCTAATAGACATGGGTCATTGCTAGGGCAGACCATCTATGGAGTGATAATATAAATCTCAGGAAATTTTAAAGAGTGGGAGGCATGTAGAATATATTCTTTGACCCCAGTAAAAAAATTAGAAATCAATAACAGAAATCTGTAAAAATCTCCAAATATTTTAGAAACTAAATAATATACTTCTCAATAATCCACAGGCCAAGTAAAGTTTGAGGAATAATCTTAGGTTTATCTCTTTCTTCTCCAAACCTTAGTTCTACCCGATTAAAATGGTCTCATGGCATCAGAAACCAAGGGAAACTCTAGCCACAACTAGCTAGAGCACTGGCGTTGGGGTTGTCAACCACCTAAAAATGCAACAAGGAACTATCATCCACGAGGTTGTATCCTCTGGCAGAATGGAACAAGCAGGAAGATTTGGGATGAGTTTCAAGTCTTGTCAAGAAGCTACAGACATAAATCTAAGAGAGAATTTCAGACTGAATTGACAAAAGAAAGAAAGCCTTAAAAACCAAGTGGATCAAGAAGATTCTGAAATAGGGAGAGTGGAGTCAGGATATGGGTGGCTGGTTTAGAAGGTTAATATCATATTTCTTAGCCTAAAACCTCCTAAGGTAAAGGGTGACTGACTAACAGAGCCTGGGTACAAGACTGGAGCCCAGAAAGCATCTCAATTTTAGAGGAGTCCAGGAGATGGCTCTATGAGATGATCAGAGGTAAGCCAGAGAAAACAATGCTTTTTCAGGAACGAAGGGTGATATCTGTATACCAAAATCGCATCTATGAATGGCAGGGAATGAGGGTATGTGGGGAGCAACTGATCTGAGGCCTCTTCCTGCAAAGCCACATCCCTGGAGATGGAAAGCTGAGGTAAACCTTTGTCTCCAGCACTGGTGAGTACATATAAGAAGCCTCTCAGGTCTCTCTTCTCTACAACAGTCATACTGTCAGTGACAAGAGGTAAAGAGGTTGTGCCTGTGATTAGTCAAGAGTCAAAACAAGCCTTTGCATGGGTAAGAGAGAGAACAAGGGGCTTGAGTGATAGCTCAGGGGTTAAGAGTACTAGCTGTTCTTCCAAAGGTCCTGAGTTCAAGTCCCAGCAACCACATGGTGACTCACAACCATCTGTAATGGGATCTGATGTCCTCTTCTGGCATGCACCATATATGCACACAGAACACTCATACATACATAAATAAAATTAAAAAGAAAAATTAAAGAGAGAGAGAGAGAGAGAGAGAGAGTGACAGAGAGACAGAGAGACAGAGAGAGAGAGACGACTTGATGTCATACCTCTTATCATCCCTCTATCTACCTGGAATGATGAGCTCTTGCTTTGGAGAGTGAATGTATCTCTCTCTCTCTCTCTCTCTCTCTCTCTCTCTCTCTCTCTCTCCCTAAAGTTTCATAAATTCTTTGTACATTTTGGGAAACTTGAGTTGTTTTTGACACAAAAGCACACAGGGGTTCTTTAGCAATTACTCTTGGGTATGATGAAATTATGGTTTGGATGTAAAATGCCCCTCACATGCACGCACGATTGAACACCTTTTGCTGTTTGGGGGAGTCTGGGTGTTGGGTGTTTGGTTTGTGGAGGTTATGGAACCTTTGAGATGTTGGTCCTGTCTGGGAGAAATAAGTTATTGGGGGACAACGCCTTGGGGATGGCTGCCTGACCCTGTGTCTGGTTGACCTTTCTCTGCTTCTTGTTCTGTTGAGATGTGAGTATGCAGCTGTCACCAGTTCTGACCACCATAGTCATCTGCCACCATGCCCTCTCAATATGATGAACTGTATCCTCTCAAACTATAAGCCAAACTAAATTTCTTCTCCCTTAATAGCTTCTTATCAGCTACTTGGTCACAGAGAAGAGAAAATCACTAATATATTGAACTTTAACCAGTCCTTTACATTGTCAGGGAGTCATGCTTGAGGGCAGGTTCTACCTCAGCAGGTCTGAGAGGACAGGGAGATGCAGCCTTGCCGACAGTCTGAGGTCTCCACTCTGGGTCTTTGGGTAATGTGATAGTTATTAATGTTGATTGTCAATTTGGCAGAATCTAGAGTCATGCTGGAGAAAACCTGTGTCCTTGAAGGAGTTTCTGGAGTGAGCTAACTGAAGAAAGAAGAGTCGTCATAAATGTGGTGGCACCATTCCATGGGCTGGGGATCTGAAAGGAGCAAAGAAGAGAAAGGGAGCTGGGCATCAGCATTCATCTCTCTGCTCTCTGACTGGATACAGTGACTCCTTTCCTGCCACCATGATTCCCCACTTCTGTGGATTGTACCTTAAAAACTTGAGCCAAAAGAAACTCTTTGTTAGGTATTTGATAACAACAACAACAACAACAACAACAACCACAGGCAGCAAAGGGAAAGGGAGAGTCAGGAGTCCCAGACCAAGCTCCTGCCTTTGCTTGGTCGCCTGTACAAATCACTTCTTTAAGCTACAACCTCACATTCTAAGAGAGCAATTGCAATGTACTGAAGGCGAGAAGCTTTGAAAGAACGTGGGACTGAATGAAAAAATGAGGAGGAAAGAACAGAAAGAAGCACTGCCCCACACTGGGGCCAGCAGTTCCCAGAAAATGCTAAGGCAGTTCTACTGTGGACTCTGACAGCTGAACAGCCCAGAGCTGCCTGGCAGACCTTTCTAGCCCCGTTTATTCTTCCACTCATGAGCTCCCACTGAGAGAAAACTGCTGTGTCTTTGAAGGTTCAGTGACCTACAGCATCAGGCTAATGATAGCCCTACCCTAGTCCCTGAGCAGTGCTATCCCCTCTTCATCATAAAGGATTGGGCATAAAGGCTGGAAGGCTGGAAGGAGAGCTTGGGAGTCATTCTGGTCTCTGAGCAAAGATCAGGCTCTTACAATAATATGAGACTGGGTGATTGCCTGTGTTGAGCTGAGACTTGGAATGTTAGCCCTGGAAGCCTGTAGGACTCAGTGTGGCTGTCAGTGTGGGCTTGGAATGTCAGTTCTGGATGCTTGGGTTTTAACCCTCTGCAGTGGACTCAGCCTGCTGGGATATTGTCATCAGCCGGGAGACCAATCATGCAGTGGAGCTGGTTCTGTGCCCAACTTTAGGAGATGTAGCAGGAGGAGGACACTCCAGAGAAGAATCTATGCAAAGAACCCCCTGTAGGCAACATGCCTTCTCGAATCGCGTACTATCTTTTCAAGGATTCTTGTCTCCTTAAATATTCTATTGATAGATTTTGTATTTCTATTTACTTATTTATTTAGTTTTATGTGTACAACTGTTTTGCATTTGTGGTGGACTTAAGAATAGTCCCTATAGGCTAATATATTGAGTGTCTGATGCCCAGCGGGTGGAACTGTTTGGAAAGGATTCAGAGGCCTTGTTGGAGAAAGTATGTCTGCGGTAACAGACTTTGAAGTTTTAGAAAGATGGCCACCATTCCCAATGTCTCTCTGTCCTCTGCTTGCATATTGAGATGTAAACTCCCGGTTGTCCCTGCCACCAAGCCTTTGCTTTATCATCATGGCCTCTAACCCTGTAACTGTAAGTGCAATCAAACACATCCTTTCAGAAAGCCACATCAATAAAAGAGTAACTAATCAGCCAGCGCATGTGTAGGTTACCATTTGTGTGCCTAGCACCTGCAGAAGCCAGAAAAAAGTGTTGTACCTTAAAAACTTGAGCCAAAAGAAACTCTTTGTTAGGTATTTGATAACAACAACAACATCCAATCCTGGGCATGGATTCCCTGGGCATGGGGTTGTAGACAGTTGTGAGCCACCATGTGGGCACTAGATAGGATCTGAATCTAGGTCCTCTGCAAGAGCAGCATGTACTCTTAACTACCGAGCAATCTCTCCAACCTCTCTACTGATATATTTGAAAACAACTTCTGTGAATGTAGAGAAGCCAAAAGACTCATGTGGCAACCCAGTCTGAGGTTTTTGTTGTTGTTCTTTAGAAATACAGGATATAAATATAAAAAGTGTTGGAATGAATGCCAATGAGAAACAGGTTTTTGGTGTGAGAGTTGAGAGTTTAGGGAGCTCTTGCTTATTATGTAAGCCTTAAAGAACTATCTGGCTTATTTTTTAAATAATAGAATGTTTGCATGCCTCCCTTTGATAAATATACAATCTAAATAAAAAAGATAAAATTTTCATTTTGTGCCAACTGTAACTTATGCTTCAGAAAAGAAGAGAAAGTCAACAATTCCTCACTCTTTCTTTCCTATTCTTCTTTAAAATATTTTGTTTGTTTTTCTTTCTTTCTTTCTTTCTTCTTCTTCTTCTTCTTCTTCTTCTTCTTCTTCTTCTTCTTCTTCTTCTTCTTCTTCTTCTTCCTCTTCTTCCTCTTCTTCTTCTTTTTTTTTTTTTGGTTTTTCGAGACAGGGTTTCTGTGTAGCCCTGGCTGTCCTGGAACTCACTCTGTAGACCAGGCTGGCCTTGAACTCGGATATCCACCTGCCTCTGCCTCCCAAGTGCTGGGAATACAGGCTTGAGCCACCAATCCCAGTTCCTTCTATTTCAAAATTTTATCTGTGTAACTTCCTTTGTTTCTGTCATTCTTTCTCAATCTTCGTCTTTTTTCTTGTTTCTTCTTTTCCTGGTTCTTGCTGAAATGTCTTTACTATTAGGCTCATCAGGTCTACCAGACACCACATTTCCCCATTCTCGATTGCTACTGAAAATATGCATGGAGTATTCTTTCTCTCTCTCTGCCCACAGTGAGCTAAGTGGCAAAGTCAGTTGTGAGTGACTTCTCAGCACAATGGAGGGGGTTTCTTACACATTTCTTTCAGACGTGGGAGGAGCATCAGAGGTCACTGGGCCCAACAAGCCATAGGATATAAGAGACCCCTCGTGTGGTAATCCTTTTGGGAACAGAGTCCCAGGCTGTGATCACACAAAGCCCATTGGTGAGACTTTTGGTCCTGACAGCCAGTTCTAGATGGTTCAGTGCTGAAATAGGATGTCATGGTTTGAATAAGAAATGTTCCCTATAGACTCACGTATTCGAACACTGGTTGATGGCTGTATTAGTCAGGGTTCTCTAGAGTCACAGAACTTATGGGCAGTCTCTATATAGTAAGGGAATTTGTTGATGACTGTAGTCCAACTCTTCAACAATGGTGAGCAGTGAGCAGCAGCTGTGAATGAAAGTCCGAGGATCTAGCAGTTGCTCGGTCCCACAAGGCTCGCAGGCAAAGAAGAAGAATCTTGCTTCTTCCAATGTCCTTATGTAGGTCTCCAGCGGCAGGTGTGGCCCAGATTAAAGGTGTGCACACCACCACACCTGAAACTTGTGTCTTCCAGACTCAAGATCTGGATCCCAGGTGAGCCTTCTAGTTCTGGATTGTAGTTCACTCCAGATAGAGTCAAGTTGACAATCAGGAATAGCCACTCCAATGGCGCTGCTTGGGGAGAGGTTATGGCACCCTTAGGACACAGAGCCTTGTTGGAGGGAGTCTATTCCTTGGGGCAGGCCTTGAAGTGTAACCTTACTTCTTTCTCCTGCTCGTGAACGGATGGAGCGTGATCAGCCCCTCTCACCATTGTGGACCCACCCTCTGGAACCTTAAGCTAAAATGAACCTGTCCTTAAGCTGCTTTTGGTTAAGGTATTTTATCAGAACAACAGAAAAGCAACAGATACACGGGTCGTTTGCACTTGGAGAAAATTCTGCATCTCCCTCTTGGATACTTCAGAGAACTCCATGTCTTCCCATGACAGCTCTGCACATATTTCTAACCCAAAACCTCCTTCCTCTTAGTGATTTTTTTTCTCAGAGTGGAACCTGCCCCTTTCTTGCCCACTTCTGGACCCTTTGGCTTCCTGGTTCCAGTTTCTAGCAGATTAATCTAGATGTAAACAAATGCGATCCCATATGCATTTGTCAATGGAGAGTTCAGGGGCTCTGTGACCCCCCCATGCTTCTGCCCATTTTTAACTCATAATGACTTACATTAATTCAAAGTCATAAAGTAAGACTTTTTTTTTTTTTTTTAAATGTGCTTTTGGAAATCTGGTATACCACATCCTGTCCATGGGAAGGAATATCATCCCAACATTGGTGTCTGTTTTATGTTTATCTCATTACTCTCTTCTTAAAGGTTTGGCCCAGTGTCTCACTCTGCTTTGACTAGTTTCGTATGATTGAATGTTTGGCGACAAATTGCTCGAATGACGATCATTTCATTAACTAATTCTCAAGTAAAATTTAAATCATATTGATTCTGAGATATGCTCCTTAGAAAGTACCCTGCATCTCCAAGTTTGACAATACAAGGAGCTTCACGTAGGTCCCCAGAAGTAGTCCAGGGTAGATGCTCCCTGCCTTATGACCTTACTATCTATGACCGTGGGCCAGTATTGGGAAACATGGCTGTCTCCTGCAATTTATCATCCATACACCTCTAGAGAATGAACAAAGCAGGTGGTTGGGTAGATTTCATGATGGATAAAGAGCAGGGCGCTCCTCAAGGCAGAGGCTCCTGCCTCCCTGACTTGGAGTCAGCACCAGCTGTCAGCAGCTGGACACTGTGGAGACCCAAATGGCAATTACTATCTCATTTGTCAAGAGCTGTCAGCTTTGAGAAATAATAGCTCTGGCTGAGCTTTGGAAATCCTGAGCATGTTTTTAAAGAGCCTCTCTCTCCCAAATACCCTTGAGACAGGGAAACCAAAACTAGGAACTTGGTTTCACAGACTAGGAAAGTTGGGTTCAAAGAAGTTTCATGACATCCCCCACAACCACAGAGCTGGGGAGGCTGCCTGGCTGGAGACCCACTCTTCTCCTCACGGGGTCCTTCTGAGGGCTGCTGCTTGTAAAGTCCAACAAGTGTTGACTTTCTACTTCCTCTGGGCCTGTTTCTGGGCTATGTGCTGGAATAGAACATACATAAGACAGAAGTAATCCCAAGAAAATAAGAAGCCCTCAGTTGTCGTGTTATGGTCTGACGTGGCTCATCACCAGAAACACAGAACTGATGAGGTTGCCATGGAGAGTTTTCAGTTATGCAGAAGCATTATCTCCTCATATTAAACACTCAGAGTGCACTTTCTTTAGTTTCACAGATTTAGCTATGGACAAAGCCTAATTAACTTCCCACCGTGCATCCTGTTACCTTGTGGTGGTGGTGATGGGGCACAGGATGCAGGTGACCAGCTAATATAAGCTCATGGTTTGAATAGAAAAAAGTTGGTTTTGGACTGATTTTTTCTATTGTTTTGTTTTAATGTCAACCAATTTTTACTTATTTGTTTGTTTATTTTGATGTGTGTGCACTTCTGTGTGCATCATAGTGTGCATGTGGAAGTAAAATGATAACTCGCCAGAGTCGATTCCCACCATGTGGGTTCCAGGGATCAAGTTTGGGTCATCAAGCATGGCAGCAAGCACCTTTGACTGTTGAGCCATTTCATCTCACAAGCCCTGGACTGTTTTGAGCTTATGTGACAGACAAAAAAAAAAAGTGACTTGAGCAGCCTAAAGTACTTCTTACTCACTAAAAAAGAAAGCCTACCTTTCTAGCCACTGCTCTCCTCCATTATCTGGAGCCCAGGGCTTTTTATTCACAACAAAGATAATAAACAAGTGAAATGCCCATAAAGGAGAGGTAAGACTGGAGAGATGGCTCAGCTGCTAAGAGCTCTGGCTGCTCTCTCAAAGAACCCGGGCTCAGTTCCTAGCACCCACATGGTGGCTCACAACCATCTGTAACTCCAGTTCCAGGGGATCCAATGGCTCTTCTGGCTTCTGTGGGTTCCTGCATACATGGTGCACATATATGCATTCTGGCACACACCGATATGCATGAAAAATTAAAGAGACAAATTGTGGGTCCATGTACATAATGTTATACTACTCAGCAAGAAGAAAGTGGGGGAAAGTAAAGATAACTAGCTAGTACAGATAAATCTTATCCCGAGACAAGTCAAATCAACCAGAAACAAAAGAGGTGAAGGGAGGAAGTGTCCTGGCCCTTAGCCACTGGCTTTAAAACGATACAGAGATTCCTCCAGCAATCTTACAGTTTGACAGTTCTATGCCTGTCTGTGGGCCTCATGCAGAAAACTAGCCCCTGTCTAAATCAGTGTCTTACTCACAGATGGTGCAGGAGGGGCTTGGCCAGTTTCTTGTTACTTCTCTGCTGCTATGATCAAACACTGTGACCAAGGCAGCTTATGGAAGGAAGGGTTCAGTTGGTTTACATTTCCCCCGGGGTCAGTCTATAACATGAAGATGTTATGACACTGGAGCAGAAGCTGAGGGCTCACATCTTGAACCCAAAGCGGGAAGGAAGGAGGGAGGGAGGCATACCGGGCAGGAGAGAGGGGAGGGGAGGAAGAGAGAGAGACTCTAAATAGGTTAAGCTTTTACTTTCAAAGCCTACCCCCAGTGACACACTTCCTCTAGCAAGGACACACCCAAATCTACCCAAACAGTGCCACCAACTGGGAATCAAGTACTCAAATGCCAGAGAAAATGAGAGCCATTTCTCATTCAAACCAACACACTTGGGCTGTGATTAGATTTCACCCCCTTCCTCTTTGTCTTCTTTCCTTACTTTATAAAGCAGGTCAGTGTAGGTTTGTGAATAAAAAAAGATGATGTTCATTTTAGGCATGGTTGGTGTTATAGTCTGAATCTGAAATTCCCATCGCAGGTATCATGGCTTGAATGCTTGGTCCTTAGCCACTGGTGCTATTTTGGGGTGCTGTGGAGTCTTTAGAAGGTGGAGCCTGACTGGTGTATGTTATGCCCCAGCTCCTGCTTCCTGTCTGCCATGTTGTGAACAGCCTCCACCACACCTCTCGCATCTACCACACGTTCTCTTCTGGGCTGGTCTGAAGTCACGCGGCAAAGGAAGCCTTCCCTCCCCAGTTGTCGTCAGGTGTGGTGGTGCCAGGAGCCACAAAGGTGTAGAATACATAGGACAACCCAGGTCTTAGCAACTGTCTTAATTCATTTGTGGTATAAAACAGAATGCTTGTGAATAGAAATCTAGAACAAACAGGGATCCGTTTCTTCCCCATTTGAGACCTGAAAGCCCAAGATAAAAATGTCAGCCTCTGGCATTGTGTGATCACGTGGCACAAGGCAAGAGAGAATGAAGGTCCAGTCTTGCCATGTCAACAGACAGACAAGAGGAAGATGCGTCTATAGATCCTTCTTACCTTGTGGTTGGCTCCTGCCATTCCCAATAGGCCCCGCCTCTCTGCACTGCTGCGTTGGGGATTCAGTCTGGGACATGAGCTTCAGCCACAGAACTGACACACTGCATTTCTTGCTGATGCATATGTGTCTGTAATGAAGGTCTGTGAGTGTCACGTTCTGAATGCACATCTAGTTAGACAGAAGATTCCAATCCCAGGGATGTTGGTGACTTGTTGGGTGACAGAAACATTCTTTTTGTAAAGGGTAATAAAGGGGCTGGTTACAGACTTAGACTCACGGCAACTGCCTAGGGATGAACTGCAGCTCTACCATTCATAGGCTGGAGTGACCCAAAACAGATCATGTGATCTCTGTGTAAATGGTTTCAGGAGCAGCATCTGCCTCACAAGGCTGCTAGGAAGTCCACAATGTCTGCATTAACAGAATCCACATCTGCAGACCCAAGCTGACCACAGATCAAAACTATTTTTTTTTAAGTAATCAGGGTTTGTACTGAATATTAAAATGTATCTTTATTCTAATTCTTGAAACTATACAGTATGATAGGTGTTTACAATAACATTTATATTGTGTTGGATAGTATACATCACCTGGAGTTGATTTGGAGCAGACAGGATGTTGTGAGGGCCTTTATGCAAACACCACATGTTTTATGCCGGACACTTATATGCCTGAGGTTTTGGCATCCATGAAAAAGTCCTGAAACCAACCTCAGGAGGATATCAAGAAACAACCACATGGATATTTGAAAAGCATTTGAAATAGTGAATTCATACATTTGTATATATAGTATATAACATATATTATATAGTATATAACATATATTATAAAGTGCCCCTTTGTCCTCCTCTTCCTCCTCTTCTTCCTCCTCCTCTTCTTCCTCCTTCTCTTCCTCTTCCTCCTCTACTTCCTCCTCCTTATAAAAGAACTGTATTTTTCTTCCTGCAAAGCAGTGTCCTGCAGGAGCCGCCCCTGGGGACAGTTAGGAAGGTGGTCACTGAAAATGATTAAAACTTTCCTGAGTCAGCTGAGGGTTGGCACTTGTACTGTGGACAGAGTTGAGTTTGGCAGACTCCCTCTGTTAGAAAGCCGACCTTGAAACCATGTTCTCATGCCTAACCAACAAGCTGGAGCTTAGTTATGAATGTTAGCTTCTGCACACTGAGGTCCAGATCCATCATCTGATCTATCCAGTCGTGGCTCACACTAGGTTTTTGGGGTGGGGCTTGTCTCTCTGATATTCTCTCTCTTCTCACTACTTTCATCTGAATTCATTGCTTCTTAAACACCTGCTTGGATCTCTTTTTAATCTTTTTAATTTGTATTTAATTGTATTGTGTGTATCTGTATGTGTGTACATATGTGTATGGGTGCCTATGAGTGTACATGTGTACAAGTGTATAAGGGGGTGGAAGTCAAGTTCGGATGTCATTCTGTCTTGAGGGTTTTTATACAGGCTCCCTTGCTGACCTGGAACTCACCAAGCAAGCTAGGCTGTCTGGCCAATGAGCTCAGCACTGGGGTCACAGTGTGTGCCACCACACCATGTTTTTCATGTGGGAGCTGGGGATCCAGCTCAGGTCCTGTTTGAGAGGTCAGGGCCCTGTGGGCTGAGCTATCTCCCAGCCCTGTGTATCTCCTTTTCACAAGGCAATTGTTTGTTCTGAGGTTTCCAATTCCTTGAGACCCAGTCAGACTTCCAAGCAGCTGGCTTCTCCCAGGCCCGTTCTCTCCTGCCTTGTGCAGTCTTTGTGCTCTACAGACACTGGCATTGTTACCGAATTATGTTGAGCTTGACTTCTGGAAGTTCTTTCAGAGCCCCCAGACTTTATTCTAAATAGCCCCTGTGTGAACTGTCCAAGTCCTCTGGGAGTGGATGCAACTTCAGGAAATGCCAAATTTGCTGAATGAATTGAGAAATGCCAGTTCTGTGCTACAATACATTTTACAAGACTGGTTTCCTTGGGTGTGCCATAAACCAGGTCTAGCTGCCATTTTCCCAGAAGCTGTCCAAAAAGTATTTTGAGCAGTGCCTTTAAAACTGGCACTGAGTCCCAAAGCCATGGGCTGGAAACGCGGCGCAGAGAGTTGTAAGTCGGAGGGTGGCCACAAGAGGGCAGGCGTGGTCCAGACTCCCTCTAGCAGTTGCATTTAGAACTTTTAAAAAAAATAAAGACTGGAGGTTGGAGCACCTCCCACCCAGTCAGTACCTAGCAGAGCTGCGGTGACTCCACAGAATATCTCCGGACTGCTTTCTGAGGCTGACCGACGCTGCACCAAGACAAGGAGTCCCACGTGCAGACCCATCATTCAGCTACCTTGTTGAACTGGTCCTCCCGTAGAAGTGACTCTGTGGCCCTGACCTAAATCACTAGGTGACTCTGAAGCCTCTTTCTATATGAATCCATCTGGATTTGACTGGCTGTGGGAACAAGCTTCAAGGAACTTTCTGGGTCTCCGTGGGACAGCAGTCAGCTCTCTGGCTACCATGGCAATCACTGAAAACTGAAGGGGCAGGATCCAGCCTCAGCGCGGGGCATACAGGGGGCATACAGGTGAGTCTTGACGCTTGGACCTTGAAGCTACTGGGTAATGGTGCCCCAAGGGCAGATGGAGGAAGCAATGTGCTGCTGAAGCTGAGTGCTGGAAAGTCTTACAGACACAGGTCCTGGAGTTGCCTGGCTCCAGGTGGAAGGGTCCCAGGGATCTGAGTCTGTAGACACACATGGGCCCCAGGACTCAGTTGCTAGGGCTGTAGAGTGTGAGCCCGCATCCGGATGTCAGAGGGATGCTGTGGCTTCAATGGCATCTCTGGCTGTCTTATGTCTCATGTCATAGCTCCAGAGCCTATTCAGGAAGTAAATGTGTGTGCACCCGTATGCAGTGTGCGTGGGTGCATGGGTGCATGCATGGGTGCATGTGTGTGTGTGTGTGTGTGTGTGTGTGTGTAAACACACCAGGGTGGAACAAACGATGCAGGAGATTATTAGTGAAATATCTGGTTCTCTCTAACTGTGAATTAGGATCCAGTGAACTGAATAAAGTTAGAAAAAGAAAGGATTTTTAGACCTATCTAGCAACTTTTTCGTGGGGGCTGAATTTGCGGTGACTTGATTTGGTTTAAATGAGTTTTAGAAACCAGCAATCCAAAGAGAAGCTGTAAGCCCTGCCAAGTGAGAGACCGGAGCCCACGGAAGACGATTCAGAGTTGCAAGTGAGGCCCCATCTATATCTCTGCCTCAGCAGGAGTTTAGCCCTCTGAGCGCTCTCTGAGAAACTTCCAGAACCAGGGTTTGAACCTCAGTCTTATGCCACTTTTGAGGTTGCTTTCTTTTTGCAAAGGGAACTCCCACACAACTTCATTTCTGGGACTCCTTAGGACTCTGAGATCCCCTACCTGCTGAGGAAGGATTTTGTAAAATCTTTTGGCTGTCACCTGCTATTATGATGTATGGCTTTAAAAAGTTCTCGCTCTTGTATCAGCTCATATGATACTCACCATGTCCTCTTCCCTTCCCCCTCCCCAGGGAGGTGGTCAGCAGAGTGGACTTCACATCACAGGGGTCAGAAGGCTAGATGAGGTCAGCAAAGTAGGCCACCTTCCCAAACTGAGAGATAGGAAAAGGAGCCCATGTGCTGTGAGCTCCCTCACTTCCGCATCTGCGCAGAGAGTGCGAGGGTGTCCCAGGGCAGGGGTCAGATGGACTCTGGAAGCAAAGCGTGGCCCCCTACCTGACATTTTGTGGGGAGTAACTTGTAACACCCCCTGCGGGTGAGTGGAACCACCTTCCCTGTTTACAGGGTGGCTTCCCTCTGATAAGCAAAGCTATAGTCCAGGCTCCTTGAGCACCAGGGGACCTGTGGCTCCATTCATATGACCCAGGTTTCCCTTCCAGACTTCTCTGCTCATGCCCTTACAGAGGTGCACTGGTTGCCTCTCTAAGGTGTGCCCAATGCAGCCCCCATTACATTGGCACTGAAGGTGGCCACTGAAAGCGACGAACACATTCGTATACCTTTGATTCAGCAGCCCATGAAGGAGTCATGGCTGTGTGTGGGACCCCTGAGCCATCTAATTACTGCCTCTTTGACATTTTATTTCCAGTATTGTCATTCTTGCCTCTTTGGTCTTTGTCATTCTTGCCTCTTTGGTCTTGGTTAGGTTGTCATTAAAATGGAAATGATAAAATGATGATCAGCCTTCCTGCCTTGCTCATGCTTCTCCAAGAAGGTGCTCCCAGGAAGTGCTCTCAGAAAGTGCTCCCAGAGAGTGTTCTGAGGAGGTTCGGGGTTGGGGTAACCAGTCTGAGGCCCAAGGGGCGCATCTCCAATGCTCCAGCAGTTTCCATGATTACCACTATTCTAGATGGCCACCTGTGTCATGCCTGAGAGCACAAACTGTATCTAAAGATGGTATAACAGGATCTCAGAGTCCAGAACCTGCTCCTGACTATGAGAGGAGAAAACACAGCCCCATATAAAACCAGAGCAGATAGAACATGCTTACATTTTGTTTCCAAGTAATGAAGAATTGAGCATTTCCAAGTCATCCCTCTGACATCTGGACCTTTCTGCTCCAGGCCCTTTCTCTAGGCTGCTTCTCAGTCCATCCAGGAGGTGGGGAGGATGGCTAAGAGGTCACAGTGGTCTGGAGTTGATCAGGAGAGAAGGAAGGTGGCATAAAAGTAGGGCTGCCCACCCTGTAGGTTCTGGGGACCTCTGGCTGCAGAAACTGTTGCCTTTGGCTGAGCAAGGGTTCTCACAGGCTACAGAGACAGTGGCCTCCAGCTTTGTAGCTTCTTAAGACTGAGGCCAGAGGGTAAGAACCACACACATTCTGAGACCAGGGAGGATCCCTATAGTTGAGCAGAGCTGAAACCATCCAGTGCCCCACCTAGAGACCCTTTCTGGGT
Source organism: Rhynchomys soricoides (assembly GCA_019843965.1). Lineage (NCBI taxonomy): Eukaryota > Metazoa > Chordata > Mammalia > Rodentia > Muridae > Rhynchomys > Rhynchomys soricoides. Next base: position 8,293,656 of record JADRCH010000013.1, read on the forward strand.
GGAGGGCTTGAATAGAGAGCCAGAATTAGGAGGTTAGCAGATTGGACACCATGGAGGGAGGCATAGAATGGCTGGGTGGGAGCTGTCTGTGTGAGACGTCCTGATAGACCCAAGGACCATCTCTCTCTCCTGTCTCTCTTGTAGACTGGAAGAAAGACCAGTGCCTGAGTGCCTATGTGTGTGTGTGTGTGTGTGTGTGTGTGTGTGTGCTCAAGTGGGTAAGCCAGGGTGGGGGAGTGTGGCACCCCATTACTTGGAGGAATAGAGCAGAAGATCCCATCGCTCCTGGATCGTTGCTTGGGCTGTTGAACAGCCACTGGTCAATTTTAGCCTCCTCTCCTCCCCAAAGGCCAAGTCTCTGGAAGCTTCTCTGGTAGACCAAGTAGTTGTCAAGAGACACATGGTTTTGCTTTACCCTTTCCCCTCCTTCTTTGTCTCCATGGATGCTTCCTTCACGCCCTGCCTCTAAAGAGGGAAGGATGACTCCTAAGACCCATTGCAGTCTCCCCATCTCCCCACTAGTACCTTCCAGGCACTGTACGTCTTACCCAGGCTATGGGTCCTGCTCGTTTCTCAGGATCTCAGTGTATCTGTTCCACGCTGGGCTTGTGTCGTCTTCTTGGGGCTTTGTTTTTCTAAAATTCACTTTGAAGGTAAATAAATGCCTCTCCCATCGGGCTTATTTTCTCTTCTCTCTTTACCTCCTTTCTCTTCCTTTCCCTCCACTCCTTCTCTCTCCTTTCCCCATTCTTTATTTTGGTTAAATAACCAGACAGCCAAAGAACATCAGGAAAACAAGCTGATACACACTTATGGCCAGTTAGAGTCATGCTTAAAGTAACATATAAAATCGCAGGCCATGTATGTGAGGAAAAAGCCAAAAGATTCTGTATAAACAAATACTTTGCGATTCGGTTTTATAAAAAGGATTTTTCTCATTACACAAAGAATGCAAATTCATCTTAGAGAACTCAGAAAATCCCTTCCAGCCTGGGTCTCATAATGCCTTCCTGCCCTCAGAGCCACCCGCACAGGCTTTGAGGATGGCCTTCCAGTTACACAATTATGCATGGCAGAAGGGGATGGTGAGGGCCCCACTGTTCTGCAAACAGCATGGCTGGGTCGCTTCAAGTGAGAGTTTCCCAAGGCAGGAGTTTGGGATGCCCTTGGGGGCATCACGTAGGCAGAAGCCCCCTGGCCAACAGTTGCTTGGTAAGACTTAAGGAGACCGCTCACCCCCTAGACTCCTCAAGAGATGAATTCCTGCCACAGCCTGCTGTGGGGTTCGGACCATCTGATGGCCTCAGCTGCATCTCAATGCATCTGTGCTTCCAGACTGCCTCTTGCAACTATACAACCCTCCCAGGCCACTGAAGCGTATACGGTGGTTCCCAACCTTCCTAATGCTGTGACCCTTTAATGCAGTTCCTCAAGTTGTGGTGACCACAAAATTATTTCATCACTGTAGTTTTGCTACTGTTATGAACTGTAACATAACTATCTGTGTTTTCTTATGGTCTTAGGCGACCACTGTGAGAGGTTTATTCTACCCCAAAGGGATCACAACCCACAGGTTGAGAACCACTTGTGGGAGCTTCTCTCAACTCACCATTTGGGTGGTAGAGTCTCTTTTAAGTGCTGCCCAGTGTGGCCATGGTGTCCCTAGCCTAAGGTTCCAGCCCCACAGAGAGCTGTTGAAAAGACAGAGACCATGCTTGGCCTTCTAGCACTGAGCAGGGAGAACTGGAGATGGAGGGGTCCTGAGAACCTGGATGATGCTCCTGGCTTCTGCTGAAGGTGTAGAGAAAGCCCAGCTCCAGGCTGGGGGTCGTATGGGTGGGCACCTCCAGGCTGGGAGTCACATGGATGGGCACCTCCAGGCTGGGGGTCATATGGGTGAGCACCTCCAGGCTGGGGGCTCACATGGGTGGGCACCTCCAGGCTTGGGGGGTCACATAAGTGGGCACCTCCAGGCTGGGGGGGGTCATATGGGTGGGCACCACCAAGCTGGGTCACATGGATGGGCACCTCCAGGCTGGGGGTCATATGGGTGAGCACCTCCAGGCTGGGGGCTCACATGGGTGGGCACCTTCAGGCTGGGGGGGGTCACATAAGTGGGCCCCTCCAGGCTGGGGGGGTCACATAAGTGGGCACCTCCAGGCTGGGGGATGTATGGGTGAGTACTTGGTTTTACCATTTGTTGGTCACATAGTTGACTCTGTGTCTCCTCTGTCCCCTGTGCTGCCTGGTATCTCTACTGCTTCAGGAAATGATGGACAACAAAGCCATGTACCTGCACACTGTGAGTGATCGTGACAACAGCTCCATCTTTGAGGAACCCTTTGATGGCAGGAGCCTGTCCAAGCTGAACCTGTGTGAAGATGGTGAGTGCTTCTAGCTCTGTCTTGGGCTCTGAAGCTCTTTCTGAGGTATTCAAGGCCCTTGCTTTCCACTGTGCTTTGGTTTTCCCAGTGCCTGCTGCCTTCCCCCATTTACTTCTGCAGATATTGAATGTCATATTTTCAAAAATCTCTTTATGACTTTTCTCACTCATTTATCTCAATAAACCCGTGTCATCAGCAAAATGAGAACCCATTTTATAGATGGGCTTGTTGAGACTGAGGACATCAAATATTTCATAACTCACCAGTCCCTCAGAAAGGCTCCAGCCCGCAATTGCCAGCACCTGTTCCCTATGCACTGGCAAGCAGGCATTTTGTAAATATCTGTACTGTTATTGGGCAGGTACTTAAGGAAAGCTTGCTTCACACACAAACCCACTCTTCACTGGGCTTATGTGAAAGAAGAGAAAACCGTCCTACTTCTGAGAGGAAAGGAATGAGGCCTACAGAGTTGTTTTGAAGGGACATCAGGCTGGCCACCTAGAGACAGCCCCTTGTCTATGGTGTAGTGTGCAGCCTGGTTCTTTGCTTTGTGACACTGTCCATAGCCTTTCTCAGGAGTGATGACCCTGTCTCTCTCTTTTTTTTCTCTCACAGAGGCAGATATAGGAAAGGAAGAGGTGTCTGGGAGAAGAGGGAGGGGACAGCCCCTGCAGGAGGGGCAGACAAGGAGATCTGAGCTTCGAAGTACATGGGTTCCTTGGCCCACCCATGGGAACTCTCAGCATTTAGCTCTTCCCCTGGGTTCTAGTCTATGTGTTGGGTGTCAGGGATGCTCTGGAGAGGGACTGGAACAGCGCCTGCCCTCAAAGGGCTCGTGATAGCTAGTGGGAGGAGGAGCAGGTTTGAGAGCAGTCGTCTTGGTGTGGATGTGGAGTTAAAGCAGGGGAATCTCTTCTGGAAAAGAACATAGAATGACCATGCCATTTTGGCTCACCGTTTGAGGGTGCAGAGCATAGTGACAGAAGGTGTAGTGGCAGGGGTCACATTACATCCTCAGTTGAGAAGCAGAGGAGTGAGGCTGCCAAGCTCCCTTTCTCCATTTTATTTACTTGGGGACCCCTGCCCATGGGATAGTGCTGGTGGGTCTCCCCCTTCAGTTAAACTTCTCTGAACAGCCTCTCAGACACACCTATAGAGGTGTCTCCAACGTGATTCTCAACCTCATCAAGTTGGCAATCAAGATAAACCATCACACAAAGATTTTGAAAGAGAAGAGTTGGCGAAAGGTTCTGTCAGCTTGTTCCCCAGACTAAGCCAGTGTCCTGATGCCCGGCGAAGAGAACAAAAGTGTACTGTGCCACATGTTGCACACACGGGCATGCGTGCGTGCGTGTGTGTGTGTGCACACGCGCGTGTTTTCCTTGCTCAGGAAGTCAGCGAGGATGTTGCTGGACCATGCTCTTGCTTCAGTTCTGTTCTCATTGGCACATTGTTAAAGAGGCTGAGTTTGGCCAGAAAGGACATGGCTGTGAGTAGTCAGAGGGGGTCACCTAGGGTCAACCTGGGGTACCAGGCCTGGAGTAGGGGCAAAGCCTGTGGTGTGGGGTGTCACTGGGACTGCCAACTTTTCTTCTCCCTTCTCCTATCTCTCTCCCCTATGTTCTGGACCTCAGATCAAAAACAATCATTTCAACCAGGGAAACAAAACCAAGCAATGAGCCCAGCTTCTGTGCTTCCTGGTGCCAACCTGAGGGATCTGCCAGAGAGCACTGGTGATCAATGGGGCTCTCAGCTGTGCTAGTGTCCTGGGTAGGGCTTCCCTGGGCCCCAGTTTCTGGTGCAGTGGAGCCAGGAGCTGTGGATTCCAGACTGACTCTAGGCTGGTCCTCCAGAAGAGGATACAGCTGGCATCTCTGAGGTCACTGCCTTAGGTGTGTGGCTCTTTAAATTCAGACTTGCAGAATGATGCTACCCAATTTAAAAGCCAGTTAAAGCCCAGTCCCTGATCACACGGCCAAGGAACCAAAACTCTCCTCTCTGGTGCAGACACCCCCATTCAGGATGCAGTCCCCAGTGTTCTCCCCAGGCTCCATCCCTGAGAAAGATGCTCTCTCCAGAGTGTATACCATCTGGCCTCTCATTTTGCCTCCTGTCTGCTGCCCTCCTATCTCTTCTCCCCCTCTCATTCTCCTCACTTCCAAAACATTTTCTCTGCTGACACACTATCTGCCCACCTCCTGAGGCAGCCACAGTCTCCCCACATCATATTCTTCTTTATCTGTCACCTCAAGTCCCACCCCTGCTCCGTCCACCCCTGCTCCGTGCCCCATGGATCGCTTCCCCAGGCACATCCCTGCTCTGGGTCTCAGAGCTTGTGTTTGGTTTCCAGCCACTGCCCAGAACACCTGACAGGAACACCTTACAGGAGGAAGGGTTTGGGGGTCACAGTTGGAGAGGCTCTAGCCCATGGTTGGCTGGATCCAATGCTTTGGGCCTGCCATGAACAGAGCACAGTGATGCCTGGAACCCAGGCAGAAGGGATCCTTTGACTTTACAGTGGCCAGGAAGCAGGAGAAGTCCAGGACAAGTTGCAGTTCCCATGGGCATGCCTCCAAGCAGACCCAGGTTTCAGAAGTTTCCATCACCTACAAATGATGTCACATTACATGCCTGTCATGGTGCCAATTAAACAAGAACCCTCAGGAGCCTCTGGCTTCTCAAGGACCAGATCCACTCACTGTCTGTGGACCCAAGAGGCTTCAACATCTGAGTCTGCTCGGGGGGTCATAAACCATGACCAATCATTTTGTAAAATGTAGTATGTTCTAGCTGGCTGGGCTCTTCTCTGGTGGTGCATCATGTGCGTGTGCGTGTGCATGTGTGTGTGTATTTGTGTATGGTGTATGTATTGTGTGTGTGTATGTATGGTATGTGTTTGTTTGTGTATGTTGTGTGTATTTTATATATATATATATAGACATATATATATATATATAATGGGTATGATGTGTGTGTGTTGTGTGTGTGTATGCATAGTGTATATATGGGGTGTGTGTGTGTGTGTGTGTGTGTGTGTGATTTTTTTCCATCCTTATTGCACTCCAAATGTCTTGAAGCTGGGGAAGGTGACAGGCTCTTCTCTGGGTTCTCCGGGCACTCTGTAGGTAGCAGGCACTCAGGAAGTTAGTGATATTAGTGCATGTCTTACCCAAGGCCACTCAAGTAGCAACAGGACTGAAGCCTGACTCGGGGCCTCTCTGCCTGTAATTCAGGGTTCCTTTCTGGGGAAAGAATTGGAAAGCATTTGGGCTGATGATCCTGATCCACCAACCAAAGAATACACATGGAGGGACCCATGGTGCTGGCCACATATGCGGCAGAGGAGGGTCTTGTTAGCCATCAAGGAGAGGAGAGGCCCTTGGGCCCGAGAGTGTTAGATCGCCCAGTATAGGAGAATGCCAAGGAGGGAAGACGAGAGTGGGTGGGTGGGTGGGTGGGTGGGAGAATACCCCCATAGTGGCAGGGGGAGAAGGGAGGAAATGGGGAGGTTCCAAAGGGGAGATCTGGAAAGGGGGAACATTTGAAATGTAAATAAAGTAGGAAAAAAAAAAAGATCCCCTCCTCTGGATTATGAACTGACAGAGAAACTGAGTGGTAGGCGGGTAGGACTGAAAACATAGAGTCTGCCTGGCAAGGCTACCTTCAGAGATGTGGCTTGGGGCCTGCCACTGGCTGCCATCAGAGTCCTATGGAGCAAGGCATTCATGGGAGGACAATGCTCACCCCGCCGGCAAGCGTGTGTAGCTGCACCTGGTACTGCCTCTTGGTTGCTGTGCCCTGCCCTCCTCACGAGAGGATCAGAGGCAAAGGACTGGAGGGCTGGGGGCTCAAGTAGGAGCTCCAGAGCATGGAAAAGTGGGAAGTGAGAGAGGTCTGAGGGTCGGAGCCTTAGGCTGCATGCTAGGCTAGAGGGTCCACTGCCAGGAAGTGTCCTCGGTGCACAGGAGGGGCCTTCTCCACCAGTGTCTCCTGCAACCACCTTGCACTACTCAGGACTGTTGCCCCCTTCTGTCCAGTCTATTTCTCCACCTCTCTCCCCCCCCCCCCCCCCCCCCCCCGTCCTTGCCTCCACTTCTCTATTCTTGTTTCCCAAGTGATAAGAAGAGGGAAGGGACTTGATCCACCATTGGTCTCCTGCATGAAAGACCCCCTTTCAAACTCTGTTGTCTGCAGCATCCTCACATCCTTCAAGCTGCCCACCTCCACAACAGCCTCGGTAGCTCAGGATCTCTGTACCTCTGAGGCTGCTTCTTCATTTCGGTGTCCTGTCGCCCAATAGCCTCCCTGGAGCCCACTGTAGACTGTAAGGCTCAGGGCAGGGCCTCAACCTGCTAAGCAATAGCATAGGGGATGTAATATCAGAAATGTTTAGGAGAACCGTCCCAGAAGAGGCCTGAAAGGCTCTTTGCACCATGTGGTCTTCCAAACGGAAACTCAGAGCTGAGACAGGACTGAGTCCTACCCTTTCCTTTCCTCCCAGGCTCCTTCCCACCCCTCCTCATTCCCCCCTCTAGCCTTTGTTTCCTCTGCCTGTTCAGCCAGCTGAGGACTGCTCCAGACTGGCTCTAGCACACAGAAGAGTCCTGGGAATGGAAGGTGCCTGACTGGGCCAGCCTCCTCAGCCTCCTCAGCCCACCCCACCACACCCGTGGCATCATCCATGGCTCCTCATGGGAAGCCAGGGAAGGTAATGAGTTACATGTGCTTCTGGTAGTGGCAGGATGCCTGTAGTCTGGACTCTCTCGTTTCTTTCCCATACAATTAAATTATTCTCCCAGGGGACTTGCTACATCCACCTGACATCCATCAGGCATCCCTGCTCCATTTGGCAGAACTGAGAGCTGCTGGGTAGCTCCACAAGAGTCTGGCTATGACCTCACTGAGGGTGAACGTCCTTTGCAGGTTAGAGCAGAATAGGGGCGTTAACCCATTCAGTACTGTAACACTAGGAGACACATCCTGTTAAATAAGAGCAAACAGCCAAGACTGGTAGATTAGGCTGTGCGCACTGGGGATGCTGGTGGCCTGGTATCCCAGTGGGTTTCCTCTCCAAGACAAGAGAGGGGAGAAGAGACCAGAATTTCAGTCTGTCAGATCATAGGCCACCCACAACCACTGTGGGCATGGGTACATGTCCTCAGACCAGGTGCAGAAGCCTGTGTGTAGCTCTCTGATACCACTTGACACTGTTCTGGACTCGGCTTCATGTCTCCTTGGTTTCAGGAATGATGGGGCCCTAGCAGAAGATGGGAGGAAGGAAGACACAGGGGCTTGGGTGTGTAGTGCTCCCCAAGACCTGCTCTACAGGGCCACCTCAGGCTAGGGGACCATTCCGGGAAAGCTTTTCCTTTCTGAGTTCCAGTTACTCTGGAACTGAGGCATCCTCAGGCCCAGGATGATGGCAGCTCCAGGACCCTGTTCTATGCCGGTGGGTGTCTCACCTTTTCTAAAAAATGGTTTTTATTTATTTTTAATTTTTATTTTATGTACATGTGTGTTTGCCTGCATATATGTCTGTGTGAGGCTGCTAGATCTTGGAGTTACAGACAGTTGGGGGCTGCCATGTGGGTTTTGGGATTTGAACTCAGTTATAGACAGTTGGGAGCTGCCATGTGGGTTTTGGAATTTGAACTCAGGTCCTTGGTGCCCTTAACTGCTAAGCCATCTCTCCAGCCCCTAGACCACTTTTTTTAAAACCTAGAAGTCTGTGCATAGGAGCAGGCCATCTGATGCCTGGGGGTTGGCTTTGCTCAGAGTCCTCATCCTTAAATGAGAATAATGCCATTGTCCTCCTGGGGCCCATGTACAAAGTAGACACTCAGTCCCGTGTGTTTCCCTGTTTATCTGTTTGAGACTCTGAAACCCTTGGAGAGGTGGAGAAGAAGGAAAAGAAAGGAGAGAGGGAGGGAGGGAGGGAGGGAAGGAAGGAAGGAAGGAAGGAAGGAAGGAAGGAAGAAAGGAAAGAAGGAAAATGGAAGGAAGGCCCTAAATAGAACACCACAGACAAACCCAGCATTAAATGTGTGTTGCTTATTCTTTGCTCAGATATGCTGAGCTTCCTCCTGCGGCACACCCTGCTCTGTTTTGGGGTAGAGGTGGCCCAGCTGCAGCCTTCGGGGTACATGAAGCTCAGTCCCATTCAGATGGCTCAACCTTCCTGTCTTCAAAAGCAGACACCCATGTGACCCTTCCAAAGCCTTTGCTTGCAGCTGCTTGCAGAACGGAGGACAAGAAGACAGGGGCATTAAACTTGATTTTTCCCTGCCTAAAGGAGAAGCCAGTTCACTCCAGCATAGCAGGGAAGGAGCTGGGCCTGGGAATGCAGACCTACCTAAGTCCCTCACTTCCACATTACAGACATTTTCAGCTCAGGCATTTGACAGGGACAGGAGAGGAATTGGCATCTTTCCTGCAATTTGGGGCTACTCTACAAGCTGATGATCTTCGTGGGATGTTTGCTTGTTTGCTTGTTGTGGAGTGAGTGTGCACACACAAGTGCGCATGTGAGTGCCTAAGTCAGAGGTCAGCCTTTGGTGTTATTTCTCAAGCATCATGCACCTTTTTTTTTCTCTTTGACCTCACCGGTCAGTCTGGGATGGCTTAGCAGTCAGCCCCAGGGATCTGCTTGGCCTCCTTTGCCTGGTTGCTGGGATTACAAGCATATACTGCTGTGTTCAGCTGTTTTCATGGCTTCTAGGGTTGAGCTCATGTTCTTCTAAGGATGAACCTAGTGTTTGCAAGGGGAGCACTTTATTGACTGAGCCATCTTTCCAGCCCAAGAAAGGGATCTTTTGGCTTGAATTTAGGCAGAATCACAGGCCTGGTGCTTTTTGAAATCCTGGATGTTTAGGCAACATCGCCTCTTCCCTGTATTTGCAGTATCCTTTTAAAGCAGGGAGACTGCCTTTCATTTATTTAAGTTAAAATTTATTTTGTTTAGAATTTCCTATGTGAGTGCTGTGTTTACATCATTTCCACCCTCACCCCGCCCATCCATTCCCCAACTACGCCCATTTGTTGAGGGCTGACCACTGATGAGTACAGGATAACCCAACGGGGGCTTGTTCTAGCAGGAGCAGATCATTTTCTCTCAGCAGCCATTAATTGCCTGTAGTTCATCGAGTGGTTGGCCATCCAGTCCTCATCCGCCTCGACACATTGTATCAGTCTTGTTTAGGTGACCAAATTTATGAGAGTTCATGGGTGTGGCTTCCCTGTTCTGACTCTTAAAATCTTTCTGACCCCTCTTTCAATGACGTTCCCTCAGCCGTGGGTATGGAGTTGTACTGTAGGTGCATCAGTTGGGGTTGGCCACTCCACAGTCAGCTGTTCTCTTCATTTTGATTAGTCATGGCTTCCTGTAATGGTCTCCATCTGCTGCAAAAAGAAGCTTCTTTGATGAGGGCAAGAACTACACTTACCCTGAGCATAAGGATAAGTATTTAGACTGCAATTAGAAATTATGCTGGCTTCGGTAAGCGGCTGTGGCAGGCTTTCCTTTAGGATCTATGGCCTTACCAGCCACCGGTAGTTGGTAGTTGTCTATGTTTAATGTACCAGACATTAATTCTCTCCTGTTGAATTGGCCTTATGCCCATTTTAGATAGCTGCTGGTTGCTCTCAAGACATAGGTACTATTCTTGTACTGTACCCTTGGGGATATCTTGCCATGTTGGTCATTGGTGTGGTCTGTAGACTTTACAGCTGGGCAAGACTACCGATTGGTTTTCTCTCCTGGCAGCTTACAAAGACTCTTCAGGTACTACCTGGGCAGTGATAGCACACACCTTTAATCTCAGCACTTGGGAGGCAGAGGCAAACAGATCTCTGAGTTTGAGGTTAGCCTGGTCTACAAAGCGAGTTCTAGGACTGCCAGGGTAACATGGAGAAACCTTGTCTTGAAAAACAAAAACAAACAAACAAACAATCTTCAGATGCTCCTTAGAGAGGAGGTAGTTTCTCCAGGTCAGTTCCTCTGAATCATGTATCCAAATACATGGTGACTTCAATAGGGTCTCTGTCACCTTCAAGTTCTGAGAGGCAAACAAAGGCCGTGGTAAAAGCTTATATTGCTTTGGGACTCTCTTTTACTCCTCAGACTGACCCCTCAAAGGGAGGTTTCTCATGCCTGGCACTGGGAATTTTGTTAGATAGTCTATGGTTATTGGGAAAAGCATTATCACCTCAAGTAACTAAACTTCATTGTGTGTGTGTGTGTATCACATATTACATATTTTTAAGGAAACCTGATATAATATGATTCCATTTGAGGCAAAAATAGTGGTAGCTTCCACCAGGCCCCATGAGTCATTCATTTGTACACTCCATGGCTCTTTCCATCCCACTTGGTGCCTAGCTGGCTCACCTTATCTCTCAGTCTAAGCTCTAAAGGCAGGCACACAGCAGGCAGCAGGCAGCAGGCATCCTTACATTGGTTTCCCCTGGAAGATAAGCACAAGCCATTGATTGTTTTCAAAGAATCTTTATTTGGAGGAACCTGGGAAACAGATGGGGCTTGGGACACAGAAACAAAATGAAAAGACAATCTGGAAGTATTAAGAGGGGCTGTCCTAGAGCTCCATGAAGTGGAATTAGCTCAGGCTGCCCCTTTTATCACCTTCTCTCCTTTTCTTAGAAATGGATGTGAAAGGTTCAGACCCTTTTGATAATAAAGGTGGTCACTTCCTTCTACCTGCACCCCTCCCTCTGTTCCTCCTCTGCTCTGGCCTGTCTTCCCCAAGGACTAAGTGAGGCCTGAGGCGGAGCAAGATCACTGTTTGCTGCTCACTGTAGCCCAGTTGGCTGTGCTGAGAGGATTAAACCAAACTAAGCAGTGGGGTTGGGTTTTCTTTTTCCACCCTCCCCCTCAACACAGAATACTTTAGCTCAGCTCATCAAAAAGAGGGAGGGGCTTCTCTCCATCAATAACCAGCTCTGTAGTAACTGGGTACCTGATAGCTGTCTTCTAATTCACTTCAATTCTGGCAGTATCTTCCTGCAAATAGCATCAGATCCCACAGACAGAGAGGTCTTACCATAACGCTGTCTCTATTAGAGAGCCCATTCATGCACCCCAGGTGTGGTATATGCATCTAACCCTGGCTATAAATCAGAGTTCCCATGAACCTCCTCCTCTGGTCTAATTGGTTGTAGTGGCCCAGAGCTCAGGAAAACACTATTTAACTACATGTCCCCATTTATCACAATAGGTGTTACCAAGAACACTGCTCGACAACTACATGGAAGCCTTGTGTAGGATGAGGAGGGATGGGTAAGGAGGGTAGAACCCCCATAACCTCCGAGGAGAGGTACCATTTCTGGTACCATCCACAAATTCTCGAAACCCTTAGAGCCCAATATTTTGTCTTATCTGATTATCTAGCATGATTGAGTAACTAGCTAGCTATTGTGATCAACCTTTATCCCTTTCTATTTCTTAGTGGTTGAGGGGAGGGCTGCAGGTCCACCCTTCTCTGTGGACCTTCCTATTTTTGGTGGCCAGGCTAATTTTAAAGCTCTATAGGTGCCCCAACCTGTCTTACTGATGTACAAAAGATCTTCTCTTTACTCTTGAGGTTTCAAGGGTTTGGGGAGATTGCTTCAGAAAGTACAAGGAAGACCACTGTATGCATTACCATATCAACGATGTTTAGGACCCTTCTGGGTCCTAGTAAGACTTACTGCATGGCTCACAGTCCCTTCAAGCCAGAGGCTTTCCTTTCCTTTGCCTCTGCTGCATAGATATCGTCCTCCCTTTTATGAGCAAAGCTAAATGGAGTCCGCATTAAAGGCACACGGTTACAGCAGCAGCCGAGACAGAGGTCATTTGGGGCTGCCTCATTCTGCCTATTGTACAATGAAAACAACGTGAGGGATGAGTAACCAGTGTGAGAGAGAATGAAGCTGATCCTAATGAAGTCAGACTTGGGCAGTTTTAGCAAAGATCCTTGGATGAGCTGAGCACTGAGGTTCCTCCCAGTAATAAAACGCTGGCCCCACCTGCTGTTTATGGGTGCTGGACCAGTGAGAACCAAAGCAAAGGACAGTCCTGAGGGTAACAATTCAAGTTGGTGGATTCAGAATCATCCCATCCCGTTTGCTGTTGTTTCTACCAAGTTACTTTGAAGATAAATACCTGATTTATCAGACCCAACTTGCAAGTATGTTTGTTGATCAGAAGAAAAACAAATCTAAGAAGATAACTCCCCAACGGCTCTGAAATTATAACTAAAATACTGAAACATTATTTCTAGAGGGAGTGAAAGTTATGTTTTCAGGGGAAGAGCATATTGGCAGTTTGGAATGCTTAACATGGCCTCACAGCCCTTACATGACAGATAGTCTTTAAATCTCCCTCCAGAGTCCCCACACCCATTCCTGCCTTCATGACAGGGCGGGGGCAGGGCTGGTCTGCTTGATACTCTTCTTTGGGCACATGCTTGCTCCCATTATTAGGAGTACTCTACACTCCTGACCTCTGGGAATAATAAAATAATATCATTTAAGACAATAAATTAAGACAATATCATTTTGGATATATCCTATCAAAAGAAATCAAATGTTTTCTGCCTAATAAACAGGCATTTCATTTTCTGTCCAAAAATGTGTCCTCACATTTTCTCTTGCTATGACAAGTGTCTTATTCTAGAACCATGGACTTCTATGCCCCAGATTTCATCATTGGATCAGAATAAGAATGTGCAGAGTGGAGTTTAGCCCAAAGAATGTGGAAGAAAGTTAATTCAGTTCCAGGGAACTGATTATCTACGTGGGCACCTAGTGGTATTTGGAAGTCCTGGGTGTGTGGGGAGAGCCAAGCCTTCATTTGCCTTTTCAGAACAAAGTTTTGCTCCAACTTGCATTTTGTAGCCAAGTAGAAATTTGCCAATTATTTATTTGTATGAGACCAATGTAAGAGATGACCTTTCCAGCAAAAATAAATGTGCTCACATGTTCCTGCAGAGAACCTTACCAAGCCTTGCTGCTCCCATAAACAAGAAGGTGACTTGAAGCCCTGCAATATGTGAGGTGGACAGACGCTCATGCCAACAGTTACATGTAACGAGAGATGTGTGTGAAGTCCTAGCATAGTTCTCTTGATGATACTTAGGAATCCTCAGTGCACTGCCTTCCAGAATATTTGTGAGTGTGTGTGTATATGTATCTGTGTGTGTGTATGTGCGTGTATATGTGTGTATATCTGTGTATGC
>JADRCH010000013.1:8307280-8327828 GCA_019843965.1 Rhynchomys soricoides
ATATGTATATGTATGTGTGTATATGTGTGTCTCCTCTGTGTGTGTGTGTGTGTGTGTGTGTGTGTGTGTATGAAAAGTAACCAAAGGATAGATAATCACGCATGTTGGTCCTCAACTAGTGTCTACCTTTCTTTTTTCTTTTGAGGCAGGGTCTCTCACTAATTTGGAACTCACTAAGTAAGCAAGACTGACTGTCCAGTGAATCCCAAGGCTCCTCTTGTCTCTCTCTCTCTCTAGTCGTTGGATTACAAACTTGTACTGTTATGGCTGGAAATCAAACTCAAGTCCTCATGCTTGAAAGACAAGCCCTTTACCGACAGCCGTTCTCCCTAGTCCCTTCCAGAACATTCTTAGTCTTGGACATATAAAGAAAGTTGTGATTGTCTTACAGTCACCAAAGTTGGTGTTTCCCTGAATGTGACTACGTTCAACACAGCAGTACCTACAGGGACTAAGTCACACACAAGTGCACAGTTGTCATTTTAACAGTGAGGCATTTATTTATCTACCTACTAGGAGGATATTAACTCATGTGTGATGATGTTATAGTTTTCCCTAAACAAATTTAACTTCAATGGAGGAATGATGTCAAGGATGTAAGAGCCTGGGAAACCCAGCCATGGCAAATAGTACAGACAGCACGCAGGCACTGATATTTAAAGATGGAGAGGCTCCAGCAGTTGGCAGCAACCGCCTGCTCCTCACCTAGATCACTGTCTCCTATCCTGGTACACTGAGCCTAGATCACCATTTCCTATGCTGGTACACTGAGCCTAGATCACCATCTCTTATGCTGGCACACTGAGGTTAGATCACCGTCCCCTATGCCGGCACACTGAGCTCTTTCTTTAGGTCACTTTATGTGGATTTAGTTTTCAACTTGCTCAGAGCTGTTAGCCTCAACCTCTGGTGACCTCTTGAACCCTGCTCATCACTTCCTGGTCACTGGCTGTTTCTTTCAGAGGCCATAGCCAGAGGAATACCTTTCCCATGATCCCCTTAGAGCTAGGATTCTTCAACCTTCCTAACCTAAACTTTGCTGTGACCCTTTAATACAGTTCCTCATGTTGTTAGTGATTCCCCAACCACAAAATTACTTTTGTTGCTATTTCATACCTATAACCTTTCTACTGTTATGAATCATAATGTAGATATCTATGTTTTGTGATGGTCTTAGGCGACCCCTGTGACACCCTCCACCATGGGTTGCGACCCACAGGTTAAGAGTCACTGGCTTGGACATTTTTGGTTGTCATTCACCATTTTCTCTCTATCAATCTGGTCGCCATGTCCCTTCAGCTGCAAACAACAACAGCTAGCAGCTTTGCCAGGACTCTCTTCAGAACTCTTCTCGCATTGAGAAGAACATTTTCTTCTCAGAGTCTCAGCTTTTGAATCTACAACAGATGCTCACTGAACCATGAGTCTGGAGGGACGGGGGGGGGGGACATCAGCCTCTCAGTCAAGCCTGTCTTTCAGGCTCACCAATGTGAGATCCCTCTATATAGACCCCCTGACCCCAAGACAGACTCATCATCTCTGCCAGAGCCTTACTGGACCACATCACTCTGTTCACATGCCTTCTTGGGAACTGTCCTCTGGGATTACTGGAGGACAGTGGTTGTACGTATTTATTGACGTGTGCCAAGCCCCTGTCTAGGAACCTGGATGGTGGCAGGGGAGAACCGGGACTTGACTCTTCCTCATATATGCCTTTACACTTCTGTGGCTGCTTATAAATCTATTAGTTAGCTACTATTGTATGGCAATTTATACCCCCCACACACCAAAAACAAAACCCAAAAACAACTTAACAGGATAAAACAGACTTGTACCACACACATTTTCTGGGGAAGCCAGGGATATGCAAAGAATGGCCCAAATTTGCCATCTTTTTAAGATAAAGATTTTGCTCAAAAATACGCTTCTAGACTTGATCTTAGCCAAAAGGCCAAGCAACAATAACTTCTCTGTGGTCTGGGGGATGGTTCAATCAGAGATTGCTTGCTGCACAAGCATTGGGCCTGATTTTAATCCCTTCAGTCCACATCAGAAACCAGACATGACAGCGCGTGCACACCTGCAGTTCCAGCACAGACAGGGAGGCACCTCCAGCTCACTGGCCTGTCAGTCTAGCCAAATGGGCGAGCTCCAGATTCAGTGAAAGATGTGTCGCAAACACGCACACACACGCACGCGCACGAGCACACGCTAACGACAACAAAAGCTCCTTAGTCTTCATCTTGATCTCTTCCCTTCCCGTGGTGTTCTATTCTCTAAGCATCTTGCCGTGGTATTCTTGTTCTGCTTGCCCAAAGATTTCTGGAAATGTACGTCTGAAGCCTTCTGTATTTGAAACTCCTTTGTTTAGTATAGGACGGGATTAAGGCTTCCAAAAAAGAACCACCATGCCATTTCAAAGGAAGGTCTAGCCTCCTTGTGTTTTTTGACAAAGGGATCCATCATAGGTGGGGTGCTCAAATAAAAGGAAGGGGGCTTCTCTTTTTTTTCATGCAAAAAGTACAGTGTGCTACTGTGCAATGTGTAACTCAACACTCTTCCTGTGGTGAGCTATCAACATACGTACAAAAGGTTAGATTTGATTCAGCAACATACATAGCTGTCAGCTTCCTCCTCCTGTGTGTTCTGAGATTCAGGGACGGGAGACCCAGAGCAGGACAGATGAAATTCCCATTGTGATCATGTGTGTGGCATCACACAATGCTGTGCCTACTGCCCTGGCTCTTTCATGGGGCAGGCTTCTATCTGTGAAGTGTCAGTGAGACAGCTAGTGGCTCTCACCAGAAGTAGAAGTGTTCCCAGAACCTACATGTGCAGGGGTAAAACCAGACGGCTTCTACTATAGAAAGAGAGAGAAACTTCTAAAAAGATGATTTCAGGTAACTTAGATTTTTCTGTTCCAGTGCTAGTGGGAAAACCAGTTTGACTCTCAAAATTTGCTAACATTTGAGGATTGAGGAGAATGGTGGTCATTGGCTTTTATTTTTTTGGCAGTTCGCTTTGAGTTGTGCCTGGTGTTTTATGGCAAGATCTTTGCGACCATCCTGCTTGGTGTTTTAAAGGCAGTGTTTACAGTAGAGTGGAGTAGATGACTGGGAACAAGTTCAAGTCAAACACTTCTGAGAATCCAGAACCGTTTGGATCCAAAGGCATTCATTGTCACCCACCACTTCTCCGCGGTAACAAACCCCCGGGGGCTAAGAATTAGTAAGGACTCTCAAGAGAGAAAACATTGCCTTTGCTGCTCCTCAAAGCCAGTGAAAAGTACCAAGAAATTGCAAGTGCCTCGCCATCTTTCAAAAGTTTTTCTTTGTTTTTAAAATACCAACGGCCTCAGCATTTCTTGCCAACCCTTCTCTTCTCAGTACCTGCTCATCAGTGACACTGGACTGTAAAAGACAGCCCCTCTGGGGCAGTCAGTCACTTCCAGGGAGCAGAGGGCCAAGCAGAGACATTGTTCTTTGAAAACAATGTCACACATTTGTAAGTTTTTTGGCCTCTGGGTGGGATTTTAAGAGCTGCTTTGAAGGACATATGGAGTTGACAGGTCCCCTGAGTCCTAATGCAAGGTTTGTCACTAAGGTAGCTGCTATCTGTGGTACTAAGGCCCAGTGCCCAGTGCCTGCTAAGCAAGCACTCTACCACAGAACCGCCAACTGCCCTATTATTTTTATTTGGAGTCAAGGGTTACCCAGGCTGACCTCAAACTCACTATGTAGCCCACACAATCTTAAATTCGTCATCCTCCTGCTTCAGTCTCTCAAATAACTGTGTTGACAGGTATAATGGTTACTCTTGATTGCCAGCTTCATTAGGTTTTAGAATCACCACAAAAAGTTGCCTCAGTGTACCTGTGAGGGTCTTTCCAGAAAAGTTTAGCTGAAGAGGGACGATCTACCCTGAATATGGGCAGCAGCATCCTATGGTCTAGAATTCCGGCACTGAATCAAAAGAAGAAAGTGGCCTGAGGCCTAGCGTTCATCTCTCTTTGCTTCCTGTCTGCGGATGCACTGTGATATCACACTCCTGACACCCTGCAATATGGATGACACATTTGAATCAAACAATATCTTCTTCCCTTGTTGTTTTTGTGGGGAATTTTATTACAACAACAAGAAAACCAGCTAATACATCAGGCATTCAGCTAGCTGACTTTGGATGTGAGCCCAAAGAAGCCAGACTCACAGTCCATAGGCCCATGACAACAATCACTGTTTTATTTTTTGCCAGATGTTGGTGGTCTGACTGCACAGGATGAGGTTCCTACAGATTTTGGTAAATTTAGACCCAAGTTTGCAAGCCGGTGATCAGATTTGAGTTCCAGATGCAATTTATTTCCACCTTCCCCTCCGTTTAGGTTTTAATTAGTTGCCAACATTAAAATTAAGGTCTCATGCAGAACCTTTTAACACAGTGGTTCTCAACCCATGGGTCACAAACCACACAGGGGCTGCACATCAGATATTTACACTGCAATTCATAAAAGTAGCAAAATTACAGTTAAGAAGTAGCAATGAAATAATGTTATGGTTGTGGGTCACCGCAACACAAGGAACTGTACTGAAGGGTTGCAGCGTTAGGAAGGCTGAGAACCACCACTCTAGCCTGTCTCAAAAATTCTAGGTCTTATACAGCTCTCAAGTTCTTCCAGAGCAGGTGCCCCTGTCTATAGTCTGGCAAGAGCCCTGTGCTCGCTCCCATTTGTTCCTAATCACTGCAGAAGGTGGGACTTGCAAGTCCCATTCTTTTAAACTCATTATTAACCTGTGTGTATGCATGCATATGTGTGGGTGCACATGACAGTGCCCTGTGGAAGCCCGAGGAAAACTCTGAGGAGTCGGTATTCTCTTTCTACTTTTCTGTGGGCTGAGGGGACCGAAGTCTGGTCTCCAGGTATGTGCAGCAAGTGTCTTCACCCATTGAGCCATCTTGTGAGCCCAGCAGTTCTTATTTTAACTTTTCTTCATATTCCCTGGATCGTGTGAGATAATGATGCTCGGTAAAGAATGCACCTTAAAGCCTACTTTAGTGTGTTTCTGTTACTTGGAGATGGGTTTCTGGTGACTACACAACCTGTTTGGGTTAGTCCTAGACAGCAGGGGGAGAACACAAAAGCTGAACAGCGTGTGATGGTCCTAGAGAGTTCCTGACACCGGTGGTTGTGTTGCAGATGTGCAGAAGGGCATAAACATCTGTATGCAAGACGGAGAGGTGAGACCTCACAGAAAAATGAGGTTGTTTTCATTCCTGTTTCATTTTTCCTCTTTTAGGTCCATGTCACAAACGGCGGGCAGGTGGCTGCTGTACACAGCTGGGCTCCCTGTCAACACTGAAGCATGCAGTCCTGGGGCTATATCTTCTGGTCTTCCTGATCCTTGTGGGTATCTTCATCTTAGCAGGTAAGAGCAGTCTTTCTCTGTCCATGCCTTTGGGGATGAGAGAGGAAGACTCAAAGGCCCTGCTCCCATCCTCACTGTCATAAGCCCAAAGGCTGTCCTTGTTGCTATGGAAACCACAGAGGAAGATGCTGGTTGCTCTTTCTGACTGGACATGGCTCTTCAGTAGCATTGTCTTTCCATGTGGGATAGACTGGCAGGGGAGGCTATCTGAGAGTGTGGAACATCTGAATCCTGTAGGAGAGCTCCAGTTTCCCAGAGTGGCTTCTGACTATCCCTACACCATCATGGGGCATATGCTTTTTTCCAGGACTCCCCAATATATGGGATGTGGTGTGTACTGAGCAGGCTGGGGTTTATCATAGTTTTTTCCCTGGGGTGTCATTAAATAGTCACATAGCACTTTGCTGCTGAGGTTAATCAGGGTTGGGGAAGCCTACTTTCTTTGCAGTTATAAGGCACGAGAATAAATTCTATCTCAACTAAACAGGTTCTTCCTCCATGTTTGTTTATGAGATGGTGGACTTTGATGGGTGGGGTGTAGGGAGGGGGAACACAGCCTATAGCCAGAGTAGGGCACAGCTGGAAGATTTAGAAAGGGCTCTGTGTGTGTGTGTGGGGGGGGGGGGGGGTTGTACACCTTTAATCCTAGCACTGTGGAGGCAGAGCCAGGTGGATCTTTGTGAATTCAAAGCTAGCCTCCTCTACATAGTGAGTTCCAGGAGAGCCATTGTTATATAAAGTGATTATCTCAAAAGAAGAAAAACGAAACAAAGAAAGATAAAAAGAAGGAGAGAGAGAGAGAGAGAGAGAAGAAAGGAATCCAATGAGAGTCTGTTGACCTTCTGTTCCCAGTAGCCCAGTTTCCCACCTGCAGGTCGTCCCACCATGATAGAGACCATAAAACCAGGCCCTGGTGGTTTCTTTCTGGCTCTCGCCAGAGGAAGGACCACTCATTTATCACCTTCTCAATGGAGATATGAACAGTTTGACAAAGTAGGCCAAAGGAGTTCTCCTTTACATGAGAACCTACTGTGGTAGGACTGAAACACAGCTAAATATGGGCCAGGGGATTCTCTTAAGGAGCTTGCACTCTGGAGGCTGATCCAGAGTCAGGGGACTAAAGCCCAGCCAACTGCAGTGGGCTCTGTGCTAGGCTGTAAGTGGGGCTGGGGTGGTGCACTCTGGGAAAATGGCTGTAGCATGATAGAGGGTGGGGTTGTTTGGATCGAGGCTGCTGACCAGGCAGAGCTGACTTGCTCAGGGTGGGGTCCTTGAGTTAACTAGAGGGCAAGACTCTAGAGGTTCAGCCCTTACAGATGTCCCTTTGCTGGAAACCCTGAAAGCGATGCTCAGGACCTCCCTGATCTTGACTCACTCTGCATCAAGTGGGACAAGCCACTTGGGTATTGTAATAAGATAGTCGGTGTTGCCTGTGCCCTCAGGTTTCCATACTCAGGGTCTCAGGGGTGGTGCCTGTCTCACCAAGCACTGCACTGAGGGTGGCCAACAGCAACATTGAGAAAAACTCATGATTCATCCCAACGACCAAAGGATGGTGTCCAGCAAGGTCTACCATAGGCCAAGCCAGCCAGGGGATGATCTGAACATGTTCTTGGGTTGCTCGGTGAGAGCTTGGGATCTGGGTTTTGTGGTTTTGGCTGCCAAGACCATAACAAATTTCTGGAATGTTTGGAAAGTCTCTCATCCCAGCATGAAAGCCATAGTGTTACAATTGCTCTGAACAGAAACTTTTAGGTGACCAAAAGGGGTTCCGGGAGAGGAAGAGCAGAGGGAAGGGACCTGAGATAGGACTCCAGAGGCTGAGGGTGGGGGTAGAAGGATACCATCTCATCTTGAGAGAAACATCGAAGGGAGGAAAATTCTCTTCTGATATCTGGGGTGTTTTTGTTTTTGTTTTTGTTTTGTTTTTTTGGTTTTTTGGTTTTTCAAGACAGGGTTTCTCTATATAGCCCTGGCTGTCCTGGAACTCACTCTGTAGACCAGGCTGGCCTCGAACTCAGAGATCTGCCTGCCTCTGCCTCCCAAGTGCTGGGATTAAAGGTGTGTGCCACCACTGCCCGGCACTCTTCTGATATCTGAAGGGCTGCTGCCTAAAGAAGGGTAGACACATTCTACTTGCCTTGAAGGTGGACCTACAAGTAAAGGGTTAATATCATGAAGACTGATGTCCATTCAGAACAAAGACACACTCTCTGAGGGCCAGTGCTGTACAGCGTGACACGGAGAGGCTCTCTTTCTTGGCTTAGTGGTCAGAAACTATTTATGATGATGTCCTGGAAGCTTCAGAAAAGAGGGCAGAATGTGGTTTCCCAATCCTGTGAAACTGCTGCCAGGCTTCCTTGCATACTCAAATTGTACAAACCTGAGCAGGGTTTTTACATTATCATTGTCACTTTTGAACCTGTAAGTTTTGCCATAATTACTGCCTGTACTGGATGAAAATTGAGCAGATTGGAACTGATGGTGTGGCCACTGTCACCTCGCTAGGTTCTTTTCTGGATAATCATGTCGGCCTTTGGGGGAGGTGTCATGAGGGAAGGCCACGGAAGTACAGACAGCACTAGTCTCTCCCAGTGGAAGGAGAATGGGGGTCCTAAGCACAGGTCCTTGAGGAGGCTCTTCCTTGTCTTGCGGAAGAAGGTTCTTTGATGGCCTAACTGAATACCTCTAAGATGTTCCTTCCTAGGAGATGCCAAGATGGTAGAAACGGAGAGTACGGTTCAGGGTGACCCCAAACTTGCAAGGCTGGCTGACTCTTAGGTTCTCACTGTGGAAACTTTATCTTGGGCAGAACTTGCCATCCACACCCAGCATGCTCTCCTGTATTGTAGCCCAGGCTGAACTGGACTTCACTATGTAGCCCAAGTTGGCTTCAAATTGTTGCCAACCCTCTGTCTCAGACGTCCGAGTGCTGGGGATATAGGCATTTACTACCACAGTCAGCTTTAACTCTTTCTGATTGGCAACAGCTGATCATCTTCAGTCATGAGAATAAAAGGGTATGGGGTGTGTTTGCTGCTCAGGGTGAGTTTAAACTCTCCCCCACACATAGACACAGACAGACATACAGACACACATATACACAGATACACATACAGACGCACAGAGACACACACAGAGATACACACACAGACAGAGACATCAGACACACACACATACACCGATACACATACAGACCCACAGAGACACACACACACATACACAGCTACACATACAGACACACATAGAGACACACACACAGACACACACATACGCAGATATACATACAGACACACAGAGATGCATACAGACACAGAGACACACATAGAGACACACACACAGACATGCACATAGGCATACACTCACACTGTAGCTTATGTATAGTATAAGGGTCCTTATATTGAAAGTAGGGCAAGCTGGTATTCCTACTTGCCACACTGGGTTGCTGTGAGGGTTAAATGGGTCGATACATCTAAAGCTGATATTCAACCAACATAGAGAGGGGCAGGTCTATTGCTGCCATTGGTATTGCTGCTCTTTCTTTGCCCTGGTTCACTTTCCAGTCAACTAAACTGAAAGGTAGTTTTGGCTCATCTCCTACATCCTGTGCTCTCAGAACATCCCTCTGGTATATGGACATTAGATTATTCACTTATCATGTCAGCAGAGTAGACCTGACCAGGTGTCCTGTCTTTTTCCTTTCCTTTCTTTTTATTACCGTGACCTTGGCACACTTTCCATCCCGCACCCCCCCCCCCCCCCAAACCTGACATGAGACGTCTGATTCCACTGATGTTTTTCTAGCTTATTCTACTCCATTCTTTCTAGTTTTTAAAACAGTCCCAGCCCAGCCATTCCTTTCATAATCTCAGAATGGAACCCAGCCATGGTCTGAAAAATAATGGGTCAAACGACAGTTTTATTTTTCTCCGTGTCTTTCACATATTGTAATAAGAGTGCTGTTCCCACTAGGCTCTGGGCTCGGAGGCCAAACTTGCGGTTTGACTCCAGGCTCCACCATTGAATGACTGTGTCATCTTAGGGGTAAACAGAGTAACCTTTAATATTTCCTATTTCCTCATTTATAAAATAGCACACACCCCTGTAGGATTGCTGTGAAGATTAAACAAATTAATACGTGAAAACTCTTAGTTCTTGGTGCAAGAAAGGAACTCAATGACCAGTAGATTATTATTATTAATACACTTGGAGGGATTTTGCTTTGAGAATAGCAAAAGATTAATGGGCCCACTGGTTTAGCCTGAGCACTCATAACTGTCTGTCTTGCTGTCCCTCATGCTGGTTGTAGTGTTAGGCAGTTAGAACCCCTA
This sequence comes from Rhynchomys soricoides, assembly GCA_019843965.1. Classification (NCBI taxonomy): domain Eukaryota; kingdom Metazoa; phylum Chordata; class Mammalia; order Rodentia; family Muridae; genus Rhynchomys; species Rhynchomys soricoides. The sequence goes on from JADRCH010000013.1 coordinate 8,317,032, forward strand.
GAGTGAGCAAGCCCATTCCCTCCAACAGCAGTAGTTTGGCAGACCTGGTTTGGAGACTCCTGTGTATGGAAATCTCACTCCTTACATTTGCATATTGAAGTTATTGGTGTGGCTCTCTATTCCCTTCCACTGTAAGATAACCCTTTCATGATAAGGTACTACCTCTTGTTGTTGTTGTTGTTTTGTTTTGTTTGTTTAAGACAGGATTTCTCTGTGCATCATTGGCAGTCCTGGAACTTCCTCTGTAGACCAGGCTGGCCTTGAACTCACAGAGATCTGCCCGACTCTGCCTCCTATGTACTAGGATTAAAGGTGTGTGCTACCCACTGCTCCGTTACCTCTTGTATTATTAATTCCCTGCATATAACCAATAAAAAATTAATAGAATAAGCACAGGGCCATTTCTGTCAAAACCCATCCTCCCAACAAGCTCTAAGCTTGAGAGATGAACATAGACATGGTGTGCTGTGGCCAGGGCGGCCTATACTAGGCTCAGATAAGTGTGTTCTGGCCCATGGAGTTCTAATTATGGAATAGTATGCAGCCCCCAACAATCACGGCCATTGCCCACCCTTCCCCTGGATCTCTTTCTAAAGACACACTTCCTGGTAGGAGCTCTCGATTCTATGCTAGGAAAACAAGCTTTATTGGTTTTGTTTCTGTTTCAACTTAAATGCAGATGTTGTCAGGGATCCCAATGAGATGTCATCACATGGATTCTGCCAAGCATTGCAGTCTGTTGCATCAACTTGATGAGTGAAGATATCTGTCATTCAGCATTCTTCTGCCAATGCCCCAATCCAATCCCCACTCCATAGCCTGCTGCCACGTGTATACTTCCCTGGAGAATGTGACCAGGGGCTCACCAGCTCACATTTTTACTTTCACCCTTGTGCCCTGAAAGAAGAGACAGGTCACCTCTAGGGTCCTTAGATCTGACCAACACTCAGACCTGAGAGACTACTGCTCCCCTGAATCTCACCTCACTCTTCTGGATTTCCCATCTGTCAGAACATCTCCAATCATCTCTTAGGTCTAAAGTAGTAGGAAAAGAAAGGACCAGAATAACTTTGAAACCCTGAGAGCCCCAACCCTAACTATGTCATCCAGGATGATGCCTCTGACTTCCCTTGAGGTGAGGAAGTTAAGGGACAGAGTGGTATCACCAGATAACATGGTGACAGCAAGGCTGCTAAGTTCTCTGATTCTAACACCAATAGAGTTATGGATGCCCAACAGGGAAAGAAGAACAGCTACATCTTTCTTTTAGGAAAAGGATCACCACCTGTTTTTACAAATAAAGTTTTATTAGAACACTACCACACTTGTTCATTCACATATACCAATGGCTGCTTTCACTCTATAACAGCCAAGTTAGCAGTAATAGCCTTTAGGTGACCTACTGAGCCCCAGACATAAACTGCCTGACCTTGAGAGAAAGGGTTGGCAATTCTGCTTTCATCCTATGTGCTCTTCAGCTGGCTCCCAGATCCTCATCTGCTTCACAATTTTCATAGGGTTTCAGGTAGATTTTGTCATCCCCATAACACCAGAGAAATCTAGAAAACATTTTATTTTCAGAGTGAGTTGTGTGTTGTGGTTCACAGACCAGCAGGGCTGGGCTTCAGGCCTGGAATACAGAAGTGTATCAGAAGACCATGGTATTTCCTTTACCTGAGGCTCCTGGTATGAGGTAGAATCTACTGCCTGGTGGGGAATCACAGGAGCATTGGGCATAGACTGCAGGGGAACAAATCTTGACCTTGTGACCTACTATGGACAAGAGATTCCACAGGACTGATCCTTAAAGCCTCCATCTGCTAGGAGGAAAGGACCTCTAAAACACACACACATACGCACGCACGCACGCACGCACACTCCACCCTTCATTCCCCAATTCAGGAAGAAGTGAAGTCCTCTGTGCCCCCCACACACCTGTTCAGAGCTCAATCTACCTGACTTTCTGCCTTCTGCTGGGGGTGCCCAGGGCTGCTGAGGAGATTTTGCCACTAACTGGGGGCCGTGAGTTTGGAATGGGATTGAAGCCAAGCAGCTGGCATGCTTTTGTTCCCACACTATTGGTGAGAAGTCGTAAACGCATGGAATTTCCGTGCTAATCCTGTAGGCAACATGACTTGGTGGGCACACTCAAGGACTCAGAGCCTGCCCTCATCAAAGCCAACTCATCACTTCCCAAGTGCCAGCCAAATGCCACACACTGTGGGAAACACAGGAGGAAGAGGAGGAGGGGAACAGGAGGTGGTGAAGGAGGATGGAGGAGGAGGAGAGGAAGAAGAAGAAGAGATAGAAGAGGAGGAGGACGACTAGGGTACGGTCCTAGCCATAGAGATCAGGCCTGGTGGTGGAGCAGGCAGCCGTGACACAGATAGAACTGGCAAAGATGTTTTGGATTCAGCAGACCATAGTTCACATCTTAGCTTAATTGTCCTTTTAAAAAAAATTTATTTTTTAAAAAATTATGTGTACATATGTGTGCCTCTGTGTGAAGGTATGTGTATGTGAGTGCAGGTGCCTGCTGAGGTCAAAGGCATCCAACATCCCTGGACTTGGAGTTACAGGTGGTTGTAAGCTACCCAGGGTGGATGCTAAGAACTGAACTTGGTCCTTTGCAGAGTAGATCGTGCTAGTAGCAGGTGAGCTACTTCACCAGGTCCAGCTGGATCATTTCTGATCTATGATCTGGGAAGACGAATTAAGCTCCTCCTGAGCTTCATGCTTTAAAATGAGGATTTTAGATGCATGCATTAAGATGGGGGTGTGAGTGTTCTCTTACATTCCAGGCTGTCACCTCTAAAGTGCCTCTGCAGTCACTTGCCTTGTGCCAGGAGAGTCCTCAAGGAATGCTTCCCTGCAGAGCTCAGCAAAGGCTTATAAGATATTCTGAGGAGCAATCACTGTGTGCTCTTGGCTTCTCACCCCAACCTGTACATCTTGGGGAACAGGGATCTCAATCCTGGGCTGCACTGTCTTCCTAGTGACCGACATCACTATTGAATTCTCTGGAATTATGTCTGTCTTCCCCTCTGACCCTTCTCCTGGATCCCAATCTAATACATTCCACGACCACTGGGTTACATCGAACAGCATTTAGACAAAACTCTTGATTTTCCCGCCCAGCTCCTTTTCTCCCCCAGTATCCTCCATCTCTGTAAATGGCCCTGCTCTCTACTCATGTGGAGTCCAAAGTGAGGAATCCTCCTCACACAACCCCATCCTCCTTCAGCATGCTCCATGAGCACATCCACATCCTTGTATCTCACTTGACTCCTCCCAGTCTCCATCTAAAGCTGCCAGAGTCCAAAGAGCAAAGTGTGTGTGTGTGTGTTCATACAAGTGTGCCTGTGCTTAAATTGTGTAACCAGTGACTCGGAATTGCTCTGTTCTGAAGTAAATATAAACATTACAGGAGGTAAGAATAAGGCCCTCAGCATGCAAGCAAGGTGCGTGTTAATGCCCTACTGTTCTACTTGAAGGAAGACCAGAAGGAGCATGTAAGGACAAATACCTTCACCGAATAGAAGTGAACAGCCATACACTCCTTTAGCTGCCTCTGCTTAGACTTAAGTCATTATGGCCACTTAGGACAAGGCAGTGCATGGTAGACAGGATCTAGAGAGTGGGGAAACAGGACTCTTACATTATGTCTGCAGTCACATGATGGATCCAGAGTCAGTCCCTGACCAAGCATGACCTGGGAGACACTATTCTTAATTTTTCATCCAGAGACCTAGAACCTGTCTCTGGCTACCAGGATGAGTTGGGTCATCTCTGCAAGTCACTCAGTTACCCTTGTCAATTGTTTAGTTGCTTGGGGTTCTGTTAAGAGAACCATAATCGGACAGATCCTCACTGGAAAAATAGGCTGTTGGGGGAGAGGACCTTATCGGCCCGTGAGACACATGCGAATGTTTCTGAAGGAAGTTAAACTGGTGGACCACTCACTCTCACGCAGGGAAATCTCCAGGTGTAAGATTCTCTTAGATTGGACTCGCATAAAAGATGTTGCCTAATGTATAGTGACTCACAAATGTGTTTGTATATTTCAGCAACAGTGGAGAGTGCCCCCAGTTGTGTATACACTTAAGGGCTGTTATATAAACATGTATATGAAAGGACTAGGAAAGGGGAACTCCATGAAAACCCTGGTGGTTGTATGGGTGGGAGCTTCGCTGGGACACATGTTCTTCTTTTCAATTTTCTCTAACTCTGTTGGGTTTGGTAATCAAGGAATCCCTCTCCAACCCAGTGAGCACGGCACCCAGTGCAATTTCTGCAGCCCTGGGGTGTATCCAGGCAACCCCCATCCCAAGGTGGCCAGGAAGGTTTCCTCTAACCTCTGCCCAGATGCTGCTCTATCTGGCTCAGTTTCCTGGCCAGCAGAGGCCCCTGAAGTGAAGAGCTAGGGACAGAGCTGGAAAGGGGTTCATACAAGGCAAGGTGGGGGCTAGGGAGCCCCACCTCAACTCTGTAAATGGGTCTGGGGCCAGGGTGGAGATGAAGCAGAGGGCCTTGTTTGCAGGCTCTGGTTTCCAGAAGCTCCACCTTCCTCCTGGGGGTGGGGAGTGTCCTAGCTGCTACAAGATCAATACACACCCTTCTGGACCACCCCTTGGTTCTTGAAGCCTGTTATTTCACTAACTAAAACACAAAAACAAAACCAGAACCCACTTGTACTGGTTTTTTTTCTTTCTTTCTTTCTTTCTTTCTTTCTTTCTTTCTTTCTTTCTTTCTTCTTCTTCCCCCCCTCCCCTTCTCCTCCCTTCCCTTTCCCCTCCCCTCCCCCTCCCCCTCTTTCTCCCCCTCCTTCTCCTTCTTGTTTTTGGAGTAAGCTATGAATCAAATATTGTTGCATTTCCTCTTAAGCGACGTATCTGGTAACTTCTGTGAGACCCATCTTCCCAGTGCCAGAGGGGCATCCTCTGTGAGCCACAGTCTGCCACGCTTGAGCCATCTTATCCGTGTTCTAACATGGAGGCACCACTTCTTTCCATGTAGGCACTTGCTTTCCAAAGAGCTCCTGGTGGAGATTCTGGGGACTTCTACTCTACCAGGAGAAGCCCATCGTCAGCAATCCCCTCCACCCCCATCTCCATCATTGACATGGTCCACCTAGGATGAGACCCAATTTTATAAGTCTAGCATCCTATTTGAACTAAATCCCTCTTGTTGGGAGCTAAGGCTTCCAACCCCATACCTGATGGTCAGAAGAGAGCTACGATTGATTAATGATGTAGAGTTTGCCAGCAGGCCAATGCCAAGAAGGAGGCTGGATTGCTCTTGAGCCTAGGCTCTGGTGGAGGGAGAAGCACAGGGTTCCTGTGATGGTCTAGCCCATGCAGCTTGGATTTGGTCTCTTGGACTCTATGAGAGGTGGCCCTTTCCTGAGCCCTACCCACCCCTGACCCAGAAAGGCTCCCATCTCCCTTCCTGGTTTTAGATGCCTTCTCTCTCATCCTACTAAGTCCTCTTAGGCTTTGGTCCTGGTGTCACATGGTAGTGTCTCTCCTGGGTTCAGGTGTAAGGAGAGCCCTTCTCAGCCCTGCTTCTGAATCAGGCATCTATACAGATCACACTTTATCATGCAAATGACCCACTTGGTATGAAACTGTCCCATACTGTATTGACACAAAGGATCCCTTCCCTTTCCTTTTCTTTGTGGCTTTCATTGAAAGGCTACCTTCTGTTATTCTAGCACTAGGCTTGTACCTGGTATAAAAAGGAACTGGAGGTGTGCCATTTGCTGTGCTGATAAGGCTTGCCTGGAAACCATCATCCACGTGGACAATGGTTCCCTGGGGCTATAGCCTTGGTGGTGCTCTAAAGAGGGCAAAGACATATATAAAGGTCATACCTTTTTGGAGTGGCCCAACTTTTAAATTACCCATCTTTGTGAGTATGTGTAACTAATTTGTTATTATTGGGTCCACAAGAAGAGTCAATCTGCCAGGGTCCAGCCTCTACACAGGATCAGAGTTCTCAACTGGAAGCAAGGATTTCTGGGAGGCATAATAAATATACACAGATTACTTTTTGAGTACAAGCTAATAGGCAATTTCTCTCTCTCTCTCTCTCTCTCTCTCTCTCTCTCTCTCTCTCTCTCTCTCTCCCCATTGGCTCTCCACATTCACCTCACCTACTCCTCACTTGCCCTCTACATGCTCTCCAGGCTTTTTCTTGCCCCAGGCTTTTTCTTGCCCCAGTCTTTTATTGATATTCCAAAAGCAGGTAGACAAAACCACATTGTCTAATCATTGACAAACCAAATTCAAAAGACTAACCACATCCCACAAAGAATCAAGAATTACAATTGTTCCCCAAAGTTTCGAGTTTCCCTATTCCCAGGCCTATAGCCAAAATAATAATAATTGCAAACTTATCATTACTTAAACTTTAACTTTTACTTATACTTTAGAGCTCAGAGCTCCAAGGTCAGCTACTTGCATTTTCCTGTGAAGCTCTAATGATAAATGACATGGGCAAAGCTGCCAGTCTGTGGCCAGAACGAATCAAGTTAACCCTTAACTCAGTAGTTCTGCTAGCTTTCTGCTTCTGCACATTGCACACAATGACTATCCTAAGAGTCCCAGTGTTTTGACTTAGTTTTACTAGTAGATAATTTTCTGTATTCTGTACTGTATTCTGTATTCTGTAAGATTGGTATCCTGTATCCAGGAACCAATCTTAAATGTTGTACAAATCTTATTTCATAACTTCCATAGTTTTTTTTTCCTTTCTTGGGGTCCCAATGTCGGCTCTAATTTATTTTCTAATAATTTCTTCAAACTTTCTCTGCAAGTCAAGCATTAATCTGGAACTGCCGTTGTGCAGTTATTGCATTGCTTCAGAGATGAGAACACACAGCATGCACCCAGGCCATTAGGACTGTGCTGTGCTGTGCCCCATGCTTCAATTTTTAATTGTTTAAGAATCATTGCATCAAGGAACATCTAGTTTCACAGAATTCATCAGAGCAGAAGGCAAAAGAAGTAGGAAAGTCAAATATAATAGAATAATTATGCACTGCAAGGCCAACTGAAAAGCAGTCATGCACAAATGAAATCTATACAGCCATAAGATCCAGGGCTAAGGTTAGGAGAAATGGGAACAACTGTTGTTTACAAAGAGCTACCGTGGGCTACTGAGATGTCTCCATCTCCACCTACTGCAGGAAGTCCCTTATTTCAGATGGTGGGTCCCCTGGAGGGATGTGTCTCCTGCTTCTCAGGGTCCCAGATGCCATCTTTTTTACAAGAAGCTGCCACGAGCTTCTGAGATGTCTCCATCCCAGCCTACTGCAGGCAGTCCTTGTCCTTGTATGTTGTCCTCAGCATCATTGATGTAACCAAGAGAAATACAGCAGATGGCTTAGTTAATACTTTGAGCAACCAGCAGAGAGGTCACAGATATGGGGAAACTGCTGTGGTGTGTATATAGTATCCACTCCCCTTAGGTCGGTGGTTCTCAACCCGTTGGCAGTGACACCTTGGCAAACCTCGACCTCCAAAAATATTTACATACCATAAATATTCATAAGAGTAGTAAAATTACAGTTATGAAGTAGCCATGAAATAGTTTTATGGTTTGAGGTCACCACAACATGAGGACCTCTGTTAACTGCAGCATTGGTAAGGCCACTTCCAGAACATTCTTCCACAATCATTTCCACGTCTCACCATTGAAGTCACAGAGGCCTTTGCAGGAGCCAGGTTCATATCCATGACCCCTTCCACATGTTGCAAATTTTGAGGGCCACAGATCATCTGAAACCCTGCCAGGACTTTTCTGGCTGGCTCTGGTTTCTGTAGTTGTATTTCCGTAGAGGATGGGATGTGGCCAGGAGGGGGAGGGGTCAGGTGCAGGTGTGTGAAGGCCCTCTGCTAATGTGTACTTTTCTGTCCTTCCTCTGAATTGTCATCCAGCAGCAAAATGGTTGCTCGGTTTGTACTACCCCAGGCATCATGACCTTCTTGCATATGAGAGCTCCTCACCAGTTCCACCTGTTACATTACAGTAGAGATTGGCAGAGGAGGTGGTTCAGGGTAAAGTGCCTGCCACACAGATGTGAGGACCCAAGTTCAACTCCTCAGCACCCACGTAAAAGCCTAGATGTGACAGTGTGTCCTTGTAACCCCTGTGATGGGGATGGAGGGACAGGAGGATATGGAAGGCTCACTGACAAACATCCAGCCATTAAATGAGCTCCAGGTTCAGCCAGAGACCCTGTCTCAAACACTAAGGTGGGAAATAATACAGGGAGACACTTTATATGACTTCTATTACATCTGTACATACATGTGTGTACACACACACACACACACACCCAAGTCACCACCAACAATAGCAAAATTAGGTGCACAGGGGTTCAGCCAATTTAATTAGTGCTAGTGGTTGGGGTGGGGGCTGGGGTTCGCCCTGTTTCTAGCTCAAAGCCTGCGCTACAAGCTCCCATTGTCCAGTCATGATTTATACCTGGCCCCCACAAAAGCAATGTAGACCAGTTGAACCTAAAAACCTGGGCCAGGCAGAGCTCTGCTCACAAGTGATTATATCAAGCCAAACCTCAGGTCTTACATTGTCCATTGGATTCTTAATAAGTATGGGGCTTCAGGTGGGGATGAATCAGCCAGAAGTGATTGACTGACTGACACAGGGGTTGATTTTTCCACATGGAAGCAAGCACCAAGCCAATTCTCTGTTCCCTTCATTTGGGCCCTGTGCACACAGCCTGGGCGTGTGGGTTTTTACAAGGTCTGTTTTATGGCACATGCTCATTCACAGATGTGCAGAGGTATCACAGTACCACAGTGAAATTATGAAGCAAAACACACGAGCTCTCAGGGATGGCTTTTCAAATTTCCTTGATAAAACGGCTTTATGGAAATGTTCCCATTCCCTCCCATTGCCTGTTGCTTCCCATTTAACTAGACATCTGGGGCTTGGATAACTTTTCCCTCCTCTTGGCTTTGGAACATGTGCAGCAGCTGGAGATGCCTGCTCTCAGCTGTTTGTTTTTCTTCCTAGGAGAGGGGCTTAGAAATGTTAGCCCCCAAAGCCCATGGGAAGGGGTAATTTGAGGAACTGCAAAGTCCCCAGCTACATAAAGCCCAAGCTGGTGGTACTTACTGGGCAGAGGGGTTAGCCTACACTTTGGACAAGCCCATAGAACAAGCCCAACCCAGGCCCCACAACCTCTTTATTTGATGGAAGGATAAGAAGCAGTGAAGAATGAAGACTCTAGCCGATGGGCTCAGAGCCAGGTCCCCAAATTTCAATTGAGAAAGCTGAGCTGGGGCTTCATGGGGTCCCTCCCAGCTGCCCCATCCATCATGTGGACTTGGGTGGGACCGGGCGGACGCTGAGTAATAACTTGCCTGGAGAGCTTGCCTGACTCTAGCCAGACTCTCCCTCAAGTTGCTTCCATCATCCCTGGGGTTGAATCTCAATACCCAGACTTAAACTCAGTCGTCTTCCCACCCTCCACCCTACTCAACACTCCTCTTAAATTACCCATTGGAATCATTTCATTGTGGGAAAATGTTCGGCAGAAAATCTACCCTCATAACTGGTTATTTTAAGTGTGCAGATCCCTTTTCTTTTCTCTTCTTTTCTCTCTCTCTCTCTCTCTCTCTCTCTCTCTCTCTCTCTCTCTCTCTCACTATGTTGGTCTGGTTGACCTGGAACTTACTATGTAAATGAGGCTGGTCTTGAACTCACAGATCTGCCTGCTTCTACCTCATAAGTTCTGAGATCAAAGACATGTGTCACCACACCCAATCTTTAAGTGCATGGTTTAATGACATTGCGTGTATCCACATTGTTGTGTGACTGTAGCCACCAGCTGCAGCTCCAGAACCCTCTTCAGCATCTCAGGGTTCCCCAAGCTTGGGTTCATCAAGCGCTCACCCCATCTTGTCCCCGTTAGTCCCTGACCTCTCCATCTACTTCCTGTGGTTACATGAGGTACCTCCGGCAGGTGGGGTCTGTCCTGTTGGTGATTTCACTGGGAGTCCTCAAGGCTCATCAGATGTAGGCTGGGCATGTGAGGTTGCTCCTGAGTTCTAACGAATGCTGCTGTCAGTGAGAGTGTAAACTAGTCTGCCATCCTCTTCCCCTACTGTTCATGTGTGTTGTGTATGTTGTATGTGTGGCATGTATGTGTGTGTTTGTGTGTATGGTATGTGGTATGAAGGTGTGGTATGTGTGTAGCGTGCATGTGATGGGGGGATATGGGATATGTGGGGTGTAAGGTAAGAGAGGGGGATATGGTATGTACTGTGTGTGGTGTGCATGCTATGTATATATATCTTTGCATGTGTGTGGGCACGTGTGTGGATTAGGAAACCCTTCCACTCCGCTCTTTAACCTTCTCCACTTCCCTCAAGACCTTCTCTGAATATGAAGTGTGCAGTGCTGGGCTCCGGGACTTCGACAGATGGATTTAGGGGGAGACTGTTCAACCCTTTCTTCCTTTGGTCAGTAGGTGATTAGGCCAAATTCCTTATGTGGTTCAAAGATAGCAGCACTGTCTGGGTCATAAGAACCCACTCACCATCCTTTTCATCCTGTGTTTGTGTGCATATACACATTTGCTTACTACAGCAGTGTGTGCCTTTCAGTGGTATTATGTAAGAGCCTTCGGGGCTCTCATGTTGAGGGTTCAGCAGAGTCTCTCTATTTAATGTGTTATGACTTAATTATTCTTAATTGCCCAGTCATGACTATCTGTAGGTTTTGTTTTAAACCTACAGAGAAGGGGACAGTGTGACCAGCACCCAC
>JADRCH010000013.1:8327838-8426833 GCA_019843965.1 Rhynchomys soricoides
AACATTCCCCATAATTAGTAAGAATTCATAAGAATTCCAGGGCACTCTCTTCTGTCATCTCTATGCAACTGCTAAATTCAGGAATATAAACATTGATAAAATTTGAACATTAATCTATCCTCCGTGTTAACTTTCTGTTGCGGGAAATAATAAAAAAGAAGGAAAGTATGGTACATGTTCCCACACTACACCCTGGTTCTCTCATCCCCGGCGGGCTGGCCAGCCATGCACTGGCGGGCAACGACCGACCTGGCCAGCCATGCACTGGCGGGCAACGGCCGACCTGGCCAGCCATGCACTGGCGGGCAAAGGCCGACCTGGCCAGCCATGCACTGGCGGGCAATGGCCGACCTGGCCAGGCATGCACTGGCGGGTAACGGCCGACCTGGCCAGCCATGCACTGGCGGGCAATGGCCGACCTGCTTTCATCTCATGGAGCTCTAACTCAGAGCTCCACGACCTCTCCACCCAGCTCACTAGGTTCCCACTGGCAGGTCGCTACCACGCCAGCCCCATGCTTCAATACCCCCACGGCCTCTGTGGTGCACATCAGGCAAACCCACACTTTACTACTGTACCTTTCTCTCTGGAACCCAGAGGAGCCACCGCGTGAAGGAAAACACAACACAAACTTAGTTCAGAAACAATGATAACTCAATCTCTGGATGCATCAGCTAAAACCTAATCTTGTAAACCTTATCAAAGTCTGATTCCTCTGGTGGCGAATCTTTGCGGATCTGCCATGATACCAGGAGACTCTACTAGCTACATCTTACCTACGTGCTGTCCCCATTCCAAAAGGGCTCTCCCTCTCTCCTGCTCCTCTTTTCTCCTCCTCCGACCTGGAAGTCCCTCCTTACACGCCCAGTGATTGGCTCTTTTATTCATTAGGGATTGGTTCACTAGGGATTGGTTCACAAGAAGTCACAGGTGTAACTCACTCCTTCTCTGAAGCCCCTCCCATGAGGGCAGAATTAGAATACAAAAAGCCCCAGGGCTATCTACAGCAACTTTCGTCAGTTACCCCAGTAATGTCAATCACAGCATTCTTTTGATTCTGGGGCTCCATCCAGGCTAGGGTTATACATGTGGGTGTCATGTCTCATTGCTCTGCCATCTAGAATGACTCCTGGACCCTTACTGTATTTCATGACACTGTTTTCTGTTTGTTCGTTCGTTTGTTTGTGTGTTTGTTTTAAAGATAGGCCAGTTTCTGGGCATACTCTTCTACAACAGTGTGGGTTTGCTGAGTTTCCCCATGACAGATGTAGGTTAGACACTGTTGGAATTCCACTACATCCTGCACAGGAAGCAGATTATACCAATTTTATGAGTGGCAATAAAGCTAATCCTTCTTTAAAATGGCACTATCTAGATTTATCTACTGTCAAGACTTCTTCGATTATCTGTTATTAGGAGTCTGAATCAAAGGAAAGAGCTCAGCTGGTGAGTGGCTTGCTGTGCAATCATGAGTACACAAGTTGCAGCCTCAGCATCAACTTTAAAAGCTAGGCATGGCAGACTGTACTTGTAATCCCAGCACCATGGAGGCAGAGATAGGCAGATTGCTGGAGCTCATTGGCTGATCAATCTAGCCTAATCAAGATGGCACCTTGTCTCCAAAGCAAGGTGAGTGGTTCTTAAGGAACAAGACCCAAGGTTAACCTCTGGCTTACACATACACACATATGCACACATGTATACCTGTGCACACATATACAAATAAGCAATCTGTTGGGAGATCCTCTGATATACTGTGTAAATATGCATGACTTCCCAATAATTCTTCTCTTAATGATTTTAGCATCCACTGATAATTTTTGCCCAAATAACTTACAGGTCGAATATCTCTTATCTGAAATACTTGAACAAGAATTTCAGGTTTTTTTTTTTTAAATTAAAATGTTTGCATATACATAATGAAGTCACTTGAAGAAGGGAAGAGGGACCCTTCTTATTCTGATCCTCATGGAAACCATGAGAATGCAGACACTGTATGGTGCACAGTGGGCAGGGTTTATGCTATGTGGCTTTCATATTCTTTGCAAAGTGGGTTGAGTCATATCTAAGAATGAGAAGACAAGGCAGGCCTGAGTGTTAAGGAGTGTGAAGAAGTTTTGGGTGGCTGCTAAGGAGATTCTGTTCCTACTCACCCACTCTCTCAAAGCAGTACAACTCCAGATATGTTCAAAGAGTACAGGAAATGGCCACATCAGCAAAACTTTTTAGGAATTCTGTGTGATCCAAGAGTTAAAACAGGGAGAGAAGTTGGGTACCCATGGCCAAGGATGATCATTTATGGATCTAGAAGTATCAAAGTTATGTAGAAGACAAGGGTGTGTGAGCACAGCCCTGACTCCAGGCATGACAGTGATTACCAAATAGAATCAACAGAGAATGTCAAATTACCCATTTATGTTTCACATTGTGACCACTTGAACCCTTAGCTTGTAGGTAATTTTCTAACATTTAAAGTTGTGTCTGTGTTTCAACCTTAGCCTATCTCAACATTTTTCCTCTTGTGATTAGATAGATAAGTGCTAAGTAGATAGATGGTTAAGTGGTTAAACATAGATGGATGGGTAGAAAGATGGATGGATGCATGCCTGCATGAGTGAACATATAGGTGATGGGTGAATATATGGATGATGGGTAGGTAACTGAGTGGTGGTTGGCTAGATGTATAGATGGATGGATGTGTGGATAGATGGCGGGATGGATGCGTGAATGGATGGATAGAATGGTAGATGCATAGGTGGGTGGATGAATAGATTGGTAGATGGTTGGATTGTTGGATGAATGGATAGATGAGTAGATGGTGGGTGGGTGGACAGATGGATGAATGGATGGATGGATGGATGGGTGGATGGTTTGGTGGGTGGATGCATGCATGAGGACAAGAGAAGTTTGGGGTCTGATAGCTTTAGCCAAGGTGGAAGAAAGGAGAATGCAGTCTTCTAGATCTCTTTGGGAAGCCTCAAGTGATCATTAAACCCCAGGGAGAGCTAGCCTTGTGGCCACAAGGGTGAGCAGAGTAAAGAGCTGTGTGTCCAGGTTTTTAAAAGTCACAGGCCTGAGACCAAGGTCAGGGAAACACTAATTCTGACTTAGAGTCCCTGGATTCCACCTCAGAGCATGGTTGTCACAGACACGTAGTGGGAATATCATTGTTTTCCATTGGCCTCAGTTCTTATCTGATATGAGTGGATATTGAATGCTGACCAAATGTCCTTTGCTCTGCATTGGAACACTAATACTAACATATTTGATAATCAGTGAAGAAAGCAGAAGCATCAAGATGCAGTGTGGATGCACCAAAGGATGTAGATAGCCATAACTTGGATTTGAGTCCAAGTTTTGTAATGTATGTAATGTATACTTTGTAATGTATGCTAAATCTTCTTCTCTCCTATTTGATATCCTCAAGTGGAGGAAAATCTGCATAAAACAAAAACACAGTCTGGCTCATAATAGGTATTCCTCTAGAGCTCGTTCCTTTCTTGAGTCTTCACACAACTCCCTGGGACAGATGTCACGAGTGCCACCTTTATATGAAAAGTGAGGTAAGCAGAAAGACAGACTCCTTTGCTGAGCAGTGTGTAGCAGGGCCATAGCAGACAGGATTCCAACCCGGTCATTTAGATTACAAGCTAGTGATCTCCTTCTTTTCTAACTTAGCTATGTCTACTAGCCCATCCAACTCTAAAATTCCAGATCCACTTCCTCCATGTAACCTCTTGCACTGCACACAAAGCTGCCAGGGTTTGAAAAACTGTAAACATGACATGAATGTAGTTGTTTTTTATTATAACATGTTAAATGTTGTCATCAAAATTGTTCTCTTTAGTCCTGAAATCCTCTGATTCCACCGAATACCATACTGTGACTGATGACCATCGCTGGCAAGGTTTCATACAAACCTTTTGCAACACTAAATAGTTGTGTAATACTGGAGCTATCCCACCAACTTTATATTGCCAAATAGTCTGGCGACCAATCAGTCCTCCCAAATAATGATTTGTTTTAATGGTTTTAAGCAGAATGATCTGACTATGTAGAAATGTCTTTGTATTACTGTCAGTACAGATTCAGGTGAATGGGTATGGGTGGGTAGATGTATGCACACAGAGTTAATGGGTAGGTCAATACGTGGTGGACAAATGAATGCACGGGTGGATAGATAGATGTGGATGGTGGATAGGTGAATGGTGGGTGGATAGAAGGTAGATGAATGGATGGATGAGTGCACACATGCATGAGTGGATGGATAGGTGGGCAGGTGATAGATGGATGAATGACAATGTGATTAGATTAATGGGTAGATGGATACATTTTTATGGAAGGAAAGAAGGATGGTTGGATGGATGGACAGATGGATGGATAGGTGGATACATAACACATAGGTCTTTATTTTTTTCATTTTAAACAAGAAGTTTATTTAAACAACAAGACACTTGACTTGAAGGGAAAACTATCTAGAATCATTTTGTTCAAGAGTAATTGATCCCTACTTAAAGACTGATTGCCCTACATGTAACAGCTACATACAAAAAAGTTATAAAATTGTCCTTGGTTTTACAATGATAAATGAAAAACATTAAAATTCTCCAATGGAACAAGGTATGCAAGGATTTTATGTTGCTGGGTTCTTTTGTTAAAACAATGAAAGCAAAATAACGTACTGGAATATAAAGGTAAGAGCGGAATGAGCATGCCACTAACGGAGAAGGGGACATTGTCACAGACCCAGTACTTTTCCCCAGACCATCTCCACCTGATGCCAACCAGAACCGAACATTGGCCACTTAGTTTAAAAAAGGAAGAGAAAAAAAAAAGAGCAATATGCTTGTGCACACACACCAGTTACTTTATGTCCAATAAAGAAATGGAGACAGGGAAATGAAGGAAGAGAGAAAACTAGACTCTAGTAGTCAGGATGTGGCGGGACCAAATCGCGGCTTTGTAATTGAGAATGTGTTTTTGGTCTATAACAAAATTCTGGAGTAAAGCAGCAGGCTCTCTTCTCAGTAGACACCTCCTGTCTGCTGCTGGAACACATCAATTGCATCTTCATTCTCCATTTCCAACTGTGTAGGTGTGTCTGTTTTGTTGATTGGTTGCCCATCAAACCGGAATCTGATCTGCCTCACTGACAAACCCTGCCGTTGACAATAAGCTTTCACTAGTTTACTAAGTGGTGTATGCCTCTTAATCTTAAACTGCACTACAGAACCATCCTGTACTGCCACCTTCAAATTAATATGATCATTGTTCTCAGTCTTGACTCCTTCCTTGGGTTTCTCATCGGCCATGGCTAGTGCCAGAGTCTCCTCAGCTGCCACTTCACAAAAGAGGCACCAGGTCCGCACTCAGGGAGCACACAAGCAGCACCAGGAGCGGTAGAAGAAAGAGGCGGCAATGGTGGAGGAGGCAAAGCCAGATAGTTCTTCAGATGGATGAATAAATGGGCAGGTAGACGATAGATAGATAGATAGATAGATAATTCTGGTTTCCTTGGCAACAGTGTGGTAAAGGAGAATAAGATATAAGCTGTCTGCAGAAATTGTGCATGAGTCTCAGTTGTGTCACCAGCAATATAAGTGATCCAAAACATGTCACACCACCTTTTCCAGGCCCAATTTCTTGATCTGAAAGTGAGAAGTAAATTAAGGTCACTCTCAGCTCAAAGTGTCCAGGATTTTATTGTCTTCTCAGTCCACATTTTGGAAAACAGAGATGAGAGAAATTCAAAGGCACCAAACCTCAAGTTCGGAGAGAGAAATCTCAATAAATGCCTAGAGTCCTGCCAAGTCTGTCCCAGATTCCTTACATGCTTATTAGCGAGGCTAATTTTTAACCTCCTTAAAATACTTTATGACAGGCTCAACAAGTGAAGAAACATGGATCTGAGAAAATTGGCCAGCATTGCTCAAATGAAAAGCAGCGTGGCCCCTCGGGGGAGAGATGTGGAGCTGTTTGAAAACAAGCCCTTACAGAACAAATTGTCCAAAAAGACAGAGTGGGGAAGCACGCTGGCTACCCTTGATGACTTCAGATCCCAGCCGTGTGGGACAGAGGCTAGGAAGCATCCCAGGGAAACACGGGAGGAGACTTGCTCAGCCTCAGTGGGCTCCTGTTACAGCAGAAGCAATGGAGCTTGCACGGAAGTGAGACAGAATGAGGTAGACAGACTGGTTTAAACCCTGAATTTGCTGTTCTTGAGTGAAATTATTCTGAACAAGCCAGTCAGCCTTCCTAAGCTGTGTATGTAAATTTAGACCAGGGCACAATGAGCTGAAGGCTCTCTGCCTGGCTGTGAATAGACACACATTAGTGTTAGCTCCCTTTCTTATCCACCCCAGTCAAGAAGAAAGACTGCTAGGTGCCTCATCCCATCTGTATGTCCATCATGGCAACATGGGCCTGTAATCCCAACATAGGGGAGCTCAGGACAGGATTAGTTCTGGAGCACACTGGTCAGTCAGTTGAACAATATCAGTGGATGACTATATCTTAGAACATAAGGTGGGGAGCAACTGAGGAAGACACCCAACATTACCTGTGTCCTCTAAACTTATACATACACACACACACACACGCACACACACGCACGCACAATGTGTATACATATGTACATATATGGATATATATATATATATATATATATGAATAGATAGATGGATAGGTAGACAATACAGATGATGATGATAATGAAAAGGCAGAGAAAGGATACTGCACTGATAGGTGTGTAAAGAGTACACCCACTGGCTTGGGGGTTGGAAGCATGATGCTGGTTCAAGAGACAAACTGTCCCTGCTAATGTGAGTCTAGACCCCACCTCTGTCACAGCCACCCACACGGAAACTCTCTTTGGAGCCCACATTTCCCCAGTATCTGACTGCAGACCCAGCTTTTCATGGGGCAAGAAGAAAGGACACGACAACGAAAAAATGGAGCACCAAGAGTCTCTGTTCTCTCACATTTAACTTCATTTTTCCAATGATTGGAGTATCTTGTCAGACCCTAGTTTTCACACATCACCTACCCCTGAGGACTGCTACAAAAATCAGGCTGAAGAAATGGCTCAGCAGCCAAGAGTGTGCATTGCTTCTGCAGAGGACCCCCGTTTGTTTTCCAACACCCAAAACAGCTGACTCGCACCTGCTTCTAGCCTCACTCAGGCTCTGGTGTCCTCTCTGGCCTCTGAATCACCTGAGCTCTGGGCACAAACATATGTACATAGATGTGACTTACAAATGAATCTTTAAAAAAACAAAAATGAAAATATCTTGTCACATATCAGATTCCATATGTGAAAAACTGTCCAGCATAGCGCTGGGCTATTAGTTTAAATGAAGAGTAAATGAAAGTGTTCCTTCTGAAGAATTATTCAGAGCCCAATTGTTGTATCTCTGCAGTAAAATTTAAAATAATGTCAAGCCAAAAGTGCACACAGGAGAAAGGACACCATCTTCAACACATGGTGGGATTAAACTGGATAGTTGAGTGTAAAAGAATCCAAATAGACCCATGCCCATCACCTGCACAAAACTCAACTCCAAACAGATCAAGGACCTCAATGTAATACACCCTGAATCTGATAGAGGAGAAAATAGGGAATATGGTTGAGCTACTGGCACAGGACCCTGATAGCACAGGCATCAAGACCAACAACTAATAAGTGGTACCTCATGAAGCTTAAAAAACGAACAAACAAACAAACAAAAACCAAAACCAAAAACAAAAAACAAAACCTCTGTACAGTAAAGGACACTATCATTGAGCAAAGAAGAAACCTACAGAATGGGGAAAATATTTGCCAATTACACATCAGATAGAGAGTTAGTATTGTAGATGTAGTCATCATCCTTAGCCATCAGGAAAATGCAAATTAAAACTGCTTAAATATTTCATCTTACAGCAGTCAAAATAGCGAAAATCAATAATACAAATGACAACACATGCTGGCAAGGATGTGGGGAGAGGAGACTGCTTAGTCGTTGCTGGGGGAGTGAAAACTGGTACAACCACTGTGAAAATCACTGTGGTGGCTCTTTGGGAAGTTGAGAATAATCCACTACAAGATCCAGCTATACCACTCTTGGAAATTCACCCAAATGGCTCTACATCCTACCATAGAGACGCTTGCTCTTCCATGGACACTGGGAACAGTCAAGATGTCCATCAATAATGGATAATATGTCCATCAATAGTGAATAATGAAAATATGGTACATTTACACAATAGAATATTATTCAGCTGTTAAGAAAAAGAAAGTTTGCAGATCATTGCACTATTTAACCCTTATCAGAGATGCTTCTTTTTCCTCTTCCTCCTCCTCCTCTTCTTCCTCTTCTTCCTCCTCCTCCTCTTCTTCCTCCTCCTCCTCCTCCTCTTCCTCCTCCTCCTCCTCTTCCTCCTCCTCCTTGCAGTAAATGGCTATTAACACAGAGATCCACAACTAGACACTGTACAGAGAGTGAGAGACCTTAGAGTCTTCGGGCCTGAAGGCTCAACCAGACAAAGATCAAACCAGACAAAAATCCCAGCATGAAGAAGGGGAAGTGGGCACAAAGTCCCACCCCTAGCCAAGAAGCTTTACAAGTGATAGCAGCTGGAAGAGAAAAAAAAAGTCTGTTTTTCTTCAGTGGAGAGATACTGGGTAGATGAACCACACTCAAGGGCAAACTCTGTGCTCGGGTATAGAGGGCCAGCATAAATCGGACTCCATGTTTTCTAGTGGATTTTTTTTTCTGGAAAGAGAAAGAACATGAAGTTGGATGGATTGTGGGGGAAGATCTGGGAAGAGGGGGGGGACGAGAAAGAATATAATAAAAATACTGCTTGAAATTCTCAAAGAATAAATGTAACAGACAGGAAATGAGTATAACATAAAATACCTAATACAGCTTAAACCATGTGCTTGTTTTTAAAATTTGTAGATGATCATTTTGCTAGCTCAATGATGAAATGAGATTCCAGAAGGGAGTTACCATTTTATGATGGGTGGGTGCTACGTTTATGTAAAGGGGCCGGGAAGTACATGAACTCCAGTTTGTCAAGGTTTATTTCCATCCCAAACTTCTCAAGCAGTAATGAAACCTCTGGAGATAAGACCAGTGCTGGGCTCTACAAGAGCAATCGGCATTCATGTCTCTCTCTGCGTATTACATCACTGTGGGTGGGGCTTTTATTTTCTTTCAAGCCAACTGGGATTTTTTTTTTTTTTTTTTTTTTTTTTTTTTTTTTTTGCTTAAATGCAATGCTGAGATACCTGGAAGAGTCAGTGAGCAAGTCACTATTCTCTACAGGACACTCTGCATTCTGCATGTGATTGCAGACAGGCTCCAAACTTGCCTGAAGATGTTTTATCTCTATATCTATAGTAAGTTCTCCATCTGCCAGCCATTCAGGGCGACTTTCTTGAAACAACTACAAGAAGCACCAGTAACATGCATTGCCTTATAGAGAAGGTTGTCCACAGGAGGCTTTGTTTTGTTTTATAAATTATGGTACAATCTCATGCCACTACTCTGAGTCTCTTAATCATGCTCAAATAAAGTCGGTAGCATGCAGCACATTCACACTGTTGCACCCACTGGGAGATTTGTACATTTCTGAAATGCTATCATCAGATCACACAAGTACCAGTCCAAGGGTGGCAAATGATTGGCTTGGTTCTGGGAGTACCAGGCCACCAGGCCCCAAAAGACTCAGAGTGGCTATGCTGTAGAGCAGTGGTTCTCATCCTTCCTAATGCTGTGACCCTTTAATACAGTTCCTCATGTTGTGGTGACACCCAACCATAAGATCACTTTTTTTGGCTGTAATTTTGCTACTGTTATGAATTGTAATGTAAATATCCATGTTTTCTGATGGTCTTAGGCGATCCCTGTGACAGGGTTGTTCAACCCTCGAAGGAGTCAACCCACAGGTTGAGAATCGCTGTCATAGAGCCTTCTGAGTATCCTGGGTTAGTTTACCTAATCTCATAAACATGGGAATTGTCAGCTGTCTTTCATTTGTACCCCATATTTTTCCAGTTAATCTTCAGTAAGGGGCCTCACCTAGCTACCTTTTAGAGGTTGAATTTTGTCCTCTAAAAAGGTCATGTGGTGTAATCCTGATTTCCAGTCACCTAAAACTGATATACACAAAGACCTCTTTGGAGAGGTGATTGGGTTTAATGAGGCTGCTGGGGTGTGTTCTAGTTTCAGTTCTGCTGCTGTGACAAAAAAAAAAAAAATATCCCAACAAAAAACAACTGAGAGGATGAAGGGCTTATTCGGCTTACACACCTGTGTTAATGAGCCATCATTGTGGGGAAGTCAAAGCAGCAACAAATTTGCTGATTTCATTCATGACCAGGAGGCAAGGTTCTTTAAGGATGCATCCTCATTGACCTAACTTCCTTCCACCAGACCCTGCCTCATGACAGTTCTACCATCTCCCAGTCAGCACCATAGGCTAGGGACCAAGCAAGTCTTTATCATATGAGATCTGGTGGAACACTTGAAACACAGCCCACAGCCCTCTGGGTCAGGTGCTTCTCTCTCTCATCAGGACCACAGCCTCCTCAGGTTCCCATCTCCCTCTGGTACATTCTCCTCATTGCTGACAGAAGCATCTTAGCAGCACTTCTCTGTCACACATATATAAAGAATGTCCACTCAGTGTTCAGCTTCTTTAGATCAGTTTCATGTTGGGCTTTGCCTTTCCAAGCAAAGTTTATGGATAAGTTCTTACTTTTATTGTAAGTGTTTTCACATTTTAATTTAATTTTATGTGCATGGGTGTTTTGCTTGCATGTGTATCTGTGGACCATATGTGTACAGTGCCCTTACAGTCCAGATGATGGTCTTAGATCCCCTGGAACTGGACTTGCAGACAGTTGTAAACATCCTTGTGAGTGCTTGGAGTCCAACTCTCTCCAGCCTCAATAAGGTCTCTCTTTGCATGTGGTTTTCTATACCGGTAGGAGAGTTCATGTTTTAGGCTTATATAGTCACCAACTGTGAGACTCAAATAGTGAATAGCTACTTCACATTCATGGATCAGATGATTTGAAATGTATGGGAACCTACAGCCTAAACCGGAACTCATACATGGTTTCTCGAGACTGTAGGGAGTCAGGAAGTAAAGAAGCCAAAACACAAAGGAAGACAGGATTTGGGCTGCTCTAATGTTGTGGTGGAGGAAGACATGCTTCTTATTTTGGCCTGGGATTTCTGTGGAAGCAGAGTGCAAGGTGGAGGCCTAGTAGCTGGTGTTGAAGTGTGAGGAACGGCGGGAGATAGAGAGAATAAATCCAGGAAACAGAGAAAACCAAGGTCAGGACATGGCTTTGAGTTGGTCTCCATTGGGACTCCACCCTTTTCTGCTAACTAAGGAGCTGGTCACAAGAGCCTCAAGCTGTCTGTTCCAAGAAAGCACAATCAACTGCCTCCTGCCTCCTTCCATCAGGATCTTCCAGGGATCAAGGGCATGAAAGTATAATTCAAAAGTCATTCCTCATGTTTCTGAGATGCCAGATGCAGTGGGTGCAGGAAGCTAGAGATGGGGAGGAGAACTGGGTTGTGGAACAATTGGCAGCATATTAGGGGACTTGGGCTGCTCACGGCAGAAGTCACAGCCCAAGAGCTTCCAAAACAGCCAGTCCAAGTGCATCTTTTTCCAGGAAGAGCTGAGGACACTTGTGTTTCATGGCACCCTCCATTTTCAATCATTCAGTGACACTTTTGACAACTGTTTGCTCATTGCCTATGAAGTTCAAGGCTCTGTGTCAAGCATCATGCTGGTCTAAGCAGGCTTGACTTACACTTGGAAAGAGTCAGTCCTTTTCCTAATAGGTACGTGAGCCTAGTGAAAACTCTCGGGGTTATTTGGAGTGGCTGGCCATGATTTCAGACACTCCAGACTCCAAAATGGGAAGCCAAGGCTAATCTCCTCGTTAGGAGCCTCTTTGGTTTATAATTCATCTTGGATCTCATTTTCACAGTAATCAGCAGGAACGATTAGAGAGACACTGTGTGCTTGGATCAGGATCAGGCAACATTCTGCCAGGACACAGTATACACAATGTATCCAGTCTGGCCTCTGGGGACAATAACAAGCACATTGGTGGGACTGACCTCTTTTGAAGTTCTGACAGGGCATCCTAATATGGGGTGGTTGTGACTGGCAGGTGGCTTCTATCCAGCCTGTATGCCAACAGGGACTGGACTTATCTGTAGACCATGGACAGATCTGAGGTAACTTTTCAAGGTGCAGACAAGTAGGGTAGAGTATAATGGAAGGTAATCCATTTCTATCCCCCTTATTCTGGTCAGGAGACTTCTGGTGAGGTGGCCCAAGCCAGGCAGGCTCAGCCCCATCTGTGCTCTACAGAGCTCAGCCACTGATTTGGTCTCCACAGTTTCTACTACTGAATGTCTCCCCCATTCTCCTGATGAAGAGACTGAGGCCAGGAGGTGGAATGACCATTAGTGACATGCCTCCTGACTCGTGGCAGCATGGCCACACCATTGCTGCCCTCTGGAAGCTGAACTGAAGTGGTACCAATATAAAGACAGCTTCCAGGGAAATGAAGCTGTGAGCAGCCAGAGGCAGGCATCCACAGGACTGGGAGCTGGAGAGACCACAGAGAGTGCTTAACTAAGTGTAAAATCAGTATGTCTGTGCATGTCCCACCCACTGAGACATACTGAGGCACTGAGATGGGGCAGGTTGAGAACAGAGATCCCAACACTTTCCCATAAGCCTCTGCTCAAGACCCCCCAGAGCTCAGGCAAACTTGAATTACTCAGAGGTAGGAAGGATACCCTGAGGTATGGGTATTCTGCCTCTGATATTGTAATTGAGAGTGACTGGGAGAAAGTTCCAGATCTTTGGTTGAAGTCACAGGAGTAGTTTAAGGCCATATTTTCCTACAGGCCAGGCATCAAGATAAGTGACTCCTTCCCCCTTTCTCCTTCATCCATAGCCCACTGGTCCCTAGGTCCCTCAGACCCTGCCTGTCCATCCTTCCTCAGAACCTGCCAACTCCAAGTCCTTCTCTCTGAACAGGAAGTGGGACGAGACCATGTCCCTGCAGGAACAATTGACAATCAGTTTCCCTGAGGTCTCTGTGGGTTCTTGATCATTGCACAACTAATTTGACCATAAATCCAAATTAAGGGGAAAAAAATCCTCCCTAAGCCACACCCTCCATCAAATCAGTGTATTGCTTTGCTTCAGATCCACCCATTTGCATATTTAGGCTGTACAAAGTCACTTCTGGGGATCTGTTCCACCTAATATTATTAGTATAATGATTTCATGAGAATTTTACCATCCTTCTCCTGGTCATTTGTAATTTTAAGGACTGAAAAGACTCCCACAAGGGGACCCCCCCGAGACAAAAACAAACTTTCCTCTCTGGTTCTCAGTCAACAGTCAGAGGAGAAAATGGCACATGGCATCCGGGAGTGAGTCTTTCTCCCCATACACCGAGCAAGCAAGAGGTTCTCCCAAGATGACAGTTGTGTGTCTTCTAATTTACATCTGACTATCTACTCAAAGGTAGCATCAGTTCTCACAGGCTGAGGGCTCAGTCTCCAGGACTCAGCCACCTCCACTGCCAGCTGCAGGCTCACGTTTGTTTGACCTGTGCTTCTGCTTGGTGAGCTACACATCAGTATTTCCAGAAACCTGTTGTTGTTGGGTTTAATGCATTTGCTAGAGAATCTGGGGAAGCACTTATGCTTCAGGTTTTATCATAAAGGGCATCCCAAGATGTGCATGGGACACAGGAGGCAATTTTCTTTGGACCTGACAGTTATGAGACGCCCAGTGTGGGTGCTAAGAGCACCCAAGTTCCTTGGCATGTCATCCTCTAGCTTTCTCAGTCTTCTGGGATTTAGAAGGTTCCTTGGTTGATTACATCATTGGCCAATGGCTGGGAGGCACTCACCTTCAGCTCCTCTTCCCTTTCTAAAGGTTGGCAGCCCGGAAGGGGTGGTAGTGTTAGGACTGAAAAAATCCCAGTGGTCCCAAATTGTCTCTTGGTTTTCCTACTGACCAGATACCATTTCTGAAGTCCCTGGGGACTGCCAAGCATTCTTCCCTCCGTTATCATACCAGGAGACATTTCTGCTATTATAGTGCAGATTCTGAGGTGGTTAGCAGTCCTATGCCAGGAAATGATGACGAAGAGCAAAGACGTTTTGCAATAACACTGGGACACATTATAACTGACCCGGTCTCTTCCTGGTGATTCTCCTGTTCAAGTTTGGTAAATAAACATGGAAACCTTTCCCCATTTTTTGAAAATTTTTCTTAACAGTAAGTTCCCAGAAGTTGGAATAATAGGTCAAATGGTGGAGACTTTTTTTTTAACTCTAAAAAAATAAACCCAGCCAAGAGGCTGAAGAAATGGCTCAGCAGTTAAGAGCACATACCACTCTTAAAGGATCTTAACTTGGCTCCTAGCACCCACATTGGGCAGCTCACAACTGTCAGGTCCGAAGGAAACTCTGTGTCTGCGAAGTCTGGTGGTTAGACAAAAGCCAGAATTCCTTAGGAACTTGGGAACTCAATTCTTCTCTACCCAAAGAAAGCCATTTCCTTCATCACCTATGGTGCCTATTGGCATGCTAAGCTCATGCTGGCCTCCAGGCTCCTTCAGCACCACAAGTACCCATCAGAGACCATGCTGACCTCCTAGCTCTTCTCTTCTCCTTCCCTACCCTAACTCCAGCTCCAAGAAAACCCAGCACCTTCTTCTGGCCGCCATAGGTATCTGCACCTGTTTATTTGTGCCCCGCGCGTGTGCGCACACACACACACACACACAGCTGAATTACTTCCTATGCATTATACTAATACAAGCTTACACTATAGACTTGAGAGAGCGTTCACACTTTTGTGTGGAATCTTCCCTAATCTCACCTTCTCACTGTCTACCATCTTGGGAGTGTGAGTTCCATCTCCTGGTAGGAAAGAACATTCTCTATCCACAGAAAGGACAACAGAAGCACAGACCCCATCTGTCTGTGTGTCTCCAGCTCACTGGGGACAGTCTAGGACTCAGTTGTGGACTAAAGGAGGAACATAAGGAGGTCATACTGGTGGGACATAGTCCCACAGTTTTAGAAGGAGATACCAGGAGTACAGGAATGTGAGTGTCCTGCCTGGTGAGAGGCCTCAGGAGAAACCCAGCACTGAGAGCAACATGAACTCAGACTTCCAACCTCCAGTGTAAGCTTCCCAGGCTGTGGTCTTCTACATGGCAGTGGAACTGACTTTCATTACACCACCTCACTCCCAGGATTAGCTTAATCAGACTTGCTATCTCCTGAGCAACAGTGCTGAGTTTGGATCAGGCTTACCTGCGGCATTAGAGGGCCAAACACACAGCAAAAAATGAAAGGCCTTTGTCCTGTGAATGGGGAAAAGCTGCTAGGATTTTATATTTTCGGTTCACTACTGTGTGGAGGCACACTGGACTGTAGAAACCTTCATAATCACCTGGGCTCCTTTCTAGACCCATCACAAGTGCTGGAGCCCACCCTGACTGTTCCTGTTGTGGACAAGGAGAATGTGATAGGTGGAGGTCGGAGGTAAGCATCCTGGTGCTGAGGAGAAGAAGCGACACATCAGCAAGACAGAAGCCAAATTCGGTTGTCCCATTTTTCACTGGGAAAACACAAGCTGAGAGATAAACTGATGTCCACTTGGTGGGACTAAATGCAAAGCTTGGGTCCTGTGGGTTGATTCTAGTGACACGTGAAGGAAGGACACGAGGAGATGCTAGCAAGGCTGGCAATACAATCCATGTCACTCTCCATCACAAGTACTGAAAGTGCACATGCGTGAGAATGCACGAGGAAGCCAGTGGCCAACCATGAGGTCAGTTCCTCAGGTGCTCTCCACCTTGCTTTTGGAGACAAGGTCTCTGACTGGCCTGGAATGGGCTGAGTAGGCTGAGTTGGCAGTGAGCCCCAGGGTCCACCTGTCTCCACCTCACCGGTGCTGGGGGCTGCAGATCTATGCGGCCATGCTCAGACATTTTACACAAGCATTGCTCAGGCCCTTGTGCTTGCACAGAAAGTGCCAGGTCCAGTTACCCTGGCTCTGAACTCTGATTTAAAATGAAATTTTCATTCACTTCACTCACTGTGACCGCAGGTAACAGTCCTATGCCGTGGCCTGAAACATGCCCCTCGCTCCTGATGCTTCTGCAAATGTGCTGGGTTTGCCATTATCTTTCAGCCCTGTCCTCTCCCACACTCTGCTCTGAATATAATGTTCTGGGAGTTCTGATACCTGCTTGCCATCTGCGTCACTGGCCTGAAGATAGCAAAGTTTCCCTGGGTCCTTGGTAGGAGTATAGGCTCACAACTCACTCCTACTAGCAGGGCGACCTTGAGCTTAGTGACTGGGAAGCCTGTGTTTAGATTTTCCCATCAATGAACAGTGACACTGTCTATCCTCGGGAGAAGGACCACAGGGAGACTGAAGGACACTTGGCAAGTGCATCCCTCCAGGGGGGAGAGGATGTTCCATGCAGCTTTGTTCAGTGGATGACAGCTATGGTTTCAGGGCCTTCCCTGCCCAGCAGCCAAGCCTGCTCAAACACCTTACCACCTCTCAGATCTGCTTCACCTGGAAGTGAGTGTGGCCATTCCTACTTCCCAAGCTTGCTGGGAAGAGCAAGAGAGCAACTTCTAAAAGCTAGGACTGTTTGACAGACAGGGTAGATAGTGATAACTACCCTTCTTCCCTTAGGATGCAGGGTTGGAGCATTGGATGTGTTGGCGAAGTACTTGTCCTGCAAACATGAAAACCTGAGTTTAACCCCCAACAACTGCATAAAAATTGGGGCATGTCAAGAGTCACTTTACAGTAACTGTAGGGCTGAGTGTGAGGTCCCAGATGGAGGAGTTGGAGAAGGGACTGAAGGAGCTGAGGGAGTTTGCAACCCCATGGAGGGAGCAACAGTGACAACTGACCTGACCCCCTGATGTTCCCGGAGACTGAATCACCAACCAAAGAATACACATGGAGGGACCCATGGTGCTGGCCACATATGTAGCAGAGGAGGGTCTTGTTAGACATCAGGGGGAGGAGAGGCCCTTGGGCCAGAGGGTGTTAGATGCCCCAATATAGAAGAATGCCAAGGAGGGAAGACGAGAGTGGGTGGGTGGGTGGGTGGGTGGGGGAATGCCCCCATAGAGGCAGGGGAGGGGGAGAGAATAGGGAGGTTCCAAAGGGGAGATCTGGAAAGGGGGAAATATTTGAAATGTAAATAAAGTATCAAAAATGGGGCATGTTGGCACATATTTATAATCCTGGTGCTGGGAAAGTAAAGCTAGAAAGATAGAGCTCCCTGGCGGCCAACCTAACCAAATTGGCAAGACCAGTGAGAGAGCCTGTCTCAAAAAACAAGTCGGATGGGGCTTGAGGAGCAACACCTGAAGCTGAGCTCTGGCCTATACACATGTGCACATGCACACACATACACACATACACACACACACACACACGCACACACACATGCACACACACATAAGTACACACATACGTACATGCACACACACACATGCACACACATACATACAGACATAAATACACACATATGTACACACACACATACACACGTGCACACATACACATATATACATATGTACATGTGAACAGATGAACATACCTCCTTACAGAGAGGAGGGACAGGGATTAGCAACAATTCCCAGCATTCATATGGCTTGGAGAGCCTTCTACACACACACACACACACACACACACACACACACACACACATACACGCCTACACTTGCTTCACTGCTCCCAGTGCACTCTTGCTATGCTGAGGAGATAACTCACTGGTCAGATCACATCTGGAGCATCTGGCCTGAGCCTGAAGATGATGGGTTATTCATGAACAGGACATCTGTGGCCAGGGAGCTGACTCAGGACTGAGTGTAAATGGAGGGCCAGGAGGCGCAATGAAAGTTGTGAGAAGCAGACTTATTTAAGATGCTGATCTTACTGCAGTCTGAGGCAGGCATTCACTCCCACACTGACTATAGATTGTCATGAAATATGTACTAATTCATCAAAGAGGGCCCAGCAATAGATCTGAACTTACATATCTGTGTGATTTCTACCACAATCAGGTTGGTTCCAGTCTAGGGTTAAGCTGGGGAGCTCACTCTCTTCCTAACTTATTCTGCACTAAGTGTGTCTGTGACAGAGTTGGCTCTCCCCATTCAGTCCTTTCATCAGAGAGCAATGGGGTACTCGGAGGCCACACTTTCAGAGCCCAAAGTCAGTTCCCCTCTGCCTCCTGGCCCTGTGACCTTGTGAGTGACTTACCCTCTGTTTACCTCAGTCTCGTCACTTGGACCATGAGATGCGAATGATAAATGAGGCTTGTATGGCAGGAGCTTGAGATTCCTTGTGTGGAAGAGTGCTCGGCACACAATGAGGACTCAGGAGAGCCCGGCTGTTATTGTTAGGCCATATTTATTTTCCCACTTGTGAAAGTATAAAAGTCGAAGAATAATTAAAACACATTAAAAGTAGATATGCCAGGAAGGGAGATAAATGAGCTGTTTGCATAAACACGAATTAAGAGAGTCACACTCAAGGAAGAATTGTTCCCTGTTGAGGACAGCAACCATCTGGAAGGAATTAAAGAGGGAGGGGTAGGTCACAAGCAGGGAACACTCGGGACTTTTGGAAGAAGATAATTCACTCCGCTGTGCTTAAGTGGCCCCAAAGGAAGGACATTGCTCTAGGCTTGACCAGCATGAGTAAGGGTCCCCCAAAATTTGACCTCATAAACAGTGATCTGATTGGTCTAGGTACCTAAACTATCTAGGCCACTCCAATGGACAAAGACATCACCTTGAAAAGGCTACTTCTATAACAGAATTACACTAATAGCAAGATGCCACTTTCTGTGGAAGAAGCAATGAGAACACGGTGATACATAGTAAAGTAAGGGCATCAACGGACTCCGTTAAAGTGCCAAGCTCTAAGTATGAATTAGCACGATTTGGGGAGAGTCATTTGACTGTTTTGTTTTTTGTTTTTTGTTTTTTGTTTTTTGTTTTTTTGTTTTTGGTTTTGGTTTTGGTTTTTGAGATGGGGGTTGGGGGATTGTCTCATTCTATAGCCCAAGCTGGCTTATAATTTACTGTGCAGCTTAGGCTGGCTTCAAACTCATGGCACGCCTCCTGCCTCAGCTTCCCTAGTGGTTGTTGTGAGCCACTACATCTGGTTATGGGATTTTTTTAAAGTTATAAAATGTCTATATATCTTTCAACCTACTAATCCAACTTCTGAGACTTTATTGTTATGAAAACTTAATAAAAAGAGAGACATAGAAAGAGGAAAAAAGAAGAAATATCTGCATTTATTCACTGGGATAAATAGTGTGTCCTCCAGAAACTCTTTTCAGTCAACAAAATTATAAGAGACTAAAAGAAAGATGGTAAAATTCTTGTGAAATAATTATAGAATAGTAAATGGAAAACTGCAGAAATGACATTGTAAAGCCTAGGCATGCAAAAGAATGAGCTGAGAAACAAAGCAAACAGCGGCTCTGAAAGAGGGTGTGCACTTGGGGAGGAGCTTCTTCCTTTAATTTGGATTTGTGCTCACATTGGTTGTGCAATGCTCAAGGACCCAGAGGGACTCCCTGGGATGGGGGAAGGTCATTGTCAGATGTCTCCATATAAACACAGACTTAGCTCCATTCCCTGACAAAGAGAAAGACCTAAAGCTTGCGGGTACCAAAGAAGGGTCAGATGGGCTGGGCTTGGGGCCTTCAGGGCTGGGAAGGAGAAAGAAGAAAAAAGTTGCTTAACTCGCTATCTGGACTCTGGGTAAACACAGCCTTAAACCACTCCTGTGTCTTCAACCCAGGATCTCACAGTCACATTAAAACCAGGATACCCATACCTCAGGGTGGTTTTTCTACCTCTGAGGAACTCAGGTTTGCCTGAGCTCTGGGGGGTCCTGAGCAGAGGCTTATGGGAAAGTGTTGGGATCTCTGTTCTCAACCTTCCCCATCTCAGTGCCTGAGCCAATGTGGGTAGGACATTCGCAGACATACTGATTTTACACTTAGTCAAGCACTCTCTGTGGTCTCTCCAGCTCCCAGTCCTGTGGACGCTTGCCTCTGGCTGCTCACAGCTTCATTTCCCTGGAAGCTGTCTTTATATTGGTACCACTTCAGTTCAGCTTCCAGAGGGCAGCAATGGTGTGGCCATGCTGCCACGAGTCAGGAGGCATGTCACTAATGGTCATTCCACCTCCTGGCCTCAGTCTCTTCATCAGGAGAATGGGGGAGACATTCAGTAGCAGAGACTGTGGAGACCCAATCAGTGGCTGAGCTCTGTAGAGCACAGATGGAGCTGAGCACACCTGGCTTGGGCCACCTCACCAGAAGTCTCCTGACAAGAGTAAAGGAATTTAACCTTTTGCTAGGCTCTGACTGTTCGTATCTTCATTCAACCTGTAAGTGGCTATTGAGAGATAGAACAAGTACAGAAGGCAGCCAACATGTCTGGCGCCTAAGCCTGGTCTTGAGAAAATGAACAGGGTTTTGGGCAGCATGGGGCTGAGTGAAGCCTTGGGGCCCTGCTTCAACTTTCCCCCATTGCTTTGACCCACAAAAGGCACTGCCAAGTGCTTCCTCAGCCCCTCCACCTTCAGTTTGTTCTGACTGTTGGAATAATTTACATTCTGTTCATGTTTGAATTGGCCACGCTGGAGTTTCTATCCATGAGTCTTTCTCTTTGGCTAGGATATACAACCAGCACCACAGAATCTTATCGAAAGTGATGTGTGTTCCCCAAAAGGGGTCATCAAAAATGCCGCGTGATTCCAGGAACATCACGGAAAGAGTACAGCAGCAAGTTACCACATGGTCTGAGAACCCTCATGCCATGTTTTTCTGTTTTCCCTTTCCGTAGCCAGAATTGTTTCGTGATACTTGGAGCCTCAGAATTAGAGACAGGCACTGAATCTTCATGTTTCTGTGAATTCGCAGGGCTGGCAATCTGAGAAGACAGTGGATTAGTACCCAAAACACCTTCCTTTCATCTCATAGCCAGCAGATCTCATAGGGAGAAAAGAGAGCAAAGCTTTCTGGGGCTCAGGCATGCCCCTCTGCTCAGGTGTCAGCCATGTTTCTGAGATGTAAGGTGTCTATGGCTCTCTCTTTATCATTCCCCGTGTCCTTCCCTCATTCTGTGGCTCTGTGGACTCAAGAACGTCTAGAAGCACCGAGTCAAGTTGTTTCTGCAGGTTTCAATTTTGTGTTTCTCCACTGGTATCTCGGTTGAGGTAAAGAGGTATCTCAGAACAAACAAACCACCATCAGTATGTGAATGCCAAGCTAGCAATTCCTGCATGGCCAGCTCCCTTCTTAGAACATGAAGTACAGCTATGTGCCTGTAATGAAGAATATGAACATGACCCTCAATGTCTGCCTTAGGCAGGGTTTCTGTTCCTGCACAAACACCATGACCAAGAAGCAAGTTGGGGAGGAAAGGGTTTATTCAGCTTATACTTCCAATTGCTGTTCATCCAAACCTGACTGACCAAAGGAAGTCAGGACTGGAACTCAAGAAGGTCAAGAAGCAGGAGCTGATGCAGAGGCCATGGAGGGATGTTACTTACTGGGTTGCTTCCCCTGGCTTGCTCAGCTTGCTTTCTTACAGAGCCCAAGACTACCAGTCCAGTGATGGCACCACACACAATGGGCCCTCCACCCTTGATCACTAATTTCAAAATGCTTTACTGCTGGATCTCATGGAGGCATTCCCTCAAGGGAGGCTCCTTTCTCTGTGATAACTCCAGCTTGTGTCAAGTTGACACACAAAACCAGCCAGTACAATATCCTTCCTGTTTCCTATCAATTCTCAATGCAAAGTCATTAAAGAGAAGTTATGCCATTGGTTTTCTTGTTTGATCAAGCTTTGGACTAAGTTCCTGGTATTCTGGGTTTCAAGATTTCAAAAGCAGAATTATCTCATTCTTGCTGCTCCAGTCCCACTGAAGCCACCGGTTTCCATTTCAGGCTCTTCAGGCCCAGGTGTCCCTAGAAACCTCAGCATCCAGTTTGCATGCGCTCTCAGGAGACACCAGGATGACGTGATGGAACCTAGTGATGAAGATGTCTTATCTTAGGATTTTTCATAACCAGGAAAAGGCCCTTTCACGAGGAAATGTTGGGAAGGGCAGAGTGGCTTGTTGTGCTGGGCAGGAATGGATCAAACCTAGAGGGGCAGAGAAGGGGTAAGAACAGATCTGAAATGCTCTCCCCTGCCCTGCAGCTCTTGCTGCAGCAGAAAGAGATGGGAGCTAGAATGGAGGAAACCACAAAATCCGCACTGTAGTTGTCAGCCTGGTTCTGCCTATTGCCTGACAGGGTTGCTTTAAGCAGCTCTTGGGAAGCCATAAAACAGTGGTTCTCACCCTTCCTAATGCTGTGACCCTTTAATACAGTTCCTCATGTTGTGGGGACCCCAAACCATAAAATTGTTTTCATTGGTACTTCATAGTGTAATGTAAATGCTCTTGGAGATAGAGATTTGCCAAAGGGGTTGTGACCCACGGGTTGGAGAGCCACAAGCATAGAGGATGATAGCCCAGTTCTGGGATAGCCCACTGGGATAGGATTTGCTGTGTGACTCTGGGTCACATTGTCAGGTCTGGCTGAAAAGAGGTATAACAGGATTGGCTTGGTCATTTGGGCCACTATAATGAAACACTTTAAACTGGAGAGTTTCTGAGCAACAGAAATTTCTTGCTCATGGTTCTGGAGGGTGGATGTCCAGGATCAAGGCCCCAAAATGATTCAATGCCTGATGGTGCCTCGTGTGTGCTCCTGTGGGGGTGAGGGTGGACAGCTTCCTTGGACTTCATGCACAAGTTTCACCCACATGACCTAGTCACCTCCAAAGGCCTCACCTTTTAATGTTATCACTGGCTATTAGGTCTTTAATTCCAGTAGGAGAACTTTTGACCATTGCTGGTGAAAGGGATCATAACTCACTCTCTCTCCCTCTCTCTCTCTCTCTCTCTCTCTCTCTCTCTCTCTCTCTCTCTCTGTGTGTGTGTGTGCAACCAAGTTTAGTGAGAGTTGTTTACAGGAACACGGGTGAACAGTATTTAGAGGAGTGCAGGCAGCTAACCAGAGGCCTATCACTGAAGAAAATATCTCCCTTCTCTGGCAGCCATTCAGTGCCAATAGATCTTCAGGAGGATGGGCCTCATGTACCTCTCTCCCCTCTAGGACAGAATGCTGACAGCTCAGTTTTGTGAGGTTCTGTAAGTGTACATGAGTACAAAGGCTCTGCTACACTTGACAAGCATCCTTGCATACCCCCACCCACCCCTCCCCCTGCACAACATCCTTTCTACCTCTGCCAGGATGTGCCCTGGGCTATGGAGAAAGCAACCAGTACCTTTTTTTTTTTTCCTTTTGAGACAAGATTTCTCTTTCTTTCTTTCTTTCTTTCTTTCTTTCTTTCTTTCTTTCTTTCTTTCTTTCTACAGATTTGGCTGTCCTAGACCTCACTCTGTAGACCTCACTGGCTTTGAACTCACTGAAATCCACCTGCCTCTGCCTCTTGAGTGCTGGGGTTAAAGGTGTGTGCCACCACTGCCCGGCTTTGAACACCAATATCTTAAATTGAATTCCATAAAATTGTTCATATCCAATTTCTATCCAATAGAAAACAATGGCTATTTCCTGGGTAATCAACCTAATACACTATGTGTATATTTGTGCAGCAGAGCACTAACTAGGCTCTAACTTAGAGTTGCTGGGAATCTTTTAAAGTCCCAAAGCCAACATCCTGCCTGGTATCAGCAATATCTGCAGGCGATTATAGTGACAGATAGGTCTGGGGACCACTGTTAACACAGGACCTGGGATCTGCTGAAGCACTCAGTATCAGCTACCCTTCCCTTTCAGTCACCTTTTATTGAGCACCTAATATATGCCATAGGCTTGTTATTTGAACCTCCCTGCTCAACCCCTTCTCACTCCTCACCTCTTCCTCAGTATCCCGGCCTCGCAGCTCCCCGGATGACTTGAAGACGCTGACTCGGAACGTCAACCGGCTGAATGAGAGCTTCCGGGACATGCAGCTGCGGATGCTGCAGGCTCCATTGAAGGCAGACCTGACGGAACAGGTGTGGAAGGTTCAGGATGCGCTGCAGAACCAGACAGACTCATTGTTAGCCCTGGCAGGCTTGGTGCAGAGGCTGGAGGGCACACTGTGGGGGCTGCACGCGCAGGCGGCACAGACTGAGCAGGCGATGGCCCTGCTGCGTGACCGGACCGGACAGCAGAGTGACTCCGCTCAGCTGGAACTCTACCAGTTGCAGGTGGAAAGCAATCGAAGCCAGCTGCTGCTACAGCGGCACGCGGGCCTGCTGGATGGGCTAGCACGCAGGGTGGGGGTCCTGGGTGAGGAGCTGGCCGATGTGGGCGGTGCGCTCCGTGGCCTCAACCACAGCCTGTCCTATGACGTGGCCCTGCACAGCACGTGGCTACAAGACCTGCAGGTGCTGGTGAGCAATGCCAGCGCAGACACACGCCGGATGAGGCTGGTGCACATGGACATGGAGATGCAACTCAAGCAGGAGCTGGCCACACTCAATGTGGTGACCGAGGACCTGCGTCTGAAGGACTGGGAACACTCTATTGCCTTGAGGAACATCACCCTTGCCAAAGGTACTTGGGTGACCCACCCTGTGCATAGTTCCTCCTGCCTACCCTTCCCACTAAGGCCTCCCCCTTGCAAAGCTCATCTCTAAAGACCCATCCTGGAGTGACAGTTAAGACTTACACCTTCACCTTTAAGTCTTATGCTATATGACTCTGGAATGTTCTGCCTAAATGACCTGTGCCCATTTCCAGGGCCTACCTAGGTCTCTCTGCTGAGT
Organism: Rhynchomys soricoides; assembly: GCA_019843965.1. Classification (NCBI taxonomy): domain Eukaryota; kingdom Metazoa; phylum Chordata; class Mammalia; order Rodentia; family Muridae; genus Rhynchomys; species Rhynchomys soricoides. The sequence continues at coordinate 8,352,790 of JADRCH010000013.1, forward strand.
AAACCTCCCTGGAGCAGAGAATGGACCCAGCATCCACAGCCCTAGGCAGGAAAACATCCAAGGGTGGATAGTGATGGGTTGGGTGGTCAGAGATTTGGTATGCCCTCTGCAGCCTTCAAGAGACAGAAGAGGGTCCTGCTATAGGATCTGCCAAGAGGGCAGAGGGCTCCTTCAGTTGCAATGGTTCTAATGAGTGGAGCTTCAAGGACTGGAGAATTCCAAACTGGAACGTGGCCTAATAGACTGTTAGAAAAATGTTTGGCCAGTCAGTGGTGGCACGTCTTTAATTCTAGCACTCAGGAGACAGAGACAGGCGAATCTCTGAGTTCGAGGCCAGCCTGGTCTACAGAGCAAGGTTCCAGGATAGCTAGCTACTCAGAGTAACCCTGTCTCAAAACAGAAAATAAAAAAACAAACAAAAAACAAAAAGCAAAAAAACCAAACCAAAACAAACAAACAAAAAAAACAAAAAAAGAAAACTATGTTTGTCAGGTAGAGTATGTTTGAATTCATTAAATTTATTTCCTAAATACAATTAGCTGTGTGTGCTGGCACATTCCTGTGGGCATAGCACTTGAGAAATGGAGGGTAAAGATTAACAGATGGAGACCAGACTGCTCTCTATAAAAAGATCGTGAATGAATGAATGGATGAATGAATGAAGTCACTAATGAATGGGTTGCTATTGCTGTGATGAAACACTGTGACCATAAGCAAATCGGAGAAGAGGTTTATTGAGCTTATGGTTCCACATCGTAGTCCATTACTGAAAGAAGTCAGGGCAGGAACTGAAACAGAGCAGGAACCTGTAGGCCATGGAGGGGTGAGTCTTATTAACTTGCTCTTCATGACTTGCTTGTAGGACCCAAAACCACCAGCACTGGGTTTACGTCACCCACAAGCACCACAGGCTTGCCTACAGTCTGATCTTAGGGAGGCATTCTCTCAATTGAGGCTCCCTCCTCTCCTCCAACTGTAGCTTGTGTCAAACGGACATAAAACTAGCCTGCACACTCAACAGCTGTTGGCCTAGAGACCCAGCTCTTCTGTCTAATAAACCACCATCTTCTCCCTGCCGGACTGTGAGATTCATGAGACCTGAGTAGTCTGGCAGTCGGCACTACTGAAGTTATCCTCACTGGTACAGCTGCTGCACATGGGCGTATCTAGGGCATGCCAACAGCATCTCTTAAGAGCAGTACCTGTCTAGGGAAGTATCACTGTCCCCTTGGATGCTGCCATGGGCACTGAGACCAGGAAGCGTAAAGAGCCTGCCCAAGTTGCAGGGTAAGGTAGAACCAGGCATGGATTCTGATCTTCGTACGACCATGCTTCCACGACTCCTGCTATGTTTTCTGGAGTAGTCTCTCTGGTCCTGTCTGCTTTCTGCCCCCAAACAGAGAGGTAGACAGAGCCATCTGAATCTCTCCAGTTCACTTCCTCCAGCCCCGTGTTCTCTCCTCATCACACCACAGTGCCTCTCTGACCTCAGTGACCATAGGGCACTATAGTCATCCCGGTGCCTTTAGCTTGGCATGTCCAGAGTGCTCTAGCATGCTTCCATGAACTTTTATGCTGGTGTTGGAGTGGCCTTCCTGCCATAATTCTACCTAATTTGTCTCTAATTTATACATCTCTAAACACACATGTACACATTCATGCACATACATGCATACTTGCCTATGCATACCTGTATAAACACACACACATCTGAATGTATAACTCATATGCACACACACAGATACATTAGCAAACATAGATACCTACATGCATAACTCACATGTGTTCATATGTACGACTAAATACATAACTCACATGTAAACAAATAGGTGCATACATGCATAAGCACTCACATGGACATTTCCATCCATAATTCCCCAGCACACACACATACACAAATACCTGCATGCATAATTCACATGTATATGTACACATAAGAACAAACACACATATGTGAATGCATAGCGCATGGGTGCACACATATGAACGTATACACAAACACAGACACCCTACCTGTATAGCTCACACATATGCACACATCAGACAAGCACAGATACCATGCTCCACCCCTCTGCTCTTTTCTGGTTCATACTCATAAATACTCAAGAGCATGTGTTTTTCAAAGATGAGAGCATTTACATTATCCTTGAGCTGCAAATGATCTTCATTCTCTCGCTTTGCTGGCAGTTTTCTATGGTTTTGACTCCAGTTCATCTTTTGTAGACATTCACAGCAAAGCAGTGTTTTCTTCTGCTTTGGATCTTTTGGCAGTGATGAGGGCTGTCAAAATCTGCTTGTGCAATTTAAAGGCCCAGAGAACTTATATTGTCAGAGAGAGCGGCATCCCTGGAGAAGGAGGAAAATCAGAGAGGGGAGACATGCCAGAACACATCAGTAAGGCAAGCCTTGAGGCAGGCCACCCAAGCCATATGCAGATGGCTAAAATGAAAGCTTTCTAGAATTAGTTGGAATGGGAGTGAACCTCTGAAATCATCTGGGCTAATCTTCCTATACCATAGTGGAGAACCACAAGGCCCCAGGAGGGAAAATGACTTATCCAAGTCAAATGTCAAACCTCTTGACGAATGAAAACAAGTCTTCAAAGCAGCTTTATCTGACAGCTGCTGTCTTTTCCATAGTGGATGGAGGAGGGAGTCCCCCTCAGTGCATTCTGTCAGGTGAGTGGAGTGAAGGAGTGGGGGATGGATTCTAGGGCTGACAAGGGGACTCTGCCTTCCAGTTAAAAGAAGCAGACCAAGATGTACATCTGTGAAAGGAGCCACTTATAAAACAAGTGTCTCTGCTCTTCGAGGGTTGGGGTCCTGGGTGGGTGGTGCGACTGTCTGTCCTCTTAACTTCCTCAAAGTGGATGCAAGCTACTCTGTGAAGCTGAGTTGATTGGTGCATCCGGTACCCATTCCTTTACCCTTGAGTGTCCCTCCAGCAGGGCTGCCCCTGAACTTCTCCTGGCTGTGGAATGGAACTACCGTCTCTGCCCTGTCCTTTCCTTAGGTAGAGACGTTCTGAATGAGGAAAGAGTCAGGATGCTCCTATGGGCCCTGTAGCATCAGAAAACTGAGGCAGAGCCATCAGTGGCAGGGACCATGTGGGCTCAGATGGTAGACAGACCTTATCCCAACCCCCTCCACATTGTGAGCTACCTCAGAGAATGAGAAACAAGACACGTGACTATAAAACTCTGAGAGATTACCAAAAAAAGGCTCCTGTGGGCAAGCCTAGGTGCAACTGCAGCCAGCCATAACCACATACACTGCCAGCTGTGGGTTGGCACAGCTGTAGCAGGCTCCATTTCTGGAGCCCAGGGTCCAGGGAGAGATGAAGAGTGAAATGGAGTGAAGTGTTTGGACTGGGTGAGCTTTAGCAACAGAGATCTGTGCTTTGCTGCTGAGTTTGATGGGAGAGAAGACGGCGGGGATGGGGAAGAGGTGTGGGGGACGGAGCTCATTTGTACCTTAGCTCTGCCTTGCATTGGCTGTATAACTCTTGGCAAAACAGGTTTCACGTCTTGATCCTGTTATCTGAGAATTGGGGTAAAAAAAAATATGGTGATGCCTAAAAATTCCAGCTTTCCTTAAATGTTTTACATAACTTGTGAATTAAAAAAAAAAATGTTAACTACTTTCCCCTTCCTCTCAAGCCATTGAATTGTTAAATAGTTGTCAGCTTCTGTTAGGGTCTGAGGACAGTGCCCACTCAATGGACCACAGCCTGGCCACCTTGCCTTTTACCTTCTTTCTGTTCCATCTTACTCTCTCTCACACCACAGCCCAGCCATCTTCCTCCCTTTGCTGTGCACAGACCTGATGTGGCTTTCCTACCAGGCTCCTTGTACCTACCTGGTCAGAGTCAAGTTCAGCACCTCAGCCTCCAATACCCCCACTTTCCCAGCCCACGGAGCTCCTGCTGCTCCGTTCACCATAGCTTACACAGCGACATTGTCACCTTTAGCTCCTGTAGGAATGCTTCCTCTGCACGGAATCTCTCCCTCTTCATCCTGCCTTGGTCAGCCCTGACCACTGAAACGGGCTGGGGAGCTTCAACCACTCAAATGGGCTGAGGGCTTAGACCACAGGCATTGCTTTCTTTTCAGCTCAGGAAACTGGAAGTCTGAGTTCAGGGTACTGGCATAGTTGGGTTCGGGTGAGGGCTAACTTCCCTGCTGTGTATATGATCACTTGTTTGGCATATTCTGGTCTGCCAGAGAGAGAGAGAGAGAGATATGCTGGCGTGGAGATGGGTGATGGGTGGTGAGGGACAGAAGTGAAGGGAGAGGAAAGGCATGCTAATGCCAAGCTCAATGGTGTCCCCCTAATCCCAGACAGGATACCGGGTCTCATGATGTAGCCCAGGCTGGCCCTGAATTCATCATCCTTCTACCTACTAGGGCTACCGGCATACTCCACCATGACTGACCTTCCTCATTTTATAAAAACACTAATTCCATTGAGGAAGGCCCCATCCCTATGACCTCATCTAAATCCAGTCAGTCGCCATGAACCCCCCCCAGCCCCATCTTTCCAAACCATAACCATGGGGGTAAGAATGTCAACATATGGATTTGAGAGGGACACAGATATCCCCAATTACCCCCACCCTTTTTCACTTAGCTAAGACCTGTTTCTTCCTGAATGGGATTCCATGGAACTTCTTCCAGTGCCCCCCAAAGCTGAGAAGCTGCCATTATATGTTTCCAGTACAGAATTCTGTCTCTTCCTCTCTTCTCAGAGAGAGTCGTTTGCTTTTTCCACCATTGTCCTGGCTTTCTAACCCTCTAATCTTCTTGTTCTTGCTATCATCTTTCAGGGCCACCAGGACCCAAAGGTGACCAAGGGAGTGAAGGGAAGGAGGGAAAGCCAGGTAGCCCCGGACTTCCTGGATCTCGAGGTAATGGGGTACACTGGGGGGAACCTGGGGAGAGTGCTTCAGGTCTACCCTGACACTCTCTTCCTCGGGATGACAGACATCTACCATCCTTCCACCAGGTGACTAAGAGGTTGTCAACTTAAGTGTAGAATGGACCAAATACTTTCCCTGGAGAAGAACCAGGATCTGAAGGAAGGGGCTCCCAAGAGTCCCCAGGTTCACTAAACCACTACCCACATAGGAATCGGGGTTCACATGGCCAGGGCCTTCAAGTGTAGACGTTCTATGGTGCTAGGAGCCTGACACTCTCCTGCCCCATCTCACTGCCTGAGGCCCTGCAGTCTTTCTTAGGCCCACAGTCTCAGAAGTTTCCCATCAGGGCCTCTGACAAACATCTGAGTGTGTCCATTCCTGAGCCTGTGTTGCATGCAACGTTTCTCTGAGTGAAGAGGCTTCAAGATGATGCAAAGAGAAGAAGCTTAGTGGGGAAGGGCCTGGTTATTTATTTTAGGGGGTTATTCCTGTCAAATCTCTAGGTACATTACAGATGAGGGGGAGAAGACAGGGCATGGGAGGGGAGTGCCCCAGCCTGACCTCTCCTCTGTCCTCAGCTCCACAGCAGAGGATGCACTGAGGCTCTCAGGACAGAAAAGCCACTTATCCTGCCTAATGAATCATAGGGTGGGGACCTTTGGGCACATCTTGCAGTAGACTCAGAGATCACCACAGGACTCAAAGACTCTGGGAACAGATGCATCATGTCAAGAAGGGAAAGAAAGACATTCCATCTATTTCTTTGACGTCCTGACACCCTTGGGAGGCCACTGTCCTCCCCCAGTCATTTGCTATTAGCCCTGGGGTAATAACTGGGAGATATGTTTCTTGTGCTGTGGAAAACGAAGGCGAGTGAATGCCAGTTTGCTCCCCAAGCAGGAAAGAACAATTAGGAACTTGATTAAGAGAACTGTGTTCTGCAGAGATGACTAGTCTTGGGTCAGGACTCTTGGGCCTTGGGCTCTCATTCCATAAACGTGTTTGTTGATTCTGGCTCTTGATGGTACATTCAGCGCAGGCTGTAGCCATGGGGTCTGATAGCCAAGAACCTGAAGCAAAGGGCCTAATGGGATGGCAGGCTATGAACCCATTGATTGGTTTTGTGGACATCCCTGTGCTTTTGGCACTTTGTGGAAAGAAAGGGAGGGTTTTGTTTGGTTTGGTCTGTCTTTTTTTTTTCTCTTCTTTTAAGTAGGTTAAGGCATCACCTCAGCTTCCTCCCACTCACTAATGCCATCCCCACAGCATTCTCCTCCTTAAGGACCAGTGAGACCCTTAACCTAAAGCGTGACCTAATGTTAACCAACCATGAACCTTCTGTAAGAAAGAGGGAGACTCAGATCCTGCTTCCAAAGCCATTTGCTGTGCGCCCTGGGACGCACATCCAGGAGCCTTAGTTTCTTTATTGTAGTATGGGTACAATCCCTCCCCCATGCATTTTATAAGGATTAAATAGGATTCTTTATGCCTGGGACGCAAAGAATAACCTAAAAGATGTTTGCAGAATTTAGAAGTCCAGCATGCTTACAGGTATCTGAATGGGACAGGCACTGCTACCACCACCACAATACTAGACCATTCGAAGGGGGACGGTCAGGGAAAAGTGATACAGGTGTGCATGGGGAGACTCTGGCCTGCCCTGCAAGATGCTAAGCAAGGGGAAGCAGAGGCTATGGAAGGCCAAGTCCATGTTAATTATTAAACCAGACAATGACATCTAATGGACACTTCAGTTCTGAGTCTGCAGCTCCACCCTTGTCTCTTCTCACCCCAGGTCTGCCAGGAGAAAGGGGTGACCCAGGACTGCCTGGTCCCAAGGGTGACGATGGGAAGCTAGGGGCCACAGGCCCCATGGGCATGCGTGGATTCAAAGGTAATACTGAAGCTTGCTGCACCCTGGAGCCTCACATACCTTCAGTCCTTGAGTGGCATGGGAGCCATCCAGGAGAGCACCCACTGTGTGTACATGTGTGCGTGTACATGAGTGTGTGTGTGTGTGTGTGTGTGTGTGTGTGTGTACTTTCCCATATGACCAGAGCAGATGCTATAATTATCTTCCCCACAGCGCCCTCTGGTGGCTGCTGGCCCCTGCCTGAGGGGTTCCCTGGCCTTGAGTTAGCAAGTAAAATCCTATTTGTAGTGTTCGTTTCCATTCCTAATGCCTGTTTTCCTTTGGTTGCAGGTGAGCGAGGCCCAAAAGGAGAGAAAGGAGAGAGAGGAGAGAGAGCTGGTAAGGAATTTCTGCTTGGTTGTGGAGTACTCTGGGGCACAGGTGAAGCCCTATAAGGTCAAGAGGCAGGTGCTGAAACCACACTCTGGGACTTGAGCATCAGAGAGCCCCTCTCCCCCTTTTTAGCCCTCACTAGCCTAGCAATGTGCATCATCAAACCCTAGGGGTGTAGGCCTGGGGTTGTATAGATGGATCTATTGGTTTTCTCTCCATAGCACTCTGCAGCACCACTAGCTGCCTATATGTCATCTTTGGGCTTCTATCTACTCATCTGTAAAATGGGGAGAATAAGAATCCTGACCTCTTAGGGCCATGGTGAGAATTGGCCAAGTTGGTCCCCAGAGTCTGGACACCCGATTCAGAGCTCATGGAGTATTAGCCACTCATATTCCATAGCATACACCAACTCAGACATACTTCCTAAAATCCCAGGAGATGTTTGCTAAAACTCAGCTCCAAACTTTGTAGAAACCGCTCACACAATGCTCCTGTCTCCACATGCTGAGGCTCAGCGTACCCTCTTTTGTCTTCTCTTTTGCTACTTCTAAGACATTCCCTGGCAACCACACAGTTTTATGTGGGGTGGGGCACCTCTGCTGAAACCCTTCCTGTAGCAGTTGCAAGAGAGCTGGCTGATCTAGCCATTTCTGTGAGGTCTATCTTCCCACAAAGTGCCCTGTGTAGACTCCCAGAGAGACTGTTGGGTAGAACACACAGAACCTCTTAGCCAAGTTCCAAACAAGAATAGAACACCCAGCATGTGGTGCCATTGGCTTTGAGTGTATATTCAGGAAGGCATGTGTGGATTAGCATGTTTGTGGGCACCTGTGCTCCTGGCGTTACTTCAGAGGATGTGGCCTGGGTGTAGAGCTGGGGAAGTACAATCTGGACTGTTACTGAGGACCTCCTCCAAAGGACACGGTGGTGGTGAACGTGGTCTTTAAGGTGCTGCCTGCTCCTGGGCTTAGTATCAAGCATTTTTGTGTTTTCTGACAGAATGTTGCCAAGGTAGCTGAGAAGGACCTGACTGTGGTATTTAGTTCTAAGACATAAACAACTTGTGTGGGGTTGGGCAGGAAGAGAGGAGCTATGTGGAAAAATGACCTTTGAGAATGAGATCAGAAATGCTGCCCACATACCAGAGGGCTCCCACTGGAAACTGTCTGCCAGCTGTTCTCTTAGCTGACTTGAGAACCCAAACAAGAGTCACAGCCAGCAGAATATTCAAATATGGTCACTGTCTACCTGGACAGAGCTGGCTAGGCTCTGAGACTGAGGAGGTAGAAGCCAAAGCTGAATGGCTCCCCAGTTAGAGGCTGGGGAAGAACGCCCATCCACCTGACCTTATAGCCTGTGGATGGCCCAGCCAGGGACTGACATCAGCTCTGGGTATGTTTCCTAGGGGAAGGAAGGTTTGTTTCCTGTCATAAGGAGACTGTATCCAGACTGGAGCCCAGGGCTCAATCACAAATCCTAACCCCACAGCTTGTACAAAATTTTAGCTACCTTTCAAAACCCCCAGAATTGGTCTCCTTGTGCCATGGAACTGGCAGGTGAGGGAACTTGACAGACTGTAAACTACTCACTATATGAGGAAGAGCATCAGAGGTGCACAGGAATTCTAGAACCATGATACTGGAAGTCTACCATTCACCTTCCCCACTGTTAGAGGCCCAGAACTGAGCACTGGATCCCTGGCTTCTTCAATCTGGAATAAGAAGTCAGGCCACAGTCTTGGGGCAGTGGAGTCTTGGATGATAGGGCTAGGCTCCCCAGAGTTCCTAGTAAGTTCCTCTTCCTTCATGGCTCTAGATGCTGATGGAAGACCCAGGTTGATGGAACCTTTGACTCAGTTCAGAACTGAGGTCTGAATCTGGTTGGCAGCACGGTTATCTTCCCATGGCCTAGGTTCCTAGGTTGCTTCTGGCCATGCCTAGTCATATGTCCCCTGTCCCCGAGGTGTTACTTATATTCCTGAGACCCAGGCTCTGAGGAGAGGCCCATGGCTCATCTTTCAGAAAAGTGTGGAAATTCTGATGGACACAGTGCCTACTACTACTGGGGCTTTCTTAGTCATTCCCTGGATCCTTGGCAGTCCCACCGTGAGATCTATGGAGTAGGAAGTGTGAGTCCTCAGCACCAGAGAACCTCAAAACCCTGAGCTTAGCGGTACAGGGCCAGCAGTCCTGGCTGAGTTCTGGCAGCAGGTGCCTTTGCCAGAGGCTTGAAACCTTTATCAAATGCCTGAAGTTCCCTCCAGCAGGGACTGTTACTATAGTAACAGTACTCACGACAACATCAAGATAGACACCTCTCACTGGCTAGTGGCCAGTGCGCTCTATTAGGGAAAACTCCTTGAGACCGTGTTTGCAGTTAATGTTAACATGCTTTGCAGAACAAAATTCTTGCCAGTGTTTACCCATATGGAATCTGGAGTTGTGGGATTTGGGAGTCTGGATAAGTTTCAGATCACTTCCTGTCCTGTCCCTAGCTCCACCCCTGTAGGTCATTGACCCAAGAGGTGGAGGGATTCTAAAGTTACCTGCAGGGATGATGCTTGCACTGGGTCTAAAACCCAGACCTCTTGGTGTTTTTCTTAATGAGAAGTAAAGATTTTATTTTCCCTTCAGGCCTTGGTGACATCAATCATCCCATAAAATCCCATTAAATAACCCTGGCTTTTGGAGATTTGGCCAGGAAAAAAACAAGATCCGTATGCACATCTCGAGGAAGACAGACATTTGTTTTACCTTGGAATATGATCTGTTTGCAAGATATGTGTGTACAAAGTTTTGTTTAAATCCTAGTGTGTACATTTTAAGCAGTATATAAGCTCCGGTTGTTTGTTTTTTTGTTTTGTTTTGTTTTGTTTTTTTTAAAAAAGAACTTTTTTCAGTTCGGTTTCACATGAGAAGAAATTATGCAGCCTGACATGGGGCAAATCCCCAAGCCAATATTAATCAATAGTTATCACTGGAAGTTCAGAAGTCTGGGGAAATGTTTAATATTGTGTGTGTGTGTCTCTGTGTGTGTGTGTTTTGTTGTTTAAGTAGAGGGGCTTCTGGGTCCCAGCAGGATCCAGACCCAAACTCATACACACACACACACACACACACACACACACACACACACACACCAAAGCTCACAGTTAGTAACTGAAATATATAGAGAAACACATTTCACTCAGAAAAATCAGCTTGAAGCAAAAACTGAAGCAAAATGTAAAATGCCAGAGAAGAATAACAAGGAAAGGGTAAATGAGGCACATGGAGGTGGAGAGCCAGCCACAGGGTAGGCAGGGGTCAGGACCCAGGGGCTAGGGCAGAACTGACTTTGAAAAGGAGTAGAGGCCAGAGAAGATGAGGAGATTCTCTGGGCGTGGGGACTGGCTTCCTTTACTTCTATCAGAATGAGAAGGTAGGTACATGGATGGAAAGGTTACCTAAGTGAAGAGAGTGCTGGGCACCCACACCTCTGACAAATGTCTATTGAGTGTTCACACTAGGAATTTCCATCTTGGGGGGGGGGGAGACTCAGTAAAAGCTGCAGGTGACCTTGGGGGGAGCTGGGGTTGGAAGTTGGGGAGGGGGACAAGGTCAGAGAAGAATTGTGATCCAAACTCTGAAGGGAAAGTTGAGGTCCAGTAGATATTTGTGGAAAGTGATGGATGGCATTCCAGATGCAGGGAGCTGTGCATGGACCTGATACTCCTGTAGATGGGCTGAGTAAGAATCTAAGGTATTCAAAACCAAACTCCAAGCCCAGGGAAAAGTGAGAACCCCCGCAGAACTTTGCAGTGGTCGGGAGGTTAGCTTTGATCCATTCACTTTAGAAAGCCACCAATGGCTTATAAGCAGAAGTGAGCACTGTGGAGTGGCTAGGAGAACCAACCAGAGGCTAAGTCATCCCTGATGGCCCTCCTCCTTCCCAAGACCTGAGGCATACCCTTCTTCCCCTGGGGACAGTCCCCTCTGTAAGTACAGGCTGCTCCTCTGCTCCAGCTCCTGCTTAGGTCTCAGGGGCCCTGTCTTTAGCAAAGTCTTCTGCAGAAGCATCATCCAAACCCAAGACAAGACCCAAACTCCACAAAACTCTAAACAAACAATATGAACCACAGGGCAGCTCAGAGAAAGCCACTTGTTTCTTCTGAGCCCGTTCAAATGCTATGACCTCAAGCTGGCTTTTCCCATACCACAGGTTCCTGGCACCTGTCAGGTGTCCTACTTTATCTGCTCGGAGTTAGTAGGACCCCACAGGCTCAGTGCTCAATGTCATAGGACCCCCACTTTAGATCCAGTTGCTGTAATTGGTGTTTCCCATGAACTCCTTGAGTTCAGTCATTTGCTAGGATGGCTCACATTGTGGTACCTCCTCCTGGTTCCTCCCTTGTAAAGGATATTCTCACCATCCATGGGCAGCTGAAGAGAGACAAGAATGGGGTCTGGTGCCCAAGCAAGGATAAATACTGAGGCCGGTGTAGAAAGAAGTGAAGTCCCCTTTAGGAACTCAGCAGTGCTTAAGCCATCAAGATACTGCTAGTATCTGTGTTCTAAACACATGTAAGTGAGTGCAGGAGTCTCAGGCCAGTGCCTGAGAAGGCAGCTATTAGGAAACAATAAACGAACGAATGCTTGGCATGCGCACTAAGCAAGAGTTCACAGCCAGGCGCATATTCGGGATTTGGGAGGGTTGGATGCTTCGAACTGCTATTCTCATGCATTATTCAGGCCTGCTAGTCAAGCCAACCAGTTTTCTGTTCTGGGTCCAGCCCTGTGCTAGTGCACCCCCGTGGCTCTGTGCTAGTTAATCTTTCTGCCCAGTGCCAGGAGGCAACCCCCCTTAGAACTCAGAGCTTTACTCTCGGGGATTTGCCCTACAAGAAAACTCTTAGTAACACAAACCTCAGACAGAAGGTAGGCAAACAATGTCTTGACAGTGCTGGAGAGATGGCTCTGCAGTTAAACATGCTAGCTGCTCTTCCAGAAGACTCAAGTTCGACTCACAGCACCCAAGAGAGGTGGCTCACAATGCCTGTAACTCCAGCTCCAGCAGATCCAAAACTCTCTCCGGGACTACACACACATGACATACACATTAAAAATAAAAACTCAGCTAAAATTTAAAAACAACAAAAAAGGGGGACCCTGAAACCACCAAAGAACTGAAGCTTGGGTCATTGATGTGGGTTTTGCACAAATAAAGTTTTGGTTGAAGCAGAGTTGAGATGTACATAAAAACTAGGAGTGACCAGACTGTTTGTTTAAAAGTATTTCAAACAAACCCAAGAGTGATTCCCAGTCCCCAAGAGCCCCAGCTCTCTCTCTGTCCTTGTGATGCTGAGAGGTCGAGAATGATGAAGTCCCTGCAGATGCAGAAGACTGAGGGCTTCCAGGGATTGATGTCCTAGCTCCACAACCCCTCCCATCCTCGGACATGGAAGACGCCTTGGTGGGTACCTGAAGTCAGCTTCAGATGGCCTTGCCTCCTGCCATGGGTGTCAGCCAGCTTCTATTCTTCAAGGAGATGTTAACAAGATTTAGCTAGAAAAGGAAAGAAATGAGAAATCTCCAGGGGTGGCAGAGCTTCATGTTGGCTTTCTTACTGACTCAGCCTGGGAGGGACACTTGCCACTTCCCACCACACCACAGTCCCCACCATAATCTTCCCTCTGGCTCATGCTGAGTTTCACACCACAGAGACAGACCGCCAGCCAGTTCTCAGGGTATTATCTGTCATTCCCTCAAACAGAGGCAGACACTACAGAGAGGGCATGCCCTCACCCAGGGTGACAGAATTAGTACTAAGTTTGGGTCTCCAGGTGAGGGTTTGCAGTATGAATGTACAGTGCTTGGTCTTGGACTTGGAAGGGCCCAGATTAACATAGAAACCAGGAAGTGTAAAGAAAAGGCACCCCCCCCCTAGGAGTGGCCATTGGACTGAAGGGATGGGGGGTGGGGGGACAAGAGCTGATTAAGCAATAGATTCATGAAGCCTTTGCCAATGAGGTCTTTCAAATGTCAGCATGTCTCCCTGGGGGGCTTGAGTAAGGAAGGTTCAAGGCTTCTGACACCAACAATCAGCACTCCTTGACTGTCACCTGGCTCTCCTGGCTCCCTTTCTATCTCTAGAAAAAGAGATTGGCTCTCACCTTTTGGTGCCATTTGAAACCAGAGGGGTGGAAAACGATGGAGAAGAGCCCCATCTATCTACACAGATGCCCGGTAGACACGTACAAATGCAGTTGTGGGAAGCTTCAAGCTTTGACCCTGTCCCGCTAGCTCCAAGCATTCATTTATTGTTTAGCAGACACATCTTCTTTAAGATTTAGTTTTACTCTTTTTAATTGTGTGTGTGTGTGTGTGTGTGTGTGTGTGTGTGTGTGTGTGCGCGCGCGCGCGCTCAAGATTAGGTGCCTGAGATGGAGGCCTCAGCCACCAAAGCTAATGTTAAAGGTGGCTGTGAGCCACTTCCTGTGGGTGCTGGGAAACAAACTCATGTCCTCTTCAAGAGCAAACTGCTCTCTTAGCCACTGAGCTATCTCTCCAGCCCCAAGATGCATCTTATAAGATTTATTTACTTATTGTGTATATGTGTGGAGATCAGAGGACAATTTGCAGGAGTCTGTTCTCTCCTTCTACCATGTAAGCCCCAGGGTCAGACTCACTCAGGTTGTCAAGCATGGCAACACCTTAACTCATGGAGCCATGTTACTAGCCCCTAGACATTTCTTGACTGTCAAGTACTAGGAAGCAGGCAGCCAGGAATAGCAGCATCAGAAAGCTGTGCACATAGTTTTCAAAGACTATGTGACCAAACTGGGAGAGGCAGATATAAGTCAGCAGTTTAAAAGGCCAATACTGGGGACTCAGGGATGGCTCTGTTGGTAAAGGGTTTGCCACATGGGCAGGAGGACCTGAGTTCAGATCCCCAGGACCCACATGAAAACCCAGTGTAGAGGTACACATATGTAATCCTAGTGCCGGACAAGAAACCACAGAGGATTCCAAGCCTGCTAGTCCTCCTGAATAGTGAAGTCCAGTCTCAGGGAGAGATCCTGACTCAAAACAGAAGATGGAGAAGGAGAGGAAAGACACCTGACCTTGATCTCTGGCTTCCACAGGCAACATGACAGACAGACAGAGATAGAGAAGATAGAGATGGAGATAGAGAGATAGATAGCAAGCAATGCAGTCAGGATAGTGACACCTTGGAGATGTATCTGCTACATCTTTGACCCAGTAAAGTCCTGAATATCCTGCTGTGACTTCCATCCAGAGACCCATCACAAGGGGGACACAGCACAGGAAAGACCCAGGAGCAGTCATTTCTTCAGCTGACCTAAAGAAAATCTTTCTCCCTTCTTCATTCTCCTTGGAAGAGTACAATGGTACCTTGAGAGCATATAATAAAATACCCTGAAGAGGAGCCAAATCCCCTATTAGGGTCAGTGAAGACATACACCCCAAGAAATGGTATTTTGTACCCACAGGCAATACCCTCCAGGAGAGCCTCCCCAGAAATGCCTTCTTTGGATTCAGGGATGGCTCCCAAACTCCCATATGGATCACATTTCCTGTTGAGAAGTGTCACCCCAGCCTAGGGGGTGGGGACTTCAGGCTAGCTCAGGGCATGAGGAGTTCTTCCTTTATAAGAGAATGAAAGTTCAACTTCCTTAATGGGCAGATGGTCCAAATTATCCCTGCCCCCCCTCAACCCGCCCCTTCGCAGCTGCAGAAACTGCAGAGCCCATTTTCCCAACCCTGTGTGTTTATTTCCACTCTCCACAACCTCCTTTCTTCCTTCTTGTTTTTGCCTTGGCAGGAGGGGACTGAGAGGATGAAAAACAAACATCTAGAGACTGGACCATTCGGACCATATAGCCTGAGCTCTCCCCCTTGCTTTAGAAGCAGAATTCCCGGGCTCTAGGCCTCTCCCATGCATAGCCAAGGGAGGGTCTGAGTAAGTTAGTGCTCTAGCTTGTTCTTAGAGCCCTTAAAAAGTGAGTCCTACTCACCCATCCACCCTTCTATTCTTCCATTAAGTACAGCATGTTGGATACCTCACTGTACCACCGTTAAAGCTTGGGTCTGAGTCCAAATTTCTGCTAAGATGTCCAAATTTCTTTTGTACTCGATCAAAGAATTAGACCATGAATAGTGATAATGTTATTAAATTAATAAGTATTAATAGTTATTAAAGGAGAGAGAGAGGCACTCCTGAGGGCGGAAGTGGGCTAGAGAGCCAAGACAGATCCCAGGCCCAAAGCCCTGAATTTATGACCCTCTGTAAGTTGTCTACACAGCACCAGCTTCTCGAGTGGGACCTTTCTTTGGCATTCTCTAGTTTGTTTTCCAGTCCTTTTGCTAGCTGGCTTTTTCCTCCTAATCTTTTTCTCCCCTAAAGGTCTGATTTGTTTGTTTATATGCGGGTGTGTGTGCACGTGAGTCCAGGTGTCCACCGAGGCCAGAAAAACATGTCAGGTCCTCTGGAGCTACAATTACAGCCAGTTGTGCACTATCCCACATGAGTTCTGGAAACCAGGCTCTGGTCCTCTGAAAGAGTGGCAGAAGCCAGTTCTCTTAAGCCCCGAACCATCTCTCTAACTCAGTGTGCTAATCTTGATGACTCTTTCTCTATACCTACTTTCCTGCTACATCAGGGTCTCAGTGCCTAAGTGGGGACACAACTGGATGCTGAATGGCTATCATCTTCTCACAACATTGTGAAGGGGTAGGGCACACAGGGATCCAGGAGAGGAAATTACAGTGTAATAATTCCCAAAGATGGGGAGCACCTATTAGGGAATTCTCCCCAAGAGGTGACCTCCATGTGTCTTGCAAGGCTGGACAGATTGGTGAGCTTATAGCTCAGCTGATGTCACATCTGGATCTCTCTAATACTGCTATAGCTATACATGATGATCACCTTCAAAGTATTCAAAGCACCCCAGAGCTTTCAAAACTACCCATGTACTGGAGGCTTTCAAATCTCCCCAGCTGATTCCTGTGTGCATTCATGCAGGGTTTTAAGTCTAAGACACAGACCCATTTACAGCTCAGGGCAGTAAGTGCTGAAGACCCCAAGGGGCTGTCCTAAATAGAGAGAAAGCACCTTGCATTTGATGAGGGCTGCTGTTAGCCACCATCATCAATCAGTGTTCAACCTGAGACTCACACTGTTTGGAAAAGGAGAGGCTATTGCTCTGAGCACCTTGTAGCAGCTGTGTGACCCTGGGCAAATCACTTGACTGTTCTGGACCCATGTCTTCTGTTGAATGAGAGAAGCTATGAAAACCAAGTCAGGAGTAGTTGTGAATGACAGTAAGATACACATAAGGAGTACTTTGCAGAGCATTCAGGAGTACTGGCATTCAGGGGAGTCAGTGGGCAGACGTCTGTTCTCTGTGCTGCTTCTGCTTCACTTGAAAGCCCCACCCCCAAGCCCTGTGATATGCCCAGAACAGGGCTTTGATGTGGTTGGGTCTGGCAACAGCTCTGAGCCATCAGAGCCCAAGGCATGCTGAAAGTTCCAAGGTTACTTTAGCCTAGAAACCAGCTCTAAGATGGCGGCTACCAGCCACTTACATGACCCTCCCAAATCTGCCTAGGGGCAGAGGGATGGAGCAACTTGCTCAATTACACTGAGAGCAGAAAGACATTTCACAGTTTACCCCCCAGTAAAAGCCACAAAACCCCCAAACGGGGTGTGCAAACAAGGTAAAAATGAAGAAACACCAGGGACAGCCAGAGACGCCAGCACCCTGGAAGTGAAACCAAATGCTGGTTTGAAAGTCCTGGGATGGATTCCCAAGAGGTATTGTGCCTTCCCTCCTATGCCCAGTGGCAGGGTAAGCAGCTGTCAGGCTTGTGGAAAGAACAGAGATCTGAGTCTGGGGTAGGGGTGGAGAGAAGCCTAAGGCAAGGTCACTTCTCACCTTCTCACCCAGATCCAGACTCTATCCCCAGGATCCTGCTTCTTCTGCATGCATATTTATAGGATAGTGAGAGCAAAGCAATGTTTGCTTTGAGAGGAGAACCCCCACACATTAGATTTATAAGGGCTGTGTTAGGTGCCCAAGAATGGCCTGGGCCATGGGGCAAAATTCCCATATCATTCCAGAACTGCCTTCCTTGCAAATCGAATGCAGTTTATATTAGTATGCAGAGAGTTGCTGACAGCAGGAGCCAGGCTTCTGCACACACACACACACACACACACACACACACACACACTCCCTGCCCTAGCATGCAGAGGAGCCAGAAACTGGCAAGAGCAGTGGAAGCGAGGAGGGACCCATCCAAGTGTAGGGAGCAGCCCCTGCTCCTGTGCAGATCGGCTTTCTGCATGCCATCTCTGCTAGGGCCCATGCTATGCAAGCTGTCCCCATCAGTGCACGGAGATTCCCAGAGATAACTCATGTGCTGACTGCTCTGCTGGAATTCGAGATGTTGGATGTTCTAAGTCTTTGACACTCACGGTTACTCTCTCTGCGACCAGTCTACCTATGTTTCCAGAGATGACATGGTCCAGTGGTGCCAACACTCCAACCTACCCCCCCCACCAAGGGCAGAGGCACCCCATTTCTACTCACCAGGACCACAGGAAGAAACCTGCCTGACTTTATGCAAACCTCTACTCTCAATGGGGCCCTCAGAGGCAGGTTGCCAGTCAGTTATTAGATGGGTGGAGCACACACACACCCCCATCGCCCGTGTTCTGTTCTCTTCAATGTTTCTGGGAGTCATCTGAGTCACTTTAGGTAATGGGCCTGGGAAAAGGCCCATCATATCAGCAAGCCTTGCACAGCCTGGAATGAAGGGGTTAGTGGAACCCAAGGTTGCTCTGGGCTCACTGCCGTAAGTAAGGGGTCAGCTTGTCTAGTGTCTCATCTCAGACACGGCCTAGTGACTCCAATTCCTGATTCTCAGCCATTTTTGCTCCTGCCTGCACCCCCCCAGTCCCCCCCCCATTCCCCAGCTCATATTCTTGAGGGATTCTGAGTGATTCTGTAATTTTCACTACAGCGGTTTGGACAGAACTTCTGGGCCTTTCCCTCAAACAAGGAAGTGCCACGGGCTGTGAGCACATCACACTCCTTGATCGATTTATCAAATGTCACAGCCTTACCACATGAATTGGCAAAGCTAAATTGGCACTAGTGACATGGTACCGAACAGATTCAGACAGCAGTAACTACTGCCACAGGGAAAGAATTCTGCACGAAGTGTACTCTATCTCAATTTGAACAGAGGTGACATGAAGAAGGGCCAAGAAGGGCTTGGTGGGGACAGGAAAGTAAAATTACAAAGTGAAGGAAGCCTAGTGGTTCCAGGGGAGCCCATCTGGGCTCAGTAACTGGCATTTATCAAAATGACCTGCTGTCATTCAGGAGATGCTGGGGACAGAGGTCTTGCTATCAGTGCTCATGTGGGAGACCTCAAGTCTGCTCCAGGAACTTACTGTTGACTGACAGCTCCGGTAAGAGGCTCATAGTGATTCTGGGGCATTGACATTGAACTGTTGGAAATGATAGCTGTGTCTTCTTGAAGTCCTTTTAGGTCAAGGTTGAAGTTCCAGTTAAGGGGGGGGAGTTCAAAGGGGCCTGGGTTGGGTTGGACAGGGAGCCACCTTTTGCCACTGATCCCCTGACCAGACCAGTAAATGACAATGGAAACAACAGAGAGAGGTAGTCGGTCTTGTGTATCAGACTCAAAGGAATACTCACTGCATGCCTTGGTGGGCCTGGCCCATCCACCTCATTTCTCTACATTCCCCTCTCCTCACTGCCTGGGAATGCTGCCTCAGACCCACGGTTGCTGTGTTTAGCAAGGCATGACCTAGGATTGCTCCATAACACTGTGTCAAAAAAAAAAAAAAAAAGATGGGATCATATGCCCCTTATTGGTATCCTATCAGGCCTGGATGGGTATGAGAGTGGGACAGAAGCATTCTGGTTATGCTTGCTCATGAAGACACACGCCCATCCATCTATGCAGCTCTGGCCACCAAACCTGTGTTTAGTTCTCAAAGCTAGCCTGAATCAATGCTGAGCATCTAGGACTGTCATTCCAAGGAAAATGAACATGTAGCCTGAGGTTGGGAGCTTCCTAGAGCAATCTCAAGCAAGGGCCCTCTGGTCTGTGGAGCACTGGATCCAGGACCTGGACCTCCAGAGTTAACCGTCCACCAGCTTCCCTGAGTGGGATGACCCAGTTCGGGGAGTGAAGAAAGAAACAGTGCTCTGTGAAAGGGGCCTTCCAGAAAAAACAGCTTCCTCAGTCCCAGTTTCCTTATCTCTGCATGGGGCTGGGGTAGCCTGGGAATCCCTGAGTCCCCAGCCACTGCTGGGACCCAATGATTCAAAGTGAAAGACAATGTTTCTGGTCCCACTCTTCCTTGGCATCCATTCTAACCATGCAATGTAGTTGGGAGTTGCAGAGGTAAATGTGGACAGAGAACTAAGTGAGTAATTGGAACTAGAAATGCATACACCAACATATTACAAGAAGTGAATAGGTGATGCACAGGAGATGGACAGATTCTCCAGGCTTTCTCCAGTGCTGAGCTTTCATCCTTCCCCTGCCTAGCAGAGCAACATTCACTTTTGATGTCACTCAGAAAATCTGTGCCCTGCAAGGGTGCTGCAACCATCATGGTTCATCCACACGACTCCAGGGAAGCTGATGAATTTCTAACGAACATGCGACAAAGTGACTTTTCTGGGCTTCTGCTCCATCACAGTTGTGAAGCAGATTAATAGAACCAGCCCAGAAGGTTAAGTACCCAGTGCAGACCTCAGCTCTCCTACTCAAAGAGGATGACTTGGGTAAGTCCCATCACCTCTATAGGCCTCTGGGTCCTCCTGTCACATGAAGACTTATATCATCTCAGTCTTGGGCAGCTGACAAATTCCATGCTTCGGTGTCTTTTGTGATGATTGGAAAAGCCCAATGATTGTGTCACCATTAACTAAAATAGCTCCATGCACTAGGTAGCACTATAGCTAAGCTGCAGCAGGCTGCATGTCAGCCATAGCCAAGGGAAATGTAGTTTCCTAGTCCAGACCCACTTGTTTCTCCACAGCCTGACCCCAAGTGTGTCCCTTTCCCTCTACACTGGAGAGACAGGTTTGGGTCTGAGAACCCTGGGGTTTTCTTCAGTAGTGTGGGTGGGGTGGAGCAGCCTGGGTAATGGGCAAAGGCAGTTCATCATGCCAGGGAATAGGAGGTAGTTCCCAGGAGCTGGAGTAACAAGGTAGGAAGCCATAAGCAGAGATCAGAAGCCCTGACATGCCAGGAAACTTGAGCCCTTTGAACATGGATGCAAGGGACAAATACCATGTCCTGACTACCTTATGTGTTTCTTCCAAGCAGTGATGCTTCTGGACTAAGCCTCGGGATGACTTCACTCTTCTCAGTATAATGGAAAATCACCTACCTCTAAGTGTTGTGGGGGTCCACAATTCCCAACCCCAGAGCAGAAGGGAAAAGAACTGAGGCCCAGTCCTGTGGACATCTTGGTATCTCAGCTTAGTTTGGGAAGGTGAAGGCTAAAGATGGGAAGTTCTGCCCAAGTGCTGAGGGCTGCAGGTCATGGACAAACTGCCAAGTTGGGAAAACCAGCCCATATCCTCCATGATTCAAGTGAAGGACAACTGCTTAAGCAACTGGAGTTTTCCAGCCATGGAAAGGCATAGCAGGCAAGCCATGGTAGGGAATTCATGGTGGCAGAAGAGGTCACATTGTCTCTGTAATCAGGAAGCAGAGAGCAAACAAGACATTGGGCCAGACTTGTTTCCCACTTCCTCCAGAGGTTCCATCTCCTAAGGGTTCAATACTTTCCAAAGAGTACCACTAGCTTGGGACCAAGTGTTCAAACACAGGAACCTATGGTTTGTGTTCAAACCATAACACTAGCTGAGGCTGCCTCTCAGGCACTGGGTCTGGTTAAGTTGGGGCTGACATATTATATATGGGGGTGGGAACATTTCTGCATGATAGGTAATTGGTTAGTAGGAAAACTCTACCTTGGGACAGAAACTGCTGGAGAGAGTCCAATTGAAAACCTATCCACAGAAAACCCAAACTTACAAGCAAGCCATGACATTCTACCTGGCCGGGCTAGAGACAGATTCTCAGTAGAAGGCATGGTGACTCCCCAAATATGTGGATAGGAGTGGCCACACTCTAAGGCCCAGGAAAGGTGCTGCCTGTGCTGCAGCTCCATGTTCTTTTGCAGGCCCAAGGAGGCCAAGGACTGTTCAGGGTCCTGTCTCTTGAACTGAGGTCCCTGAATTGGGGCAGTCGGTACCTTAGCCAGGAAAATCCCAGTGTATATTTTGCAAGAAGGTTAAAAACAGAATTGAGATTTGTTGGGGGTAAAGAAGATATGAAGAAACACAGCTTGCAGCCACATTCTTTGCCACACGGCAAGAATGAGATGGGCCATCTGTCCGGATGAGTCCCAGAGGAGAGAACAGCTTTCAGATTCACTGTGACCCTTCGGGAGCACGCAGCATCTATTGACCCTATGGACAGGTGGTAGTTTTCCCTGAGGGGACAAGTGACAAAGGACAAGGTCTTTAGTATTTGAAATGACTCAGGTCTGGGTGGGGTGACACTTCCAGGCCACTCTCTAGTTTACATCCCGCCCCCATTGGTACTAAGTCTCTTTTCAGCCTCTGAGATCAATAGGCCATGGGTGATGTCATGAAGGTGATGTTATGAATCCCTCATTTTGGTGACCATGGTTCCAATATTGTAAAATTGTCCTGCATCCAAATACACTTGTGTCATTTCTGTATACATTGAGACCTGCTAAGAATTTCAACATCTCACCATCTAAAGGTCATTTTCCAAATGTTCTTAGCATCCACCAAAATCCAAGACAGGCCACATCTCTGTTTTCTGGAGAAGAGAGTAGACTTGTACTGCAATCTGAGTTTTGAGTCTAGGACCTAGAACAGCCTCGTGGCAAGCCATTGAGTAATTGTGGAGCAGTAATGTAGTATGCCAATCAGTGCCTTGAGATTCGCTGATGGTGAACTCTCACTCAACTTCCTCACCAAAGCCCTGGCCTCTGAGTTGTGCATTCATCAGGTTCTGTATTATCAGGGGAGTTAGTTCATTTCTGGATGTCTTCATTTTAAACACAGTGGATACCTCAGTGTCACTGACACTGAGCCATAAAACAGGATCACCTGAGAAAGTAAGGCAATTATGAAGGGATACATATGTCTAGAGCAAAGCCAAATGTGGGACTAGGGTCGGCTGTCTGAGAGAAGGGGACACCTGTGTGTGAAGCCTAGAGAAGCTTAGGGTGGCATATGTGCACGAGGGGTTCCTATTTCCACATCCTTCCTCCCTGTCTCCTCACGCACTATTCATTCCCTTCCTCAGCCACATCTCTGGGATGGTGCCTCTTCCCACTTTCAACTCCCTTCCTTGTCTAGTTTCTGATATGGTATCTCCCTTCGCTCTTCATACCCTACTCGGTCCATACTTACTAGATGCCACCTTTCCTGACCTTCTACCCTCTTTCCTGGTCTAACTTCCAATATGGTGCCTTCTCTCATTTGTTACTCCTTTCCTTGCCTAGCTTCCAAGATGGCTTCTCCCTTTACTCTCTTGCTCCTCCTTCAAGGTGGCATCTCACCCTCTTCCACCCACTTTCTCGTCTACATTTCTAAGTGATGCCTTCCTCACCACCTACTCCAGTCTTCTGTCCCTATCTATACACGTAACACTACTTGAGAATCCATGTATTCATGGGTCTTACAGTATGGCCCAGGCTGGCCTGTGAACTAAAGATACTCCTATGTCAGCCTTCCAGGCGCTGGGACTACAGATGTGTGCCGTGACACCTGGCTTGTTGTTTCCCAGGCTTTGTCAACCCCCACTCCCAGTCTCAGCTTCCTAAAGGCACATCCCTAATTCATGTGTGTGTGTACTGTACTCTAACCGATGCTTGCTCATTTGTGAGAAGGGAACAGAGTAAGTCAGGGATTCTCTGAATATCGGCCTCACTATCCTGGTTACAGTTCGTCTCTTTCTCTTGCTCTGACCTGACCCTCAATGCTGCCTGGCCTGCTCTGAACCCATAGCTTCCCCCTGTCTCCTCTGACCTCACACAGAAGCTTCTGTTCTCAGTCTCATGGTACAGCACGGTGCTCATACTCTCAAGCGACCTGGTAATGATCAGAGGCAGGGCAAGTCTGGGGAACCTGTAGCCAATCTGAGGTCAAGCCTCTGATCTATTTTGGTGTCCCTGTTTCCTCCTTACCATGCTCAGGGAATTACCCTGGTTACATTTGTCTTCTGGGTTCTGCTTTCCCAGTTTCTTCTTCAGGGCTCCTGTGTTCTCACAGTGTCCCTGGGTCTCCCTGAGTGCCAGCAGGAACTAGGCTTTCAGTAACTGTCAGGCATGGCTGGCTGTCTGGTCAGGGAGGAAACTCCCTAAATATTGAGATGTTCTAGCCAGTTTTGCACAGGGATGGGAGCAGCTGGGCTGTGTGAGACCCTGTCTCAGAACAAAGTAAAGCAAAACAAACAAAATAGCTGGCATGCCACAAGGTGGCCTCATGGTTTTAGCCCTACCTCTCTCTTCCCTGTGGGGAAGGATGCTCACTCAGGAGGCAGGGTCAGGTCCTAGGTGTCCAGGAATAGGTAGTAATAATGACTCTCCCAGCAGGTGATATGGATTTCACAATGATTCGCCTGGTGAATGGCTCTGGCCCACACCAGGGCCGCGTGGAGGTGTTCCACGACCGTCGCTGGGGCACGGTGTGCGATGATGGATGGGACAAGAAGGATGGGGACGTGGTGTGCCGCATGCTGGGCTTCCACGGTGTTGAGGAGGTGTACCGGACAGCTCGTTTTGGGCAAGGTAAGGATGGTGAGGTAAGGTACAGATTGGACAACATGGAAGAGAGCCATGGGTGCCAGGCCTGGCCTCTGTCCCCAAAGCCTGTGTCACCTTCATATGATATAGCTCACACAAGCCAACTGTGCTCTGGGGGAACCTATCCCTCACTCCTGTTCTCAGTACATACCTCATACTTATAAACACTTCCTCTCTATAGAACTTGAGCAGGAAGAAAATTTGGTGGACTTGAACCCAAAACAACAGTTCCCAATGCATGGACTGGAGACACATACACACACACCTTTATTCGGTGTACTCTGGTCCTCGGCTATGTGCACTTGCACCTGGCCCCTCTCCACTCTGTCTTGGTGTGCTTGTCTGGGAACTATGCTTACAGACTCGGGGATGCTTCCCAGAGATCCCCTGGGATCTAACATGCTGCCAATCAACTGTTGTGAACATCTGTGTTCTGGTTGGGATGACTAGGATTTGAGCTGATCATATCACCCTCAGCTGTCAGATAGTCCGCTGACCCGTGAGTGACAGTCACCCACCATATGGTCTTTGGGGTTGTGGAGTGCTACCGGACAAGCCCACCATCTTACCCAAGGTTTAGGCTTTCTATTTCTCTGAGCCAAAAATAGTTACAGGGACTGCTGGTATGGCATGAGGAAAGAGGGTGGGTAGCTCCTCCTCCTCTTCCTCCTCCTCTTCCTCCACCTCCTCCTCCTCCTCCACCTCCTCCTCCTCCACCACCTCCTCCTCCTCTTCCTCTTCTTCCTCCTCCTCCTCTTCTTCCTCCTCCTCCTCCTCTTCTTCCTCCTCCTCCTCCTCCTCCACCTCCTCCTCCTCCACCACCTCCTCCTCCTCTTCTTCCTCCTCCTCTTCTTCCTCCTCCTCCTCCTCCTCTTCTTCCTCCTCCTCCTACTCCACCTCCTCCTCCACCACCTCCTCCTCCTCTTCCTCCTCTTCCTCCTCCTCCTCCTCCTCCTCCTCCTCCTTCTCCTCCTCCTCATCTCCTTTCTCCCTCACACTCTGAAGGCTGTCCCTGGAGCCCATCTCTACACCTGAGGCTTCAATCATGGCCCAGGTCATTCTCTCTATCCTGAAATAGTTCCTTGAGCCTCAGACCCCTCAGAATCCAGTTACTTCCCAGACAGCACCACTCAGACACAGCATGCACCTGTCAAACGGGCCACCTTTTCTTCCCATCAAATCCTTTACCTCTATCAAGCCTACAGCACCATTTAGTGTTAGATTCCATCTAAACCAGACCCTGGGCATTTCTACCCTACCGCCAACTCCTTAACTGTCCCATCCCCAAGTCTTACATAGTCTATCAACATCCACCCCACCAGGGTTCTTTGAATCTGTCTCCTCCCCTTCTTCCTCATTGACCCACCTTACGGTATTCATCAGTGCTTAGAATAGAAACTCTGGAGTCAGACTCCTGTGTTTGAATCCAGTGACAGCCTTGAGCACATTTCTTAACCTCGCTGAGCTTCAAGTCTTTCTCTTTTAAGGACAAGCTGTCGATATTAGATGAGGTTGCCTGTGTCAAGCAGTTAGCATGGAGCAGGCACCATTGCCCATCTCTGTCCACTACCTATTGAGTGAACATGGCTGTCAGTCCAAGGGGCCTGAGTGTATCCCTGAGCTTTTATGAACCGCTGTCACTTGGGTTGTCTCACTATAACCTGCAGGCTGGTTCCTGGGCCTGCCTTCTTTAGCTGCCAGCAAAGTCTTAAATGAGCAATAGCTTGTGTTAACCCCTTCCTGAAACTTCAGTGGGCCTTTATTGCTCTTGGGATCAAGTTAGCCCTTCTTTTTAATTTCCCCCAGCAATTGATCTTTGAGACAGTCTCACTGTATAGCTCAGGTTGGCCTCGGGCTCACTATGTCTCTCAGGCTACTCTCTAACTTGCAATCCTCCTGCTTCAGCTTCAAGTGAAGGGACTTTAAATATGCAGGACTACAGAGCCTTAACTAGAGCCCTTCTAAGCCACTTCCTGTCACTCCTCACTTGTCCCAAGGTGCTTCTATCACAGGTGACTACTGTGCTTCTGAGGCCACCTGATGGTGTTTCCTGCTATCCTGACTCTGCATGTTATCTTTCCCCATGAGCTCTAATAGGCAGCTCTGTTTTGTCTCCTGGAAAGAACTTACCAGGCCCTCCGATACCTCAGCTCACAATGAACATACACTTTAGCTCCTGTGGCATACTATGCAAGTGTCTGTCATCTGTGTTGTTCACTGTGGGATTCTAAATATGCAGAAGAGTGCCGACTGTTGAGCAGGCCCTCAGGTTATTTGCTGAATGGATGAATGGTCACCTCCAACCAAGCATTGTCCCACATGCTCTATATTCTCTATCTCACCCCATGAAGAGCACCTCTTGTGCCGTTCTGTTCACCAGGAGGTGCTGTGATGATCTTTTTTTACCCTAGGGGACTTTGAAGTATTAATATTTTAATAAATGCCCAAGCACAGAGTTGCTTCCCACCTCAGTGGTTTGTGTTCCCGAATGAAACACACACACACACACACACACACACACACACCACACACACATACGTTTTATATTCTATTATGCTGTAAACAGCACAATAGCTGGGAGACTGCCTAGCCTCCATGCTGCTAGAATCTACTTCCCACTGATAATTCCAAGTTACTGGTTACTAATTTCTATGTTCCATCTTGGCTGCTCTGGACCCAATTGAGCAGCCCTCTGGGCTGCACTTTCCTGGCCAAGAGCCCGGGGTGTTCTCCGTGCTTCTCTACCCCACGGTAGGCTCTGTGTCTCTCTCCACACTCTGCTAAAGCATGGCAGGTCTCTCTCTCCTCCTTCCTTGAGGTCCCAAACCCAGGAAACCTAACCGGCCCCTTCACCTCTCTCTCTCTCTCTCTCTCTCTCTCTCTCTCTCTCTCTCTTCCCCACCACCCCCCAAGCTATTAGCTGCTGGCATCCTAACTTACCAATCAGAATTAACTAGGGGCAGGTTCCCAGAAACTACATGCAGACCTCTTGTGCAAACTGTTTTGGGGGGACCTGATTAGCATTCATAATACAAGCAGCTACAGGACTTTATTGTGCACCTCAAGAGGTCAACCAGAGTGCAGAGTGGAGTTGACCTAGCCTGAGCAGGTTTTCTCAGACCTACATATATACCTGGATCACCCAGGATGAAATAACTTCCTAACGAGTTCCCAGGCTGGTCCTGGGACCTCTCCTTGTGTAAGCAGAGGACTGTTCTAATCCAGGGGATGATGAGTACCTGGAATCTTCAGCGCACTGGCTTCTGTGACATGGGGTGAGGGGCATAGATATCTGTAGCTTCCCTAACAGTGCTCCCACACAAGAGTAAGAATGGCACTTTGTGAGATGACCTGCTCCAAGTGTATTGTCCTTCCAGAGGCTGGACAGCAGCCCATCCTGGTGGAGCCCCAGGCTGTTCTTACAGTGTCCACATCCTGCAAATGTATATGGGATGGGCAGCCTTGGGCCTGTTCTTTATTTGTTAGTTCCCTTTATTTGCTTTGGGTGTGACGAATCCAATGGAGCTCTTGGGCCTGCTGCCTTCTCCTGGGTAATTTGTCAAATGATGTGTTTTCCAGGAGACGTTTAATCTGCAAGTTATTGCTGTCCCTCAAAGGGCTTATTGTGTAAGAGCCAGGGAGAGGCTGTGGTGAAGACAGGGTCCAGGAAGACAGCGGAAGGAGCCCTCTCCTTCTCAGTCTGTCCTAGCCTTGCTGTGTGGCAATCCTGTGATAGAGGACACTGAGAATCTCCATGGAACATGTCTAAGCGGCTTGATTCATGTAGTTGGTTTAGTCAATACCACGGTGGCTCAGATGGTCCCTTGAGCTTCTTTGTAAAGGGATATCACAGGGCAGATCTAGAATGAATGACAGAGTTGAAGATTTTCAAAGTCTCAATGATTCCACTAAAAAATGAGGGGATCATCTGGCTGTGGAGGAGGATACAGTGTGGTCACTTATGGGTCTAATCCCTGAGCTACGTCTCCTGTAGGCTTTCATGGATACCATAGACCTTCCCAATATAGAAACATCCAGTCAACTAATGTGGGGTGAAATACCAGTAACACTGGAACCTGCATTAAGGCCCTTGACCTTTTTACTTTATGCTTATTTGTGGTATTCATTATTTTTCTTATTACTGTGACCAAAATATCATACATAAACAACTCAAGGGAAGAAAGATTTGTTTTAGCACATGGTTTTAGAGAGTTGTAGCCTGACCTGGTAGGGAAGGCATAGTGACAGGTACTGCTAGTGGGAAGTGGCCTCTTGTGTTCTAGTGACCTAGGAAGCAGACAAATCAGGCTGGAGTGGATATAACTTTCAAAGTCTTCCCTTTACTGACCTTCTTCCTTTGCTAAATAGGCCCCACCTCTTAAAGGTTCCAAAGTCTCCCCAAACAAAAAGCACCAGAATCTCCACATGTGACCACCTTCAGACCAGTAGGTTGACCCATTACAGCTCAGCAAACAAGACTAGCTGCAAGTCTTAGGGACTTAGTGTTTGAGGGGCTAACCTAAGGACCTATGGCTGGAGGATGTCTGACTATAATGTCAAATTTGGGAATCCTTTGTATTTCCATGGTCTTGGGCTCACAGAATGGGGCCATGTAGTTATTTGCTACTAACAAATACAGTTCTGGGCCACAGAATAATCCAGGATCTGTCTGACATTACCCTTCTGATTAGGCCTTGACAAACTATCCATTCATAAAAAGCTTCAAGATACTGTATCTCAGTGGCAGGGAGAGTCAGTTATCAAGTGTGAACCTGGGGATGGGTGGGTGGGTAGCAAAATTTGAGTTTGAAATTAGTCTCTGCTAGTTACAAGCTGGTGATCTGGCACCGATTGCTCTCTGAGCCTAAGTTTTCTCACTTACAGAATGTATCTCTTCCTGTTCACACCAAAGCATAACGGTGAGGACTTATAGAGGCTCATACCTGAAAGAAGGCTGTTTCATAGAAGAGACAAGCACCAATATCCTCTGCTGTTGTTATTCTACCTATAGGAAGCTGAGCTCATAATAAAGGATGCATTCTCAGTAGTGCAGAGGGGGAAGATGGCCACCACCAGATTTGAGAAGCACCTGCAGGGACAGCCAGGGCATGGCCATGTCATTTACAGGCACAATTCCTTTTCTCCTCCTTCCTGCTTCCTAGTCACTGCTAAGACTTTGTGTTTACCTGTCTTCACAGGCACAGGGAGGATTTGGATGGACGATGTGAACTGCAAGGGAACCGAGAGCTCCATCTTCCACTGCCAGTTCTCCAAATGGGGGGTGACAAACTGTGGGCATGCTGAGGACGCTGGGGTGACTTGTACTCCCCTCTGAAAGTGGCCACAGCCCAAGGCCAGGGCTCTGCCGCTGAGCCACGTTCCTGTGTCTCTGGGGTAGGGGGAATTGTTTGGAGCCACCTAACCATGGCTCATGCCTGATCCAACACCACCCCACCCTCGCTGCCAGTTGGTCCTACTCTGGTTCCAAGGTGACCTGGTGTCACTCTCTTTGCAGACAACTGCTCCAAAGTGCTCAGTGGGTCCTACATTCTGTCTTTCCTTCCATCAAGGTTTCTACATGAACCCCAGTCAATTGAACCAGAAGTATGTTCAGCTATCTGAAGACGATTCATAAACCTGAGGATCCACATTCCCTTTGGTCTCTTGACTACAGGTGGATGCTGATATGATGTCATAGGCAAGAGCAGCAATGGAGGTGGGAGGTGTTATGGGTCGTTTACTTTGCCGATATTTCTCAAATCCCACAGTTTTACCCACCACCATCCACCTCCCCAGCAAGTAGAAACCCTTAACGACTCTGTTTCCCCTCTTTTCCTCTGCCTTTTCACACTATATATTAGTTTGAGGAAGGGGCAGAGGAGATGTCAGCTATAGGAAACATAAGACAATGGCAGGCACCTGAAGAACCCAGCTGGAGCTGGGAAGGGAAAGGAATAACTACCATGCTACCATGTGCTACATCATATCTTGGGTGCTGGAATCACTTATCCATATTCCTGTGTTAATAATACAAGGCATGTCCCTCAGGGCAGGCCCCTGCCTCCTGGGAGTGCTCACCTGGCCTGTTCATCTGGCTTCCAAGTTAGAAGACCAAGAATGACCAAGACTGAAACCATGTTCCCACATGAATCTTAGTGTGCTTTTGTTAGGCCTGAGCAACAAGCTCGGGCTGTAGACATTGCTTATTAGATGGCTGTATGCCCCAAATCCTACAGCAAGCATGTGTAAGATCAGACATAATGGGTTTCTAAGTCAAGTGTACATACAGGAGGGCTGATTTGAATGATGACATGGGAGCTATCCACAGTAACCTGAGCCCACCAGTCATTAGAGAGTGTGTCTTGGGGTTGGTGGTGACATTGTACCTTCTAGGCCTCTCTAAACAGAATCCTGTGATCCAAGGAATGGAACCCTGATAAACCCCTAAAGAGTAGAAAGAAGTATGAAATTCCTATAACCTTCCAATGGGAAATGTGAGGCCTTGGGACTCTTCAAGTCTGTGAGCTGCACTTCCTTTCTGCTTACAAAGAGAACATAATCTGCTCTTCACCCAAGGAGGAGGTTGAACTAGATTATACATGTGTTCTAGAACTAGGGGAGCTACAAGGCAGCAACTGAGTGCAGACCTGTCTGGCTATAGTAGAGTCACAGACACAATCGCATATCCTGAGAGGTGAGCATTATCTTGCCCGGGGTCAAGAAAACCTACATACCTCCAGGTATAGTTCCCCCCAAAGATCCTGACTGGCCACTCAGCCAATATGCGATCTTGGCCATTCTTGCTTGCAATCCGTGTTATTCACTACTGTTCTCATGATCTGACTAACTGTTATGCTTACATAGCATGCGTGTACTCACGCATCTTCTTCCAGAGCCAATGCATGTACACCTGTACAAGCTTAGCACTCCTATTACGTTGCTCAGCATGTCACAATGCTTATGTTTTCAAAGATATGCTAAAGGCAATATTTTTAAAAGTAGGTAATTTTAAAAGTGCCTAAACATCACTTTGAGAATTGTGGGGATGAATCCAGTTACCCCAATGATGAAGACTTGGTAACTTTCTCACTTGGTCTTTACATAGAGGAAACACAAGTTTGGTTTTACGTCTACAAAAGCAATGTTGAAAAGTATTTTAACCATAAAAATAAAAGTCGGCTAGTTTACAGACCTACCTACGAGGGCGTGGAAATGACCATGGCCTGTATTTCAGGGACTAATGGAAACTAGGCCTAAAGCATTTCAGATGTTTTGTAAGAAAGAATCTCAATAAAGCAAACGTTTGAAATAGATGTCGCTGACAAGTGGTCCGTCATATTCTTTCTCACAAAAACTCAGGGACGGTGGAGGGAGCTGGAAAGGTAATCTCAGTCTTCCCAGTGAGAGTTGTTAGCATGTGCTGCCCGTGGGAAGCATCTCTGTGCTTTCAGAAAACATCCAATACACATGTCTAGACTGATTGTATGATAGAATACATCTTAGTATGTTTTCTGTTGCCATAACAGAATACCCGAGGTGATGTAGATTTATAAAGGAAACAGGTTTATCTACTGTACTGAAGTCTAAAACTGGGAAGCCATATCTGGCAAGGGACTCATGCTGCTTCAACTTGTGGCAGAAGGAAGAGGACAAGGGATCTGTACAGCAGGGACCGAGCATGTGGACAGGCTTGCTTTAGAACGAACTAGAACCACCATCCACGAGGACTCTGCCCCTGTCACCCAGACACCTCCTCACACTGCCACATGGAGGAATCAAGGATCCAATGTATGCATGTGGTGGGGGAGGGGGTGATGTACTTAACTTACAGCAGAACCATGCCATTTAAGCCCGATTGGGTGTCATCAAAGAAGTCAGTTTCCAAGCAACAGAACAGCCCTTGAGGCCCATTCATGAGAGAATAGCTTTGAACTGCACTTGATCTTGCCCAAAAGAAAGGGCTCATGCTTGTACCTGATCTCCCCCCCCCCTTAAAAAGTGTCTCAATTAGAGTTTTATGACTGTGAAGAGACACCATGACTTGGCAACTCTTATAAAGGAAAACATTTCACTGGGGCTGGCTTACAGTTTCAGAGGCTCAGCCCATTATTAGCAAGCATGGCAGCACACAGGCAAACAGTGCTGGAGAGGTAGCTGAGAGTTCTACCTCTGGATCCACAGGCAGCTTTGTTGATTGCAATCTCTCTCTCTCTCTCTCTCTCTCTCTCTCTCTCTCTCTCTGTCTGGCTGGTTTCATGCCCGGTTAGCAGGTATCCTATGACTCTGGCATCTCTAACCTCTTGGGGTCTCCAAGGCAATCCAGGCTTCACCTTCACAGCTTCACACAGTGGCCTCTCTAGGCCTCCATGAAGGGACACCCCTGCCACATGCCTGACCTCAGTGGCTTTCTTTAGTGGTGAAGGGAGATTCCATGACCCCTTTCTTGTATCCTTGACTCTACATCCAGAGCCATGTGGCTAGAGCTGCCAAGTTTTCCTGCTTGCTGAGGTTGGAACATGGCCCCTTCTTCAAATACATTATCAACAGCTTTCAGTTTTTAATGATGTACTGACTAGTTTTGCGTGTCAACTTGACACAAGTTGGAGTTATCACAGAGAAAGGAGCCTCCCTTGAGGAAATGCCTCCATAAGATCCAGCTATGAGGCATTTTCTCAATTAGTGATCAAGGGGGGAGGGCCCATTGTGGGTGGTGCCATCCCTGGGCTGATAGTCCTGAGTTCTATAAGAAAGCAAGCTGAGCAAACCAAGGGAAGCAAGCCAGTAAGAAACATCCCTCCATGACCTCTGCATCAGCTCCTGCTTCCTAACTTGCTTGAGTTCCAGTCCTGACTTCTTTTGGTGATGTACAACAATGTGGAAGTGTAAGCTGAATAAACCCTTTCCTCCCCAACTTGCTTCTTGGTCATGATATTTTATGCAGGAATAGAAATCCAGACTAAGACAAATGGTTTCCTTCATTGCCTGAGCTTGGCTGTCCTGGAACTCACTCTGTAGACCAGGCTAGCCTTGAATTTAGAGATCTTCCTGCGTCTGCCTTCCAAGTGCTGGGATTAAAGGTGTGCACCACCACACCTTGTCCTAAACTTTTCTTTAATTTCTTTTTTTTTTTTTTTTAAGATTTATTTATTTTACATATTCGAATACGTTGTAGCTGTCTTCAGCCACACCAGAAGAGGGCATTGGATCCCATTCCAGATGGTTGTGAGCCACCATGTGGTTGCTGGGAATTGAACTCAGGACCTCTGGAAGAGCAGACAGTGCTCTTAACCGCTGAGCCACCTCTTCAGCCCCCCACTTGTCTTTAATTGCTTTCCACACACTGGAAGCTTCGCTGGGTGGAGTCTCACTCTGAGGCCCCTATCTCTTTACTCCACTTGGCATCAGGCTTTTCTGTAATCTGTTCACACTTCCTGGGACTCCTTTTCTCTGGCCGTACAGTTCGTATGTTTCCTTACTCATCTTGTTCCTTTTCATTATAGATATACACAGAGACTGGCCACTGAAAGCCACACAACACAGTCAATGCTAGGTTGTTTGGAAATGTCCTCTGCCAAAGCTGTTAAGACAGAAATCTTCAATTTAGCCTCAGGCAGATTTTTTTTTTTTTTTTTTTTTTTGACAAAGGCAGAAAGCAGCCACATTCGTCATCAAAAGATCAGCCTCTAGGCAACATACTAAAATTCTTCTCTGAAACCTCATGAGCTGGGCCCCCACAGTTCAAATCACCTCAGTAAAAACTGTCTTCCATGTTCCTACTAGTATACCCCATTAAGGACCACATAAAGTGTTCAACTGCTTTTCTAATTCAAAGTTATAAAGTCCACATTCCTTCAAACAAAGGCATAGTCAGGCCTCTCACAATACCCCAGTCCCTGGAACCAACTTCTCTCTTAGAGTTTCTATTTCTATGACTAGACAATGTGACCACTGTACTAGTCCTGCTGGTATGAAGTCAAACAGTCCTATAGGGGGGAGCAAGGTTGATTACAGGAAAGATAGAAAAAGATGCAAGAGACAGGCATGGGAGGGCTGCTTGGTGAGTACCAGCCAGCAGCGGGTGTATTTCTCATAGCTTTCTTATACTGTATATTGTGGGAAGCAAAGCCACAGGCTAACAGAGAAACAATTTTGCTAAAATGTACACAAGATATTTGTTCCCATCTACAAAACCTCCCTCTGTTCCTTCCACCAAGGTCAATAGAATCGTCATCCCCTAGCCTTGAGACTCAGGTGCACCTCCTTTTATCGGTCCACACCTCAGCAGGCTAGGAAATCTGCCAATAGTCCCTGACCTGCCTTGGCTCTGCCTGGCTGGCAGTCTCTCTCTCTCTCTCTCTCTCTCTCTCTCTCTCTCTCCCTCTCCTTCAGAGAAGTGGCAAACGGCTCCCAACAGACCACAACAACTTTTATATATATATAAAAAAACAAAACCATTTAATTGGAGTTAGCCTACAGTTTCAATAGATTACTCCATTATTGTTATGGCCAGAAATATGGCAGCCTGCATGGTGCTGGAGAGGACTCAAGAGTGCTACATCTGGATCCACAGGCAGCAGGAAGAGAAACACTATGCCTGGCTTGAGCATCTGAAACTTCAAAGCTCACCCCCAGTGATACATGTCCTCCAACAAGGCACACCTCCTAACAGTGCCACACCCTATGGGTCTAAGGGAGCATTACCATTCAAACCACCACTGATGCTAAGGGATTAAGTACTGAGTGCACAGTTCCTGGGTCCTATAGGCAGGAGTGTTCCAGCACAGCAGCCTATGAGGAGAGGTCTGGACTCCACAGTCCTATATGTTCCTACGTGGCTGCTCACTAAAATCCTGAGTTTGCTGTGGGCCCCAGCAGTGTGCTAAAAGTCAACAGATGTTTCTGGAAATCCCTCAAGGAAGTATGCTTTTCCTCCTCTTTCCAAAAGCCTGGATGGTAACCTGCCCTCCCTCCCTCCCTATAGATATCATAGTGATTCTGTGTGATCAAGACTCTGGAAGAAGGCAGCACCTTCTGCCATTTCTTGACCTCCCCACTGTCTAGAAGTCAAACACAGCCACTTTCAGTGGACAAACATGTACATATTTTGGGACAAGTTTCTCAAACTCCTGCCCGAATTTTCTTCACTGACTTGGATGACAAAATAATAAAAGTCATGCTAACATTCTCTAACAGGTCCAGAGTGTGAATCAGGTTGGTTCTGTTTGTAAACTGGCTTCTGTAGAACATACATGCCCCACCCAAGCTTTGAATTTGTCTCCTCCCTGCACTTATAGCTTTAGAGCTAAGATGGGCTCTACCTGTCAGACCCTTCCTATTCTTCCTTCTCCACCAAGTAGAATAGGTAAAGCAGCTTTCAAGAAGAACATTAACTCTCCTGGGGGAGATCTTGAGCGAGTCCAAATGGAGTCAGTAGCGTACACTCTAGTCTTAAGTCTTTCTTTATTAGTTGTATCAGCCACATGAGCTTCACATCATGCTGATCAGTGCTGAGCTGCTGTCTTAGTTAGGGTTTTACTGCTGTGAACAGAAACCATGAACAGGGCAACTCTTATAAGGACAGCATTTAATTGGGGCTGGCTTAAACATTCAGACATTATCATCAAGGTAGGAACATGGCAGCATCCAGGCAGGCATGGTGCAGGAGGAGCTGAAAGTTCTACATCTCCATCTGAAGGCTGCTAGCAGAATACTGACTTCCAGGCACCTAGGATGAGGGTATTAAAGCCCATACACACAGTGACATACCTACTCCAAAAGGGCCACACCTTCTAATAGTGTCATGCCCTGGGCTGAGCATAGACAAACCATCACAGCTGACAAAGCTTCAAAGGAATGCCTATGCACCTTTCTGGAACTTTCTCTGTGTCATTCCCCTCTCTTAAATACTGAGAAATTCTCCAAAGCTTGGCCTTTCATCTCTAAGCATCATTCCTCATGTCTGAACAGCTGTTAGACTGGGATTACTCCTGATATTGCAAAATAGGAATCCAGGCCAAGGTCAAACCCCCCACTCACTCCCCTCTGCTCAGGGATCACAGTCTGCCAGTTACACGCTGCTCAATGTCTAAAATGATAGGTTTCCAAAAAAGTTGTGCAATTTGCAATTTTCCAGTTATGTCAGAAGGTGGGTAATTCTGGTAAGTCTTCTCCAAGGCTAGAAGTAGAAGTCTTCTCTAAAGCTATTTACTGGTCCAGGAGACTCATAACAGAACATCTTTATGCCAAATGATGCTATGTTCAAACATAGCATCATTTGGCAAAGATGTGCTCTGGAAAGATCTGGCTGCGAGAGGTGACTGAATAAGCAAAAGCTTCCCATAGCATTCTCTTCTAGCCCTCCCCCCTCCCCCCAGAACCCCCCTCCAGGCACCCTGCAGGGGTCAGTCACAAGGTTCTGCATGGGTTCTCCTTCAGTGTTTGCAGAGCTAAGCCATGGGTGAGCAATGAGGAGATCATTTCAGTAAAAATATAAACAGGTTTACAGACAGATGTCAAAGTCGTCGATAGCAGCTTGCATTGTGGTCCCAAAGAGCTGGTAACACTTTGGTGTCCCCTTGCCCAGCTCACTTGCCTGTCAGATCCTGTATAGTCATCACCAGGGCCAATTTTTTATTGTCCAAGTTATCATCCACCTGGGTTCCATCCTGGTGATATGGCTGTGGTCCTGAGGACAGACCTCATACTTCTGAGGTGGGCAAAGGCAGACTCATTTTACTGGGCACTGTGAGTCAGTCTTTTTTCTTGCAGAAACCCATGCCCTCTCCATAGGGAAGTGTCATGGACCCAGATCTTATATCCTGCTCATTTATTTATTCACTTATTGTCTTAGTTAGGGTTTCTATTGCTGTGAAGAGACACCATGATCATGGCAACTCTCATAAACGAGAACATTTAACTGGGGCTGGCTTACAGTTCAGAGGTTTAGTCCATTATCATCATGGCAGGAAGCGTGACAGCCTGCAGGCAGACATGGTGTTAGAGAGGTAGCTGAGTTCTACATCTGGATCCACACGAAGAAGGAAGAGATAATGAAACTGGTCCTGGCTTGAGCTTCTGAAACCTCAAAGCCCACCTCCTGTGACACACTTCCTCCAACAAGGCCATGCCCACTTCAACAAGGCCCACCTCTAGCAATGTTCCTCCCTGTGAGTCTGTGGGGGGTATTTTCATTCAAGCCACCACATTTACTATGGGCTGATTGAGTAGCTACAATGTGTGAGGCCCATTTGCCATGATTAACAGGTGCTAACAGGACCTACCTTGCATTCTCTGCATAAAGCACATTAGAGAAAGGTGCAAGTGTGTACAAATTTGATCCTGGTGATCACAGAAACTCTTCTTGTCACTACCCTTCAGTATAACACTGACAGTCCAGGGAGATTACTGTCCAATGACAGGAAATGCATAGGTGAAGGGGTCAGTACTTGTTTGCTGAACTTGTTTGCAAAACACAACAGCTTACTGTACAAAAACACAACCATGTGCTCCTCTGGGAGTTCTGGTTCAGTTCCTACTCTCAGGTTCTTGCCCAGACTTCTTCAATGATGGACTGTGATGTGGAGGTGTAAGCCAAACGAGCCCTTTCCTTTCTAAGTTGCTTTTGGTCATGGAGCTGTCAAATGGCCAAAGAATTCACAAGAGGGACCCATGGTGCTGGCCACATATGCGGCAGAGGAGGGTCTTGTTAGCCATCAGGGGGAGGAGAGGCCCTTGGGCCTGAGGGTGTTAGATCCCCCAGTAGAGGAGAATGCCAAGGAGGGAAGACGAGAGTGGGTGGGTGGGTGGGTGGGTGGGAGAATACCCCCCATAGTGGCAGGAGGAGGGTGGAAGAAATGGGGAGGTTCCAAAGGGGAGATCTGGAAAGGGGGAAACATTTGAAATGTAAATAAAGTAGGAAAAATAAATTTTAAAAAATGGCAAATAACTTGGGTATGGTGACACACATCTGGAATCTCAGCTAGTCAGGAGGCTGAGGCAGGAGGATCACAAGTTCAAGGCCTGCCTGGGTAACTTAGTAGGGCCTTTTCAGAACAAAAACCTCAAAAGACCAGGATGTAGCTCAGTGGCAGAGTACTTATGTAACATGCACAAGACCTGAGGTCAGTCCTTTGTACCACAAATCAATAATGATAATGACTAATCCAAAGGAATATTCTAAAAGTAAATACAAGTATTGGGAATGTGAATGAGAGCAAAGAAGAGAAGCAGCAACATAGGAGACCATAGCAAAAGACTATTATAAGCAAGATTATAACAATGCAATTTGGGGAAATTGGGTGAGACTGCAGTTTGACTCATCTGTGGAAATAGAATCAAGAGAAAGACCTGCATAGTCAGTAAGTCCAAGAGAATGGAACCTGTGGTTGGAACGTTTCCCACAAAGGAAGTAGCACAGATGACTTACAAGGTGAACCCTGGTGCTCAGAAAACAGCCTGAGCATGAGAATAGGGAAGAATGCCGAGCCATTCTGTGAAACCTGAATCACTTTCATAACAAAACAAGACAAAAGTTGGGAAAGCAGAAAGATTCCAGGCTTATCTCACCCAGAAACATACACACAAAAACCACAAGCAACATTTTAGCAGACAGAACCCACCAAGCATCAAGAATTATATTGGAGTTTGCTAGAAATGCAAACTTGGTTTAATATAATAAAAATCCATAATTATAGCTCTTCACATTAACAGACTCAAGGAGTATATTTTTATATACAACTATCTCAGTAAACACAGAAAATTCAATATTTATGTACAATAAAAACTTTAAATGTGCCAAAGAAAGTTGGTGACTTCCCAAGAAGACCTCTGTCAACACCAGGCTGTGGTGGTACAAGCCTTTAATCCCAGCACTCAGAAGGCAGATCTTCGAGTTTGAGGCCAGCCTGGTCTATAGAGCAAGTTCCAGGACAGCCAGGGCTACACAGAAAAACACACATACACACACACAAAAAAACCCCAAACAGACAAAAGAGGCTCTATCAACAAGGTGGAATAAACAGATATTAATGTAAATATTTTAAGTATGAACATGGTAATAAGTAAAGTGAAGTGTCAAGCTGTCTTTGCTGTTTGTCTGCCGTGTCTAGAGACACAGCACGCACAGCAAGGCGAGGAAAGTGACTAGGTCTGGAAAGGAAAGAGTTAAACATTTGTCGAGGAGGGACTCACATTTATAAAATTCCTGAATAAGGGGTTCAGCAGATGGCTCAGTAGGTAAAAGCAGGTCCTGCAAAAGCAGGGGTACCTGAGTTCACATCTCCAGAACATCTGGGGTGTGGGCTCGTATGCTTGGAACCCCAGCACTGTAGGGGCAGAGGCAGATATGTTGCTAGGATGTATGGCTGCCAGCCTAGTGCCAGGTTCATGAGAGACCCTGTCTCAGAGGGAAAAGACGGAGAATGATCGACTTTCTCTGTTCTGAAGCTGCTCACTCTATGTGTGCATACAGCATCCCACAGTAACCCCCTGCCCCCATACATAGACCAATTTAAAAAACAGAGCAATCTATAGGAACTTGCTAGAATGCAGACACCTTCGTTGCATGGAAGTATAAGACGTAAACTTCAACCTTCCGAGTCTGCTCATTTCAGAGAGACTCTTAACTGGATGTTTAAAAAAACAAAGAAACAATTGTGGAGGGCTCAGCAGTGAATCAGACACCCACTTCACCCTCTCCAAGGCTCGGGGACCAGATGCCTGCCTGATTCCCATGCTGTGGTCCCCTCGCTGTTAGCTGTCATGTAACCCTGTCCCTCCGCATTACCACTTCCGTTTTCCCAGTGTCCAATTTCAATAGACAGTTCTGGGAAGGCAGGAACCGGGCAGTCGTCACTGTATCACCAGGCCTGAACACAAGGCCTGGTAAAAGAGCAATGGTCTGAATTCAGAGATTCAAATCCTAACACCCAAGATGGTGGCAGAAGTTGGAACCCTAAGGCAGTAACTGGATCGGAGAGGTGGCACTCTCAAGTGGGACACTAGGTATTTAATATCTAAGAGGAGAAGGAAGAAGAAAAGGAACAGGAAAAACGTCACCATTTTTGTTGTTGTTGTTGTTGGAACATCACTTTCAAAACCCGGAAGCAGCTTTCCAATAGCAGACTCAATGGACTCATCTTTAGCAATGGTAGTACCTGCCTTCTGTGTTACTACTGAAGAAAATATTAGCAGACATAGGTAGAGAGCTGGCAATAGGGCTCAGTCTGTAAAAGTGCTTGCCACCCAAATTTGACTGGAGTTCAATCTCCAGATCCCATGGTGGAAGGAGAGGACCGACTCAAGCTGTTCTCTGACTTCCAAATGTACACTGTGGCATGAACATGTCTGCACATACACACACAAAATAATAATAACAATAAATAATAATAATAATAATAATAATAAATCATTTAAAGACAAAAATAAAGCTGTTAAATCCCTACATGAAATGTCTCAGTTGTGGGTGACTACAGCCTGGCATGATTACAGAGCAGAGAGTTTTATCATAATTAGTGGAGGTCTTTGGTACAATAGAAAGATTATGAAATGTTGAAAGGAAAATTCCTGTGACCAATTACATTTAGCAAAATTAGTTTGAGCAAGAAAAACCAAACAAAAGTAAACAAAAGAAAAAGCCAGAGCCAAAAATGGTTCAAGAATCGGGCTGCTTCCAAAACCGGAGCAGATTCTGAGAGCTCCAACCAACAACATAAACTGACATTTATAGAAAATGGAACTGTGAAAGACAATTTAATTGGTTACAGCTTAATTAGATAATTGGCTACAGAACCTCCTGCAATGAACTAAATAAAGACC
Organism: Rhynchomys soricoides; assembly: GCA_019843965.1. Classification (NCBI taxonomy): domain Eukaryota; kingdom Metazoa; phylum Chordata; class Mammalia; order Rodentia; family Muridae; genus Rhynchomys; species Rhynchomys soricoides. The sequence continues at coordinate 8,393,672 of JADRCH010000013.1, forward strand.
AGCTACTGTGATTAAATTCCATATTGGCTTGGCTGTTGGGCTTAGTCCAAATCAATGTCTCCTATAAAGTTTTATTTGACAGGAATATGGGATCGAAGGACCTAGATTCTGATCTTGGTTCCACAGGGCTCCAGCCATTTCTATAAATGGATGTATCCTAGGCATAACCTTTGGTTATGAGGGATTTAAAAAAAAAAAAAGCTCGTTAGAAAGTGGTTTGCAGACTCTGAAGCACTAATAATAGCTCGGAGAACATGGGAGATTCTGGTTTATGGAAGAGGTGATCATTTTCTTTTAAAACTCTGGGGAAATTGTAGGCAATAAAGAATAACACAGAGGCAGGAGGGATGGCTCAGTGGTTAGGAGCACTCCTGTTCTTGTAGAGCACCCAGGTTCAGTTCCTAGCACCCACGTGGTGCTCACAGCCATCTGCAATTCCAGTTCCAAAGAATCTGGCACCCTCTTCTGGTCTTGAGTACCAGGCACACACATAATGCACATACATACGTGCAGTCCGAACACCCACACACATAAAACAAAATGAATATGTAAAGAAATAGAACTGTAGTGTGGCAGATACCTTCATGAATATTCTAGGCGAAAAATGGGTTGTATTTCGGTAGATGGCATTATTACCGTGGGGACATCCAACATAATTTCATCTAAGCTTGAAAAATAAGTAAAAGGAGGGGATGGGCATGTCATTCCATTGTTAGAGTTCAGGCCAGCAAGCAGAGCACTGCCTGCAGGCAGGTGGAGGACGGAGTACCAGCCCCTGGGGGGAGGAGTCTGGAGCATCAGAATGCTAGCATTCCTTCTAGGCTCCGCCCCACCGTTACCAGGCAACAGCAATAAAAGGGGCTGCTTGCCCCTCCTTCCTCCTCTCTCCTACTCTCTTACCCTCTCTGTCCCTTCTCTCCCCATTCCCCTCCTCCCTTCTACATGTCCCTGTCCTTTCTCTGTCCCAACTCCCCTCCCCATGCCCTAAATAAACTCTATTCCATACTACAGCCATAATAACCCTGGTTCTTTCTTTCTTCTTTATAAAACACAACACAGAAGTACAGAAGTTCAGGGCAATTTCAACTTCATTTTCAGCCAGTCTTGGTGAGACACTGTCTTAAAACACACACAAAGAGAACACCCTGGATTTTTTTTTTTTTTTCAGTTATTCCATGTGGGTTGCTCAGAGGCCCTTGGATTCAACTCTGTTCTAAATTGGCAGGCACTCGAATGTCTGCAATGTAGGTAGCTTCAAAATACATGTTGGGGCTCAGTTCTCTACAGTTTCACAGGGCATCAGGTCAGAAAGTTAAAGAGAAATAGCTGAAAAACTGGGAGCAAATCAAACTTCAAGTTTACCTGTTTCAACACGTCTGCTGTCAGCTCTCTGGTGACATCTACAGGCCCACAAGAGAAACAGAATGGATCCTTCAGAGAAACAACTCCAAGGAGTCTAGAGTCAACTTCAAATTTTGAAGCCAGGTCATAAGTACATAAGGATCACCATACTGTCTCATCAGTAAGACTGGGACAGGGTTGGTCCTGCTGAATCTCTGAGAAACTCCAGGCTGCTGCTGCTGCTGCTGCTGCTGCTTGCCCACAGCCATTTGAGGAGGACCAGGCTCAGCAAACCCTTCAGTGCATGGCTGTCAGAGGTGGAAAAGATACTAGAGGTCCCTTAATCAGCCTCCTTGTTTTATAGGTGGGAAAGCTGCAAACAGAGAGGAGCAGGGACTGAGCAAGCGCATTCAATGTTTCATTTCCTAAGCTTTATGGCCTTGTCTGTAATATAGAACCATGAGTACCCAGGAAGGCTTTCAAAGAACGTCAGACTATGAATCCCCCAAATATGCTGCTTTGACATAAGGTCTGTTTTGAGCTGAAGCCAATTAAGGAGAAATGTACATGAGATTTCTTTCTACCTTTCCCCTAAAGTGGGGTAGAACTTTGCAAAGTCGTCCCTCCTCTCTCTACCAACAGGGACTAAATCATCACAGGAGATGACCTAAGACCCTTCACAGCCCGGACACCATACTAGGACATTCTATGCAATGAAGTAGTCTATATGGTATAGATGTTCACATGCTTACATTTCCACCTTGCAGCACCCAGTGCTGTCTGTTGTCTGTTGATCCCTTTACGCCTGAGTTAGTTCTATGCTACGTCTTTGAGAGTCCTTTTGTTTTGTTTTGTTTTGTTTTGTTTTGTTTTGTTTTTTGAGACAGGGTTTCTCTGTGTGGCCCTGGCTGTCTTGGAACTCACTCTGCAGACCAGGCTGGCCTTGAACTCAGAAATCAGCCTGCCTCTGCCTCCCAAGCGCTGGGATTAAAGGCATGCACCACCACTGAGTCCTTTTACCTCTGAATTTCTTCTCACAAATATAGGAGACATACATGTTAATACACATCTGTTTGTTTTTCTCTTGTAAATCTGTCTTTTGTTATAAGATACCTAGACAGCGGGAAAGGATAGAAAGAACTCCTCCTCCTCCTCCTCCTCCTCCTCCTCCTCCTCCTCCTCCTCCTCTTCGTCTTCTTCTTCTTGTTCTTCTTCTTGTTCTTCTTCTTCTTCTTGTTCTTGTTCTTATTGCTCTTCTTCTTCTTCTTCTTCTTCTTCTTCTTCTTCTTCTTCTTCTTCTTCTTCTTCTTCTTCTTCTTCCTCTGCCTCTGCTTCATCTTCTTCCTCCTCCTCCTCTTCCTTATCCTCTTCTTCTTCCTCCTCTTCCTCTTTCTCCTTCTCTCCCCCCCCCCATTCTTCTCCTGTACTTTCTGGCTCATATGTTTAATGATTGGCCCAGATCTGCACTGCTAGACAAGAGAGTGCATGTGAGGTCCAGGCTCCAAAGCCAGGAACAGAAGAGGGTTATGAATAGCCAGATGTTAAAGAGAACCCAAGGAAACATCAGCAGACAGGGGAAAGTATATTTACTAGCACACTGGCCACTAGGCAGGCAGACACTGGCAGACACCTGGGTACATACACAGGCATACATGTAGACAGGCACACTGGCCACAAGGTAGATGCACACACCTACACAGGCTGGCTGACCAACACAAAAGGTGAAGGCATTTGCCTCCAACATCAAGGCTGCATTTATAGAGAATCACATAAAAATGCTGTCTGCCATGAACAAGTTTATAAAAGGTCACACACAGGTTTATAAAAGGTCACAGGTTTATAAAGGGTTCATCACTGCTTACATTGGGGATCCTCAGACATTCAGTGTCAGCCATTGCTTTGTCCCCCAGATGTCTACCATTGGCTATCTTGAGCCACATCAGAAAGCCATATCTGTGTCATGTTGTCTAAACACAAACTGACCCACATGACCTCCTCTTCCCTTCTGTGAACCCCACATCTTTGGCTCTTTGACAATATAGTTTGTGAGTCAGAAGCCATCAAAGGTTAATTTGAAGCCAAAAGAGTTGGCTACGAAAATGGAGGTTTGTCCAATGGCTAAATGCTTTCTTATTTTTGGATGTGCTATTGACTAAGGAAGTAATCCATTTTAGATGCTGTGGAAGGTGCTTCTGGCTTCCAAACAAACTTCATAATTTCCAGATGGGAGTGGCCCAGTGTAGACTGCTGGGAAGAGGGGTGGAAGGCATGGGACTTCCAAATAACAGCAGGTCCTTTTACTACTGTCTCTGGCTGCAGTAATAGAGAAAAGCAGATCCCAGACTGTTCCTGCCTGTCAGCCACCAAGCAATGGTGGGGCTTCTTCAAGCCTGGCCCTTTTCACTCCCCAGGATATCTACTTGGGTCCTGTGGACAGCCTGCACTCCACAGTAGTATAGTTACTCCAAAAGTCATGTGTAGTGATATAAGCCTTTAATCCCAGAACTCAGGAGACAGAGGCAGGCAGATCGTTGGGAGCTGGAGGCCAACTCTGGGACCTGCCTGGGCTACATAGTCTTCAAAAGGGAAACAAACAGTTCCTTCCAGTAACCATGCTGTTGGGAAAATGAATAACACTATTGATTTTTAACTTGAAGGCTGAACTATAATAGATGTAATTGATGCAAGGCTTTGAATGGATTTCCTTGAAAAAAGATTAACTGACGCCACACTGTACAGCTCAGGGACTTGGAATGGATTACCTCCAAACCACAGTTGATTGGCAGAATATGGAAAATAAGTGCAGACTCCTGGAATTCACTGACATTGCCATTTAAAGAAGTGGCTAAGGTATGGGAGCTGAGAATGTAGAAGTGATGCCTGTGTGTGTAACCTGGCAAGGGGCAGTGGAAAATTCCCTGCACTGGGGAAGCAGAAGATAAGAGCTCTCTCCCGGAGTCGGCCTCTGGCTGGATGTGTCCTTGGGCAAGCGTCTTAGCCTCTCTGCAGAACTCACATTTCTGTGTTTGTAAGAGGAAGGGCTGGAATTAGATGATATCTCTGTTCTCTTCTAGATCCAGTATTTTATTACCTCAAAACCTCTTCACCTGCTGGCAAGATGGTTCAGCAGCTAAAAGTGCTTGCCACACAAGCCTGGTGACCCAAATTTAATTCCCATAACCTACATAGTGATCAGAGAGAACTGACTCACAAAAGTTGTCCTCTGAGCAATACACTCATTCTGTGGCACACACAAACACACACATACACTTGCTCACATACATACACTCATAAAAACACACACAAACACATAATCCTACCCTCTCACACACGTACACACCCACATGCACACACTCACACTCAAACACACTTACACACACACACACACTCACACACATATACCCACATGCACACACTCACTCAAACACATACATACTCACACACATGCACACACGCCACATGCATGCACTCACACTCAAATACACACACATAAACACACGCACTCACGTGCATATACACTCACATATACACAAACACAAAATAAAAAATACACAAACATGAACAACAACAATAAAACAGCAACAATACCCTGCTCATCCAAAATCAGTAGAGTAGAAAAATCTGCTACTACAAGCAAAACGTCTTTTGTCCTGTATGTCACACTTAAGGCCATTTGTCCTGTCCAGTATCTGTGAGAATTGTTTATACAGCTAGCTGTCACCTGGGACTTGAGTCCCACTCAGCTTTGTCTCCTCAGTAAACAGCCCAGATTTTGGCACATGTCAAGACCCTGTAAACACTGAGTGGAATGAGCGAATGGACCCCTCAGTTGTTGGCTGGCCACAGCTTAAGAACATGGTTTCCTTGATTGCACTTCCAGCCACCGTCCTGTTTCCTCTTCAAAACCAAATTCCAAATGAGATATTCTGCCCAGTCCATTTCCTTCTTCCCATTCCCTGACCAGAAGATTCCAATCTATCTTCTGTTCAGGGCCACCGAACAAACCAAAGCTCTCTAGAGACTTCTGTGTTGGTAAACCAAACAACTCCCCTAGGAACTGGGGCTGGGATTAAGCTCCATCAATCAGTATTAAACACTGTTCCTGGTGTTAAGGTTTATTGAACATTTCTTAAGTATTTTTCTAGAAGTATCTTTGATGCTTTTCTTTGAATGAAACTATCAAAAGCACAACTATCATTTATGCCTGGAAACCTTGAACAGGACTTGCTCTGAAAGAATTAGCTTCTACCTCTGAGGGACATAGTCACCAGGGCTGTTGGAAATGACTTCCTCTTCCAAAGGCCTCGCACCAGTTACAGCCTGAACTAGTGTGACAGGAGCCTTTAGCCCAAGCAAGACAAGCTTGGAGCAAATTTACACAATTCTGCAGGGGATGGCTCTGGACCTTGCAGGGGCTGGAGGCTGGAGACCATTCTCCTCACGACTTAGCCTAAAACCTTGTGAGTCACGGACGAGAGGAAATTTTGGAAGTTGTATTGTGGTTGGTATTCCAGTCACATTTGGACACAAACCGTCACTCCATGCCTTGCTCCTGGCTGTCTAACTGGGTTACTGAGCTTACTTTTTGAGTCAACCTAGGGGCAGTCCCTTGTGCTGCCCTGTGGTGTGGCAACATTTCTTTGCCCACTTGTAATTTTTTCCTAAGTAGGACAAGCTGAACTGGTATCATGACAGGTAGACAGCTGTCGAGCCACAGACATGACAGCAGCCCCTGCCTCAGTGGTAGTGTTACTTAAAATTTGAGGGAGTCCTGGTGGAGTTGCCAGAGAAATCAGTGTCCCTTTATGAGATTCTTAGTCCCATTAATAAAGGAATTGAAGAACAAACCCAGAAGAAAGTTCAAGAGTAATTTAATCAGAGTTTAAAAAGATAAACATTCTCTCTCTCTCTCCAGCTGTTTCAAGGAGGAGAAAGAAAGAAACATGCATGCTGTTTGCCTTAAGCCAATATGGAGGTCAGCCACATGATGAACAAGCAGGTACACAGCAGGGCAGGGCACACTAGAGAAAGAATGAAGCCTGGTGTGTTAAGGAAAGCTGCTTAGGCTCTGGTTAGCTTCCAAAACATAAGTGAGAAGACAGAAAATGGGATGTTACTGTTTCTAAGGAGGACACAACAGAACCCTATGGCAGCCCTGGAACAACTGCACAGAGGGCAGGAATTCAGGGAAGGGGAGTTACAGATTGTCTTATTAAAGGAAAAATGATTCTTCCTTTCTCTCCAGCATGGTTTAAGGTAGATCCACTCTCCTGAGGGGTGGCCAGGTGGCTGGCCAACTGAACATGGAGGAGACAAAGGCATGTCTTCACCCACAGGTTCACCATTCTTTACTGATGGCCGTGGCAGTAATACCCCTCCGGCTAGGGGTAGACGGAGTGGGGAGCAGGAGAGGCAAATGTAGGTGGTGGGGATAACAAAGGCTTTAGACAGACAGAATGAGAAAGGTAGCCCAAGACTACAGAAGTCAGAAGCTTTAAAAATCCAAAGTCAACGCAGATTACCAGCCCTGGATTCTGGAAGAGTACTAGGGAGCTGCCAAGCTTTAGAGACAAAGGGTCCTAACACCCAAGATCAGAAGCTATAGCTGGCTAGCATTAACTCCTATTGACTGCTGCTGCATTGCCAAGGGCCAAGCACTGGTAACAAAGCCTAGATCAAAGAACCTCCTGTCTGAGTGCCTAGACCTAAGTCTCGAGTTCTCAAGGATATAAGCATCTAAGTTTTTTGGCCCTACCTATAAGCCTTAGGCACTCAAGGGTCCAGTGCTACCAAAGCTACTCATTGCTTATATTGATATCCATGTAGGACAAAGGGCCCTGGTCAGATCACTGGTGACAAAACCACCATTAAACTATGTTGTCCATCTTCCCCTGTGTGATGTGTACACCGGGTCTTTGCTAGCAGCCTGGATAATCCCTAGCATCTTTTGCAGCCTCCACTCCCTACCATGAGCTTCTGAAACAGCTCAAAGTACAGCTCCGTGAACACTTGTTCTGTACAGTCAGATGAATGAACAACAGCCGTACTTAGCATTTTGAGTGAGTTTATTGAATATACTTCAAGCTAAAATAAAATAGTGGGGGAGAGAGAGAGAGAGAGAGAGAGAGAGAGAGAGAGAGAGAGAGAGAGATCATTAAATCGGATACTCAAAACATTCATCAGAAATCAACCAGGGATGTCCTTTTGGTGGTTTGAATAGCAATGGCCCCCACAGACTCATATGTTTGAGTACTTGGCCCACAGAGAATGGCATTATTAGGAGGTGTGACCTTGTTGGAGTAGGTATGGCTTTGTTGGAGGAAGTGTATCACTTTGGGAGTGGGCTTTGAGGTCTCTTATGCTCAGGCTCCTCCTGGTATGGCATGAGAGTCTTCTCTTGGCTGCCTTCCAATCAAGATGTAGAACTCTCAGCTCCTCCAGCACCATGTCTGCAGGCTGCTATGCTCCCTGCCGTGATGATAATGGACTAAACCTCTGAAACTATAAGCCAGCCCCAATTAAATGTTTTCCTTTATAAGAGTTACCATGGTCATGGTGTCTCTTTACAGCAATAAAAACCTAAGAGACCTTGTTAAGCCAGCCAGCTTGGGTTCCTGATAAAGAGTCCCAGGCAGAGTGTCCCCTTGGAAGAAGAAATAGAATCAGAGATGTCATCATTAGATCATGTGCTCAGAGCATCCTGCAGAACCCCAATCAGAAAGCCGAGGTAGTTAGGTGGAGTTCCCATCTGAGCTTTGTCCCCATGGCTAAAACACAGCTTCATAGGCACTTTTACCTCATGAGAGAAACAATTGTAATCTGTGGCTCACCTTTATCACTGCTTTAAGGATATGACACTTTTACTCTTGGGATGTTTCACCCTTCTCTTCCCTCCCTGTCAAGGGTGGGAAGCCTCCCCATTAAGGATGTCAGCCCTTCTCTAGATAAAGGGCCTTGAAGGACACTTAAAATATGTGCTTGTGTCTGAAATGGGGCAGAGGCAACCCTACTTCAAAAGCTAGCTTCTCTGAAGCTCAAGCAGCACGTGGTACCTTGTTGCTGTTCCCTCTGTTGGCAGTGATGCTATGTCCTCACATGGGATGAGAGCTGGGAAGTAGTCACTTTAGACTCACTCTGTAGAGAGGAAAGCTGAGCTCACCTTCTTAAGCCTCGGTTCTGCTCCGTGCTGCCACCACCACAACTATTGCGTCATGTGATTATCTTGTTGCTGTTGTTTTAATTTTGAGATAAGTTTCTATCTCTTCGCAGTCCAGACTGGCCTAGAACTCACAACGATCCTGCCTGAGCCTCTGAGGACTGAAATTACAGGAGTGAGCCAGAACCTTGGCTTCATGCTTTTTTATGAAGAAATATCCCCACTTGTGAAGGTGGAGCCACACGGCTTAGTCTCCTCTTTAAAGGATGCCTCTTAATACTGGGGTAGAAGAAGTTTCACTGTGAGCTTGGGAGAACACAGTCTCCCAGCTCACGATCTCTTTGTTTTTTCTTTTTCTTTTTTTATTAACTTTATTGATTTTTTTGTAAATTTCCCATCATACACCCCGATTCCAGTCATCTCTCCATCCCTTTGTATCTCTCCTTCAGCCTTACAACGTCCCGCCAAGAAAGAAAGAAACCAATAAAACAAACAAAATAAAACAATCCAAATAACTACATAAAACAAAACCAAAATCTCGTCGTGAAAGCTTCTAGGCCCCTGGCTTCTGCTGTACTATTAATACCAGTTCTTCACCTAGACTACTTTCAGGATCTCTCTCTTCATGGAGATCCTGCAACTTTGCATCTGTCGGACCTGCCCCTTCACGTACCCCAGGAGTTCGTAGATGGAATACAAGTCAGAGTGCAGTCTTTCCTTAACCTATTGAGTCCAGCCAGTGCTTCCAGGAAGTGTGGGTGTAGGGCCATGCATGGAGACGGGCAACCTACCAGAAGCCACACACCCAGAACTTTTCTCACGCCAACCAGCAAAGCCAGAAGCTCCTCTGCTTCGTGAACCCCTACCCCATTGGCTCAAGTCTCCTTGCAATATGAAGTCTCTGGGTTGCTCCTCGGTTACACAGCCTTGGGTTTGCTCGTACTCTTTCTGGGAAGAGAGCTATTTTTGCAGGGTTCTTTTTGGCTGTCTTTCCCTGAATACACCCATCTGCCAGACTCCATCAATTCTGTGTAACACTATAGTTCTCTACAAATGCCTTAGGGTAGAAACCTTATCACACATTCTGATCCATCAAGGTGAGGCCATTTGCAAGGGTAGTTTTTTGTTTGTTTGTTTGTTTTGTTTTGTTTTCGAGACAGGGTTTCTCTGTGTAGCCCTGGCTGTCCTGGAACTCACTCTGTAGACCAGGCTGGCCTCGAACTCAGAAATCCACCTGCCTCTGCCTCCTGAGTGCTGGGATTAAAGGCCTACACCACCACTGCCTGGCTCAAGGGTAGCTTTTGAAGCCAGTGGCTCATCCTAACAAAGAGAAAGCTCCTTCCCTGATTTTTCTCTGCTAAACTAACTGACTAAGCTAACACACTCACGTTAGTTACAACCCAGACCTCTTGCTGCTGAGGTTTTAACCTCCTCATACTCTGTTTTGAATTAGGTTGGGTCCTCTGAGGAAAAGCCTGAAGCTTTTTCTCTCTCCCCTTAAAGAACTCTCTAAGCCCCAACTCTGGAGCTGCAGGTGCAGAAGTGGCCTGAATCTCTTGTGAGTGATCCCTTGCTTTAAGCAAAGGACTGGGGGGTTGGAGGGGGCAGTGCTTGCCTCTGGCCTCTTCGGCTTGTCTCCCATAGTAAAACCTCCTCCCTACAAACAAGTTGGGCCACTGATGGAGCTCTTGTATTTGGTGTGGAGTCTTAACCCTTACTATGGAGTCTTAACCCTTTAGGTGGATGCTGGCCTTTCCACTAGACTCACCTGGACTTCAGCATGTAGCTGAGAAGGTGGGATACAAACTTGTGGTGGCCTGGTCATCACTGTTGAGAGTGGAGTTTCTGACACAGTGAACTGGGGGTGGAGAGGATGGGAATCGTGGTTCAAAACCGTAGACTCCCACTGTTCTAACCAAGTTTTATTGTTTTTTTCTTGAATAAAATCTTTATTTCCTTTATGCCCTTAGGGTAATTTCCAGAATGAATGTTCTGGGTTTTGCTCACAAATTTCCCCAGTGTGTTTGCTTGGTTGGAGACTGAGGCACTCCCTGCCACTGTGGTGGAGTGTGCGGTAGCATCTTGTTCATATGACCACTGACCAGTGGGCAGAGAAAATAGGCTAGAACCCGAAGCATATAAAACCTTCACAGGCATGCCAGTAGTGACCTTCCAGCCAGCTAGACACTCGTGTAAAGTGGTGGTTCTCAACCTTCCCAGTGCTGCAACCCTCTAACACAGTTCCTCGCATTATGGGGACCCCAACCAGAACATTATTTTCCTTGCTACTTCATAACTGTAATTTTGCCACCTTAAAGAATACTAATGTAAATATATGATATGAAGAATAGCTGATATTCGACACCTGTAGGGGTCTCGACCCACATGTTGACCCACTGGTGTGAATGCTATAGCTTCCTGAGGGAGGAAGCAAACTCTTAAAACACTGACTTCTGATCCCAAAGGATCTGTGTCCTCCCATAATGCAAAATGCATTTAGTCCAACTTTAAAAGTCTCCATAGTGGGGCTGAAGAAATAAGGGCTCACGAGTCTAGAGCACTTACAGCTCTTACAGAGGATGGGAGTTCAGTTCCCAGCACCTATGTCAGATGTGTCACAGCTATTTGTGACTTTAACTTCAGGGGATCTGACACCCTCTTCTGGCTGCTCTATGAACTTGTACTTACACACACGTACACACAAACACACACATATCATACACACACACATACACACACACACACACACACACACACACACACACACACACACATACTGTCTTAGTTAGGGTTTTACTGCTGTGAACAGACACCATGACCAAGGCAACTCTTATAAAGAACAACATTTAATTTGGACTGGCTTACAGGTTCAGAGGTTCAGCCCATTATCATCAAAGTGATAATGCATCCAGGCAGGCATGGTGCAGGAGGAGCTGAGAGTTCTACATCTTCATCTGAAGGCTGTTAGGAGAAGACTGGCTTCCAGGCAGCTAGGATGAGGGTATTAAAGCCCACACTCACAGTGACACATCTATTCCAACAAGGCCACATCTTCTAATAGTTCCACTCCCTGGGCCAAGCATATTCAAACCATGACACACACACACACACACACACACACACACACACACACATTTAAAATATAACATTTTTAAAATCTCCATTGTCTCACCAGTCCCCACACTGTTCAAAAGTCTAAAGTTCCAAGAGTTTACTGGGTCTCAAGGTCTCTCAGCTGTGAGCCCCTGAAAATTAATAAATCAGGAAGCTACATAATTCCAGTGTGCAATGGCCCTGGGGCAACATCCTGACTCCAAAAGGAAAGTGAAGGACAATAGCAAAGAAACTTTGGGCTGAGGCAAGATTTAAACCCAGCATGGAAGATATTAGATTCTATGGCCACAGCCCAGGATCTAAGCACATGTTGGCATCTGAACTCCAACAGGTTGGAGTAGCCCTGCAATTCAAAGCTCACTTCTTGAGCCAACTCTACTTGGTGCCTTCAGCTTTCCTCAGCACATGCCCTGTGTTCCTGAATCTCCAACATCCTGTGGTTTCCATTACAACTTGGATTCACCCTAAAAAAAATCTTACACAGCCTACTCAAGGGCTCAGTGCAAATAATTGAGTCTCACTGCATATCACAGGGCCACCCAGGCTTTGCTTCTTAAACCTTGGTACAAGCTGCCATGACCAGATGTGTCTTTCATTCCACTTGCCTAAAAAGCAGTGCCACATAGATAATGCCAAGCTATGCTGCCATCTTAATCAACAGCCACCCTCCACTTTATTATTTATTTGTTTATTTATTTTTGAAACAAGGTTTTTCTTGACAGATCTGCAACTCACTGTGTAAACCAGGCTGGCCTCAGACTCACAGAGATATGTCTGCCTCTTCCTTCCAAGCACTAGGATTAAAAGCATGTGCCACCAGGCCTGACACAGGGCCTCTTTTATAACAGCTTCAGCCATGGCCTTCAAGTGCCTGGGTGACAGAAAGAGGAAAAACACTCTTTCAGGTCTTTCCATCTCAGTACCCTGGGCTTCCTCTACTCAGACACTCTCCTTTCCTTCTGTTTTCTTTTCTTTCTTTTCCCTTTTCTTCTCTTTTCTTTGCATTGCTGAGGATTAAACCCAGAGGCTTGAATGTTCTAGGCAAATGCTCCACTACTCAGATACTCTCCTCCAGAGACGATTTTTTTAAATGCATTAACATTTTGACACCTTGTATCCCTCCAGGACCTTTCCTATGTCCTGATGCCATGTGCAGGTTCTCTTTAACAGTACTAATCCTAGTGACAGTCACCTTATATCTGCAGCTTTAAATGTGCCCATGCTTCTTTCCTTACCAAACTGATGCCTTTACATCTTTTTGCTCACTATAAACCTGGCTAAATGCGGGTAGCAGTAACAATGCCACATCCACAATGTACACTGTCTTGTTATGCTGTGGCAGATTAATGAATTCATTACTTTTTAATTCAGCTCACTCTAAATTGATGGGCATGGGCAAAATGTAGCCAGATTTCTTTAATTTCTGCAAGAATATAGCACAAATGCCCTCTAACTTAATTCCTGAGATTCCTTATTTGCATCTCAGCCTCGTGAACCGTTTTGCTGCCCATCCTTCCAGCGGTAGTCTGGCCTTCTGAACTTCCACAGAATGGTTCCTTACGTTCTGCTTATAGTAGTCTAAGACTTCTTTCACATTTCTCCTGAAGTCCAGTTCCAAGGCCAATGGACCAAATTGTTGGGTTTCTGCAGCAGTGACAGTTTCTGCTCCTAGGCACTATTTCCTGCATTCATTTCTGTTCTTACCACTGTGACAAAATGCCAGACAGAAACAACTCAAGAGAAGAAAGGTTGTTCGGGCTCCATCCTTCACAGAGGATGTGAAAAAACAGATCATAATTCTGGAAAGATCTCCTCTAGTATTTAGAGTGGAGAGGTAAGATTAGATCCTGAGCAAGCCAGAACCCACATTCTGGTATTCCGTGCTTTATAGCTTTGGTTCATGGCAGTGAGAGCACATGTCAGCAGATCACTAACATGGCTGTAGATGAAGAGGCAGAGAAAATAGGCCAGAGTCAAAAGCAAGTATGACTTCAAAAGCATACCCATAGTGGCCTACTTCTGTTAGCCAGAGCCTACCTCCCCTGTGACTCACAGACTGCAAAACAATGTCACAAGGCTAGGAACTAGACAATCAAAACATGAACCCACAGGAGACACTTCAGACTCAAACCGTGAAATAGATTTTAGAAGGTAAACCAAGCCAAGTTAAGTGAGCCAAATTATACATTTTGGAAAAAGCCAAGATTTAATTCTTGCAATACATAAAATCTCAAAACACTATATGGATATTCACTTTATAAAAATATTCAATAAATATTCCTTCAACTAGATAGACACCCTGGTGTGTTTACATTCTCATATTTAATAGTTGCAATAAAACTTTATGAAATAGAAGAATTTCTCCAGTAAGAGCGATAAGGGTATATACACTGACATTTAACCATGAGTGCAGATTAAGCACATCTAAAATCATAATATGTTGAATGGGAAAGTAGGATTTACATAACAATTTCCAAGAATGCTGTGAATTATGGGATACTCATGGTCTTTAATAATATGATTTGAGACTAAATCCCAGGATGCTCTTCAGCTTGTTTAACATCTCTCTGGGAAGTTCTACACTTAAAGAACACTGCAGCTGAGCTGGAAGCCATCCAGCTCTGGCTAACATCTCTGTAATTCTTTCTACATCTAATAAAGTCTCAGGAGGCTTCTTACTGTGATTAAATGCTAGCAGAGACCTTGCCAAAGCCACTTAGTAGAGAACTGGCACAGCAGGTTTCCAGTAACCGAGTGGCCACAGGCAGTCAGCGCAAAGAGCTGAATCAAGTTCTATGGAAAATACATTGCATTTGAGAAAGAGTTGGCACTGTTTGTGGTGTGACCTCCGGCAGTCAAGGCATACCCCATGTGGGACTCACTGAGGTACACAGCATACCACCGGCTACCTCCTTTTTCCATCTCTAATTCCATGTCACTCCTCCAACGAATTCTAAGGGGTTTTTAGTTTTTCTCTTCTTTCTTTCCGTTTTACAAAGGGAATCAAGTCATCCAGTCTTCCCACAAATTATCTGGAGTAGGATGATCAATGGAGCAAAACAAAATATCTCCTCCAACAAATAGTGCCTTTTCTTCAGAGCTGTCTATAGACTATAATATGCTTAGAAACAGATCATAATTCTGGAAAGATCTCCTCTAGTATTTAGAGTGGGGAGGTAAGATTAGATCCTGAGCAAGCCAGAATCCACATTCTGGTATTCCGTGCTTTATAGAGTGGAATGGCTCTTTCATTAAATTCTCTTAGTGCTTGAGAAGGTGCACCTGCCTTAGAGTCACAATGTCCCATGAATTTTGCAGGTATGAAGGCTTTTGTTGTGGTTTACGCTGGCCAAACCAAACAGCACCTAGGAATAAGGACTGATGGCATAATTTTGGTAACCAGTCAGTCCACATCAAGGTTAACAACAACAATAGCAACAGCAACAGAAGCAGCAACAACAACAACAATAAATGTTGATCCATTTTCTGTTGTTTTCACAAAGCATTCCAACCTGGATAGTTTGGTTTCTTAGACTCATGGTTCAAAAGGCTCAGGAGCATGGAATGAACTCCTCTTAGCTCAGGTATGAGATCATAGAAACTCACATCCCAGTGATGGCAGCTCAGACAAGAGTGGCAAATGGCACATGCAGAAGAGGTATTCTGGAGAGGTGCAAAGTTCCCTTAAGGCAATCCATTCCTGCAGGAACTTATCCAGTTCCAAGAGGTGTACATTAACCCTTTCTGGGGATGGTGACTCAAGATCTAGTCACTTTCTCTATTAGTTACTCTTCTATTACTTAAACAAAACACTATGACTGAGGCAATTTATGGAAGGAAGGGCTTATTTTGGACTTAGGGTTCCTGAGGGATAAGAGTCCATCACCATCAAAGTGTGGAAGCACTACAGTGCACCTATGCACGGCAGCAGGAAGAGCTGAGCTCACATCACCATCCACAGGCAACAGCTAGCACACTATAAACAGCACATGGCTTTGGAAACCTCAAAGCCTACCTCTAGTGACATACTTACTTAAGGAAGGCCACATCTCCTAAACCTACACAAACAGTACCACCAACTGGGACCAAGTGTTTAAATGTCTAAAAATATAGAAGACATCTCATTTAAATCACCACACCTTCCATGATGAGATTACATCATCTTAGCACTGCAAAGCTTGGGAGTTGGGACTGCAAACCTCCTAACACATAAACCTTTGATAGACACAAATCATACCAAACTACAGCAAGAGTCTAACTCTGACAGAATCAGAAAGTCCAGATCAACTGCATATGTGCTGAATCTAGAGGGAACACAGGCTTGGGGTCTAAAAACCCAAGTAATGAGATTACCAAGGAAGACACAGGCAAAGGCAGTGGAGTGAAAAGGAACACACCAGGAACAACTTATTCCATCTCAGGCAAGCTCAGGACAGCTTTAGTTCTTTCCCATTAGTATTTACTGAGGAGTAATTAAGCCCTTGGATTAAGATTATCAAGGTGAGGCCTGGAGAAATGGCTCAGTAGATTGAGTGCTTACAACACAAGCATGGACACCAGAGTTCAGATGCCGTGGGCAGACATGGCAGCACTAGGAAGACAGAGACGAGGGCTTTCAAGGAAAGCCTGGCTAGACTAGCCAGAATTGGTGATCTCTGGGTTCAGCAAGAGACCCTGCCTCCATAAGTAAAGTTAAGAGCCATTGAAACACACACACACACACACACACACACACACACACACACACACAAGAAAATTAAGAAATAAAATCAGGATAATGAGAGACTCAGGGCTATAAGTTGTATACTGGGTATATACGTTGTTTCACTGACTTCACAAACTTTAGTGAAATGAGAATAACGCATATTATTCCTAGGCATACAGTTACAAGAATGAGGCAGTGTGGGTGGGGCATAAACACAGCATTTCTGAAAATGGAAGTGACGTATAAGTGTCATAGGACCAGGCAGACATGAGCTGTGGAGAGCTTTTGGGGCTGCTTGGCAGGAATCTGACATTGGTCCAGGACAAGGAAGTGGGCTTCAGGCAGGAATTTGACTTTGGGCCATGACAAGGAAGTAAGCTTGGGCAGGAATCTGATTTTAGGCTAGAACAGGGAAATAAGTTCAGGCAGGAATGCTTCAGGCCAAAAAAAAAAAAAAAGAAAGAAAGAAAGACTTTGGGCTAGGATAGGGAAGTGGCCTCAGATATCTTGGTCATCCTGATAAGCTTTGCTTATTGCCTTGGTTGTTCCTTGACTATTTGTGTTTATTGTCTTGCTTGTTCCTCAACCTAGAACTGACCTTATTATTTGCATGCAATTACAATGGTATTAAAGCAGATTGGGAAAAAATTAAACCTGCCTCAGCCCTTATCCCCTGGTGCTATCAGCATGAGTTAAATTGCCAGAAGCCATCCAGTTTTGGCCACAGAATAGCAAAGAGCTAAAGAATCTAAAAATTGCCAAAGGTGGTAAGCATCTTTGGCTATGATCACCAACTCCATACCTCCCTTCAGCTGCCTTCTTCAATACCTGGAAACTGGGGCTAGTCCCTGGCACACTTCCTCTAACAAGGCCACTCCTCCTAATCCTTCCCAAACAGTTCCACCAACTGGGAAACAAACGTTCAAGTATATGAGTCTGTGGGACTGATTGAGACCATCACACATTCATTTAATACCTTAGCATGAGGTTTTCTGAGGACATTCAAGTGACACCTTAGTGGCTTGAGCCACTTCACAGTGCTTGAGGAATCCTTATCCCAAAGTGGCAAAAAGACATGTTGCTGAGAAGGTGACTTCCTAGACAAGGAGTCAAAACAACTACCGGCTTTGGCTATTTTTAAGACTGTGGTTTGAACAGCTCCCTGATTTTACCATCTTCCTCAAGTAAAGGGCCAATGATTTTCCTGAGATTATCTGGTTTATTTCTCTTTAAATAGTATTGTGCTGGTTGGGGTTGCTAGAGGACCAGAACTGATAGGATGAATGTGTGTGTGTGTGTGTGTGTGTGTGTGTGTGTGTGTGTGTGTGTACATGGGGGTGGTGGTTACTAGAATAACTTGAAATGGGGGTTCGATAGCCCAACAATGCATCTTTGAAAGGCTGAGAACTGTTAACTGCTCAATCTATGAATCTGGATGTTTCAGTGATCCCAATCTGGTACTGAAGGAATAGAAAACTTCTAGAGGATTTCTGGTCTTCAGTCCACACTGGTACCCAAAGTAACTGAAGTCAAGTGTCAGCACAGAACAGCAGCACCATTAGAGACAGACGTGCTCATCAGCAAGAAGCAAGGCAGGCATGCAGGAAGCACTGGTGTTCCCCTGAACTACTTTAAAAACTTGTTTTTGAAATGAAAATAATTGCATAGTTTACCCCCATCCCTTTCCCTCCTCCAATCCCTCACATGATCCTCTTGCTCCCTTTCTAATCATGGCCCCCTTTTCTTTGTTATTGTTTCATATTTGGCTACTATCAACATATGAGCACCATCTTTGCAACCTTAGAACATTTTTTCCATACTGGTCATTAGTGTGGTTCATAGGTGTCACAGCTAGGCAGGACTATTGTTGCTTCTGATCCTTGGGAGCTGCACAGAACCTTCCAGTTCTCTCTGTCTGTCTCTGTCTGTCTCTGTCTGTCTGTCTGTCTGTCTCTCTCTCTCTCTCTGGCTCTCTCTGGCTCTCTCTCTCTCTCTCTGTGTCTCTGTCTCTCTGTCTCTCTCTCTCTCTTGTGTGTGTAAGTACAACATGCTCCATGCTCAGTGTTACTTTTACATATATGATTCAAGGCTGACCACTTGGTACTGGAGAGCCAATTAAGGAAGACTATTTCTCCTGCTTTCCTCATTCTTGACTTCCTATAATCCATGGTTGGGCCCCAAGAGGTTTCTCCATTCTGCATTGGCATACCTATTGTCATTGTTACTGTTCATGTCTTGCTTAGGCAGCCATAGTATTGCGGTATCATGGTGTAGCTTTCCTGTCATTTCTAGGAGACACAATCTCACAATAGATTTCTTGGCCCTTTGGCTCTTATAATCCTTCTGACCTCTCTCCTGTGATGGTCCCTGACCCTTAGGTCCAGGAATTGTCGGACAGATATCCCCTGTAGCTGGGATCCCCATGACCAGTTTTCTTTTATTTAGAACAGTTGTGATATTCTGTAATGGTTTATGTGTAAGTCTCTTTGAAGGGGCATGAGAGCTACACTTAATTGTGGGTATAGGGATGACTTTTAGAATATAGTTTAGGAATTACACTGGTTGAGTAAAGTAGTGGTGTAAGGTTTCCTCTAAGATCCGTGACCTCACTAGTCTCAGGAAGCTAACTAGGTTCCAGTACTAGGCATATTTTCCTTCCTGTTGAGTGGCCATAAGTATAATTAGACGGCTGTTGGCCTATACCAAGACATGAGTACCACCATTGCATCTTTAGGGATATCTTGCTGCACTAGCCATTTCTGTGGCTCATAGGTGTCACAGCTGAGCACTAGTCCCTGGGAGGACACTTTTAGGTCAGATCTCTCAGGCCCTCTGGACCTCTTTATTTGGATCACTGCTGCAGGGTGTTTCTTACTCTTGGGAAGATCTTTTCCATCATTTAATCCTTCCTTAATGGTCTCACAGACCTGCCCAGAGGCATGCCTCGTAGTTGATTCCAGATACTATCAAATTGATGATCAAGATAAGCCACCACAAGTATGTTTAGTGGAAATACTGCCTCTGTGCCAGGACAATGTCAAATACAGGGCAGTAGGCAAAAGGACTTCCACTACCTGTAAGCCCCTGCCCACCGTACACATTCTAAGTGGGAAGTGAGTAGTTAAAAATGCAAACCAGGGGAGGAGATGGAGGAGACAGAGGAAGAAGAGGCAGAAGGAAGATGGAACAAAACCATGTGGCCTGGAGAAGTCACAAGTAACAAGGGATCTCATAGCTGCGGAACAGATAGTATAGTGGTAGATCTGCCCAATCTAGGTGTGAAGCTTATAAATATAATCTCTTGAGTTATGTGTTCTTTGCACAGGCTTATTGGGGTTGGAGATTTACTGCAACAGAAGTATGTGACCACCCTTGGCTGCATAGCCAGTTTGAAGAGAGCCTGGGACATACGAGACTTGTCTCAATAATAATAATAATAATAATAATAATAATAATAATAATAATAATACCTTATCAGATAAAACTATTCAAAATTTTAAAAAATGTAAACCGCCAAAAATTATTTCCTGTCATCCATTGGATTCATTCACCCTTGGAAATTGAGAACTGATACTTTTTTTCTAGCTGAATTAGAGTGAAGGGCATTGTGGAGCAGAAATGACGTCAGGACACTGAGACTGCGGCCAGCTGCTGGGGCCAGCCTGGAGTCTTACACAATCATAGCAGACAAACTCTTTCAGCTTTGTTAGGCATGCAGTGAGCATCTTCCCTCAGGGAGGGTCTGAATTCCCTGTCACATCTTCCCAGTTCACTAGACCACAATGGAATTAGGAATTTGTCAATTCTAGGCATCCGAGATGAGACCATAGCACATTTTCTAAAGTGCTTCAAGCAAGCCGCATGTTCCCAGAACCAGCTGCCATGTCACCGAAGGACAGATAGAGTCTCTAGGAAACAGAGTTTGTCCATCTTTTCACTCCCTAGTTTCTGAGCACACACCCAGGAGAATAATCTAGAACTGATGCTGTAGGAGGTAGACACAAGTAAAGAGAATTCCATTGTGTTGGCATGTCCTAGCCTAGGAGAACGAGGAGGCACAGCCATGACGATGAACTGTGTGAGGAGAAAAGAGAGGCCTGGACTGATAGTGGAAGTCGAGGTGATGCTAATCCAGACAGGAAGGGCATTTGTTGCGGAGAGTGTGTGTCTATGCTGGAGAAATGAGAAAAACCATGAGCTCTCCAGGCACAGCCACAGACTGAATTTCTACCAGAGCCCAGGGACCCAGGGAGGCAAACTCTAGGAAAAGACACTTGGGGTCAGATCACAAAGACAGAGAATTTTTGCCCTGAGGTTTACAAGGTCCCTGGAGGATTTGGGGCACACATGACACGATGAAGTTTCCAGACAAAAAGACTAAGCAGACTTCAAAGTGAAAAGCTGTAAGAAGGGAGGAGGGGCCTGTAGCAGGTAGTAAGCTGGGAGGTTAACAGTGTTCTGCTGAGAGAGCTTGGAGGGATGGTAGTCCAGCAGAGAATGGAAGAGGCTTGAAGATGCAGGAGAAAGGGAGGTTAGAACAGTGATGGGTCTTAGCTAGGGTCTCTATAGGTGTGGTGAAACACTATGACAATAAATAAATAAATAAAACAAAAACAACACACACACTTACACAACTTGGGGAGGAAAGGGCTTATTTTGTTTACAGTTCCAATTAACAGCTCACTATCAAAAACAGTGAGGGCAGGAACTCAAACAGGGCAGGAACCTGGAGGCAGGAGCTGATGCAAAGACACTGGAGGAGTGCAGCTTACTGGCTTCCTCACCATGGCCTGCTCAGCTTGCTTTAACATCATCATCATCATCATCATCATCATCATCATCATCATCATCATCTACATTTCAAATGGTGTCCCCCTTTCCAGTTTCCCCTCTGCAAACCTCCTATCCCTCCTCCCCCCTGCCTCTATGAGGGTGCTTGCCCATCTACCCACCCACTCCTGCCTCACTCTCCTAGCATTCCCCTACAAAAGGACATCGAGCTGCCACATGAACAAGGGCCTCACAACCTAGTACCACAGCCCAGGGATGGCCCCACCTGCAATGGGCTGGGCCCTCTGCCATCCATCACTAATTACCAAAATGCCTTACCACTAGATCTTATGGAGGCGTTTCTCAGTGGCAGTTCCCTCCCCTCAAATGACTTTAGCTTGTGTCAAGCTGACATAAAACTATCTGGGATAAACCGGGCAGTGGTGGCGCACGCCTTTAATCCCAGCACTCGGGAGGCAGAGGCAGGTGGATTTCTGAGTTCGAGGCTAGCCTGGGCTACAGGGTGAGTTCCAGGACAGCCAGGGCTACACAGAAAAACGCTGTCTCGGAAAAAACAAAAACAAAAAAACCAAAAACAAACAAACAAACAAACAAAAAACCAACTATCTGGGATAAAAGGGAACTTCAAGTTCAGGCCCTGGATGTAGAAAAACAAAGGCCAGCACACGGGAGCATAAGCTGGATGCTCCGGTGCCTTCACTTTGGGACCTAAAGGCTGGTTGCCAAGCCAGATGACAGTAAAGTGCTGCCCATACTCCTCCCTCCCCCCAAGTTCTCAAAGAGCACAGCAGGAGTGGGGCTGCTCCCTACCCAATTCAGGCTTGAGTCTACTCAACCCAATAGAGACAAAGGCCACATCTTGATAAACCCAGTTAGGCTTCTGGTTTCCACACCAGAGAATTAACTTCTCAGAAATCATGTGACCTACAGCCCGCTAATCCAAATACCAAGGCAAGGCTCCTCCAGCTTGCCTTGGTATCTGAACGGTGCTCATTAACATTTGCCTGTCTTCAATCAGGTCCGCATATGCAAACTAGGTGCATTTCCTCTCCTGTACTTTTTCCTCCCCTCTTCCCTGACTCAGTTATAAAAGTTAGCCAAACATTGCCATTTTAATAAATGAGCTGTCTTCCCACAAGTCTCCTGTGTCTTTACACCCACTATACTCACCGACACCCGGGCCCCTGCTCCTTAGAGGCTCTGTATCCTGAGTTAGGGACAGAGAACTCACATCTAAAGACCTAAGGACGCCAGAACTTGTGGCATGTCCAAGACCATGTTGAACTGACTGAATACAGAAGCAACAACATAAAATACTTTTTTTTTCTTCTTTCCTAAACAGGCTCACCATCCTTCCAGCCAATTAGCAGTGAGGACATAACCTCAAAGAGAATTAGAACTCAGCAGCCATAAAGAAAAGAGAAGGAGGGAGACAACGCTCTAGAAAGGAAGAAAAACATCAAAACTCTCAAAGTAAGTCCTGGAAAACCAAACGTCCCTAAAATGTTGTGCGGACTTGACTTGGTTGCTTGCATGAAGTCTTGGGTTCCATCCTTAGCATGGCATAAACAGGGCTTCTTCGTGGTCTCAGCACTCAGGAGGAAGAGGCCAGAAGATCAGAAGTCCAAGATCATCCTTGGCTACATAGCAAGTTCAAGCAGGACTAGCTGGTCTGCTGGAAGCACTGTCTCAGAAAATAAGCAAGCAGACAAGAAAAGTGCCAGTGTTACTTTGAAGCCAATCCACTAGAATCAAAGTAGAGTTGGTTCTTTTGTTAAAACATTACATACTGAAAGAAACAGTTGATCCAGGTTGGAGCTGCTCTCTATGACAACTGACTAGCAGGCAAAGTTTTGGAATGAATGGATGCATTTCACAGGCAATAGCAATAAACTTGTGATGCTCACGTGTTCTGGGGGTAATCTCTGGGAGTTCTTTTACAGGTCCAAGGCTGGAGACAGAGCAGGACAGCTATAACTGTTAGGCAAGGGTCTTTATTTTCGCTGATTCTTTAGCATCAGTTTATACCGTGCCAGTAATTTCATCACCCTGGAGAGTCTTTTCACAAGCAGTGGTTAATTAAGAAGCTTTGGGGGTCTGGCTTTAGGCAGAATTTTATTATCTACTAAGAAAAGAGCACAGAAGGCTTGTAAAAACCTAAAGCTTAATAAAAACATAGAACATTATAGATATTTAATGAAGGCAAAGTGTATAATACTATGTTTACACTCACCAAAAAATATTAAGATAGGCTGAAGAGTTAAGAGTGTTTGCTGCTCTTGCAGAGGACCTGAGACCTGGTACACAGGCTGGGCAGCTCACGGGCACCTGAAAACACACACACACACACACACACACACACACACACACACACATACACACACAGCCTGACATGTGGTGTATAACTTTAAACAGGTGAATCTCTGTGAATCTGAAGCTAGCCTAATCTATATTGTGAGTTCTAGGCTAGCCAAGGCTACATAGCAAGAACCTCTCTCAATCAATCAATCAATCAATTGATCGATCAATCAATCAATCAACAAAAGAAGAGGCAAGGGGCAGGGGAGGTGAGAGAAAACACTGTGAGCCTATGCTTGGAAAGAGTGATCTAAAATGGGAAGATCCTGGGAGTGGAGGTAAGGGCATGCATGTCTGCGTGCATGCGTGGGTGTGTGTGTTGGAAGAGATTTTGAGCACATTTGTTTAAAAGGAATACTAAGTTCAACATATGATTGAATTCTGTTTACTTAAATTGTTAGTTCTAATCTCAGGTATATTACTTATATTATTTTCTTTCTCAGTTTTCTCATTTGATAAAAAAAAATGAAGTTTATCATGCTATTTGAAGGAAAACAACAACCTGGAAGTCATATGATAAGGACATAGACCAGACTCAGCCAGGTGAATAACGCATGTTTTCATCATATGAGGGGGTCTAGATTTAAAATTACATATACATATTACAAATAAATGATGCCGACCATAGTAGTCCATATGATGGACTTGTGAGGATTGAATAGATTAATACATGTAAAGCAAGAGTATCCATGTCAGACACATCATAAATACTAAAAAGTGCTTGCTATTACTGTTATCATTTTGTTTTTTAAGACCTTTAGAGGAGGTGAAGATGCTGGGGTGGGGGTGGGGGGGTGATTTGGCAGTGATGTGGAAGAGAATGAGAAGACTCTGGAGCTTATAGATTGACTGGGTGCCCTAGGCAAGAGGAGGGTCCTTTACTATGGCCAATGAAACAGGCTAAAGGTTACAGATGCAGACGGATTTGACTCTGAAGCGGGACATAGGGCAGGAATCTGAGAGAGATTTCCATTTTATCTGAAATTGTTGGGGAGCAGAGCTGTGTGTGACAGACAGAGCTCCTTACCAGCCTCCTTGATGGCCTCTTCCCAGCACAGATTTCCAACAGCTGCTTAATTACTATAGGGAAAAGAATGAACAACACATTTATTTTGCTTGAATGATGCCAGAGAGTTCTAAACCCAGAAATATTTCCAGCACTTAGAAAAGAAACCACGGTTCTAGAGAGATGGCTCAGTAGCCGAGAGCACTGGATACTCTTCTGGAAGACTCTTCCCTGCCTGATCTACATATCAGGTTCCAAGTCAGCCAGGGCTACATACTAAAAATGAATGAATGAATGAATGAATAGGGCTGGAGAGGTGGCTCAGCAGTTAAGAGCACTGACTGCTCTTCCAGAGGTTCTGAGTTCAATTGCCAGCGACCACATGGTGGCTCACAACCATCTGTAATGGGATCCAATGCCCTCTTCTGGTATGCATGAAGAGAGTGACAGTATATATATAACATAATAAATCTTTAAAAAAAAGAACGAAAGGAAGAAAGAAAGAAAGGAAGGAAGAAAGAAAGGAAGGAAGAAAGAAAGAAAAGAAAAGAAAATTTGTAAGTGAAAACATTTGAGAAACTGAATCGTAGAAATAAAATAGGTATTAGTGCCAATGAAATTGACGCCACTAGACAAGTATATGTGTAGTGGCTAGCCCTGGGCTGTTTGTAATCTGCTAATTCTGCCCTTCTGTGAGGGGCTTCAGACAAGGAGTGAGTTACACCTGTGACTTGTGAACCAATCCCCTAATGAATAAAAGAGCCAATCACTGGACTCATAGGGAGAGTTCCAGGTGGGGGAAAGGAAGAAAAGGAGAGAGAGGTTGATTTTGGAATGAGGACAGCACATAGGTAAGATGTAGCTAGTAGAGTCTCCTGGTATCATGGCGGATCCACAAGGATTCACCACCAGAGGAATCAGACTTTGATAAGGTTTACAAGATTAGGTTTTAGTTGATTCATCCAGAGATCGAGTTATCATTGTTTCTGAACTAAGTTTGTGTTGTGTTTTCCTTCACACGGTGGCTCGTCTGGGTTCCAGAGAGAAAGGTACAGCAGTAAAGTGTGGGTTTGCCTGATGTGCACCACAGAGGCCATGGGGGCATTGAAGCATGGGGCTGGCGTGGTGGGACCCGCCAGTGGGAACCTAGTGAGCTGGGTGGAGAGGTCATGGAGCTCTGAGTTAGAGCTCCATGAGATGAAAGCAGGTTGGCCATTGCCCGCCAGTGCATGGCTGGCCAGCCCACCAGGGGTGAGAGAACCAGGGTGTAGTGTGGGAACATGTGCCTTATAGTCCATCTTTTTTACTATTTCCTGCAACATATATGTGTTAATGTTTGTAAACACAGGAATACACATGAGTCTTGCCACTGTGGGATACTATCTTTATGAAGATGTCTCTATCTATCTGGGCTCAGACTGTGGTGAATTTCTCCAAACTTTTGAAGAGGTCACAATGCAGCACAGAGTGCTCCTGTTGGGTAGGCATCTCAGTGTTTCTTGTATTGTGTATTGTTTTCTTTTTTAAGGTATCACATGGTCTTTGAGCCACATAGGAGGTATGGGAATGTCTTCCTGTTCTCCTAATTCATTTCTCTTATAGTGAACACAGTAGATTATGTTATGCAGTGGACACTCAAGTGCAGATACCTGACACACAGTAGATGCTCTGAAAATATTTGTTAAGTAGAATATGGTAATTCCAAGAATTAACAAAACTGGGCTAGTGAGATGGCTCAACAAGGGTAGGAGCTTGCTGCCAGAGTCTGGCCTTTTGATTTAGATCTCAGGAATTTAAGGGGGAAGGAGGGATTCAGTTTCTGCAATTGTCCTCTGACCTCCCAATGTGGGTGGCAGAAACACACACACACACACACAGAGAGAGAGAGAGAGAGAGAGAAATAATTTTTTAAGTTAGCAAAATTTCTAAATATTTTATATTTATTCTCAGCCTCAAATGATGAAACTCTAACATTTCTAGGAAGTGTTTTAAGATCTCATAAATCTGCGATAAAACTTCCTACCTAATTGCATATTCTGAGCAGTGTTTGTAATTTGGGTAGATTTGCCTTCAAAACAGACACATACTTTGTTTTTCCGCCAGCGTCTGTCTGACACTTGCTATACAGTTTCTAGCCATTGCTCTGAAAGGCTTCTCCTCTTAGGTCTAAGTCAAACCTGGAAGATCAAGTAAATCTGGGCGGACTGAACGAACGCGTGAGTTTTGACCCTAGTGCCGCCCCGTAGTCTTCTGGCGGGACCTTTGAAAATGCACGCGCCCTAAACGCGGCGGTTACTGCGAGTGTTGGCGGGAGGGAGCTGTTCCTGCACTTTCGGAAGCAAGTCACCTAACAGCTTTGAATTCTAACTCCAGTGTCCCCGGGCCGGCCGCGCTGCCTTTGAAACTGCTCGCGCCCTAAACGCTCTAGCGGTTACAGAGTTGGCGGAAACTGTTCCTGCACCTTCCGGACTGCCTGTCCAGACAGCTTTGAGCCAGCTCGTCACTTTCACCCTTTTATCCGAGGGTGCGACTGTGGTAAGGGAAAGCCTGGCTGACTCGAAGGTTGACAGCGGATGGAGTGAGGGGTGGGGCATCGAGGACCTGAGGGGAGGGGTCGCGGATGGGAGGGAGACTTGCCTATACGGGAGGAACCAGAACCTGAAGGAGATCTGCGGGGAAGAACTGAGGGTATACAGCGGCTAGGCGAGGATTGAGGGAGAATAGGGGAACCCCTTGAAACCATCGAGTACCTCCACGTCCCTGTCCCTGAGCTCCTTGATCACGGAGAGTTTGGGGGTTCAGGGAGAAAGATCCCTTTCCCCATGAAAGAGGCGGGGAAGCACTTCTCAGCTACTGCCTCTGCTTTTAAGGTGAAGCCACAGTAGGAAGGTGGCCTGTGGTAGAGCAATGACTCATTGGGTAGTCTGTGCCCAGAATGCATGCAGCCCTGGGATCCATCTTCAGGACCCCAAAACCTGGGAACAGTAGTGAGTGCTTGTGGTCCCAGTACTAGAGAAGGGAGACCTAAGAAAGGACAGGGGATGTGACTGTGGGTAGAATTTTATATACACGAATACTGGTATTACTTAAAAATATATATTTATGTGCACATATGAAAATTCATAGTGAAACTCATAATCATGTAGAGTTAGCCTATGCCAATAAAAAGATACTTTTGAAAAGTCAAGCAGTGTTAAACAGTATTATAAAGTTATAGGTGGGGGATGCTGGGGCGTTGATTCAGTGGTTAGAGCCTGCAGGGCTTTTGCAGAGGCTCTTAGCTGGTTGCCAGCACCCATGTGGAGTGGCTCACAAAGGATTACATGTAATTTCAGAGGAGTTTCACTGTTTTCCCGGTCAGTCTTAGCCTCCCAAGTGGTATTACACGTGTGTATATGGGTTGTTTAAAAGGACAATGAGATATGTTTGTAACTTCTCCTGGGAAGTATGAGAAGGAGACATAGTATTTTCCTTTTGGTTTTGTCACTGGGGATTGAACTCACGGACCTGTGCATGCCAGCCTGACACTCTACCCATGAGCTACTTTCCTAGTTTCTGCTAACCTTTTTGAACTAGGTATTTTTTAAAATCAAAGTTATATATTTAAAAGTTTTAAAAATCATATTTGTTTCTATATGTATTGTGTATGTGCAGGCAGATGTGTGTAATTGTAAGTAAGTAATTGTATCTCTGGGTTTCAATTTTACCGTTGTAAATAAAATTGGACTAAGTATTTGCTGAGGTCATTTTCAGGTCTCAAATTGTATATTTCTGTGATAATATGATGTTATAGGATTCTCCTCATGAATGAGAGTGTTTTAGATAGTTGCAGTATAACTTAGCTTGTTCTCATTACAGGACCTAGAGTGATTGCTACGATGGAAGGAATCAATAATTTCAAGACGCCAAACAAATTATCTGAAAAAAAGAAATCTGGTAAGATTGCAAAAGACCTTCTCTTGTTGCTGTTTCTACTAGAAACATTTTAGTGTTTGTTCCGTTGTCATTGTCTGTAAACAGTTATAGTATTGGCCATTCTAACAGTGCTGACCATAACAGAGATTCTAATAGCACAGGCCAGACTTTCTGTCTACTCACTGATGGTCGTTCTAGATTTTAGGACCTGCCTACTAATGGTCTTCTGGCCTGACTAGAGGATAATAGGAGTTGTATTCCTTGTAGATGGGATCCAGGAATCGAGCATCGGGCTTGCACAGCAAGCACTTTTACCTGTGGAGGTGTCTCGAAGATAGTTCACGATGTCTTTAGTTGGTCATATGTAGATTAATAGACATTGTGCCTTTTTTTTTCCACTTCAGTCACTATGATTTTTTTAAAAACTTACATTACACTGTCTCAGCATACTTTTAAATAAAGGTGCTAGTGGACACATTAGTGTTGTCCCCAATATATTTATTAGATATAGTTGTTCACAGATGCCCTTATTAGACTCCAGTCCCTCTAGTATCTCCGAGTCCTGAGATTACAACTTGTGCTCCTACCCCTAGCCCATGAGGCTCCTTAAGAACATCTATAGATAGTGTGCCCAGATTACTATCTTTTACATCAGTATCTTTCTGAGCTGTTTATCTGTTTTTACTCTTCGTTCTTCTGCCACTCCTGTCATTTGATGGTATGTTTCCATTGGTTTATTTTCCTTCTGGCATGAGCCATGTTTTTTTGCTTCTTTCATACCTGGTAATTTTTGATTAGGAGGTAGATATTTTATGTCATTGAGTGCTGGATTTTGTCACTTTACAGAGTGGTGAAAGCTCATATAACTGAATGGTGATAAGTCTGCTACTTTTGAGACAGGTTTTTAAACTTTCTTACAGACTTTGCTTGGGCTCAAAGTTAGCCTTAGTACTGAGTTGTTACCCTTTAGAGTGCTTTACTCAACTGTCTGCTGCAGTACCACCTGGTCTGGCTAGGTAAAGTGATCTTATTCCTAGACTCTTGTCATTTCCAGTTATTTAGCCTATTGCTTTCCTGGCTTTGGGATGGTAAACACAATGTGTGAAGTTAAGTACTTGGCCAAGCATCCTGTGGATCTTTTCAGTCCTCCTTTTTCTTTTAGCTCCCTCCTGTGTTCTGCTCCATAGCCTCCAGCTACCTAGTTGTCTTTGACCTCTTCTTTGTCTCTGTGGTTTGACTATTAGGCTGCTTCCTCTGTGTTCAAGCCTGGGACCGCCTTTCAGTGCTATGGGGTGACAACAGGGCTTGCTGTTGTCTTTGCTCAGAGGTCCCAGCTCTGCCCTGCCTCTTGCTATATATCTGAAAACTATTGTATTCTGTCAGGTTTTGCAGTTCACAGAGAGCAGCTCCAAGAATAGTCAGTTATTCCTGACTGGAAGCAGAACTATTTCCTCTTTAATAATCATAGAATGCTCGGAATTATATTTAGATGTTTTTGTTTTTACAGATGCCAAAACAAATTCTAGTATTCAAACATGTTTGTATAGGGTATGGGTGTGTGTGTTTGTGTGTGTGTGTGTGTGTGTGGTCTCCTTGGGCATGTGCCATGCGGTCAGGACACTTCATGTAAAAGGCAGGTGTAACATAGTTCTAGTCATACACAGCTTGTGGCACACAGGTCATATGTACCCAATATAGCTATGAATGTGGCTCAGCACAGAATCATGAAAGTACTGAGAATATTACAAGCTTTTCCTCCAATTTCATGCTTTTGTAACTAGAGTGCAATGTTGAGCATGTTCTTTGCAGATGTCAGCCTGTCACAGTGTCATAAAGTGCAGATGTCAACCTGTCACAGTGTCACAAAGTGCAGATGTCATCCTGTCACAGTGTCACAAAGTTGATATTCCTGGTAGACTTTAAGTACCACATTAGGACTTCTTTATGCTTGCTTGTTGGCGATCCTTCTTTTTATCTCGATATATTTTTATTAATGTATGTATGTGCGTGCGCACACACGAGTGCGCACATGTGCCACATGCATGTGGCTGCCGTTGGAGGTCAGAAGAGGGAATTAATTAGATTCCCTGGAAATTGGGGTTACAGATGGTTATAAGCTGCCTGATATGTGTGCTGGGAGCCAAACTCTGGGTCTCTGTAAGAGCAGCAAGTGCTCTTGACCACTGAGCCATCTTACCAACCTCAATATTCCTTATTTTTAAGTAGCCTTTTCAGAATGTAAAAAAGGGCCAGGGAGATGGCTCAACAGGTTGACCAAAGTGTTGAACCAACTTAACGAAGCTGTCCTCTGACTTCCACATGTGTGCCGTAGCATTCACATCTGCACACAGACATACAATGTACACACACACACACATTCACATCTGCACACAGACATACAATGTACACACACACACACACAATAATTGAATGGATTTTAGCCTGTAAGCAATAAAACCCAAGCCATTAGCATTAGTGTTACCAGGTGGGTTGCAGAAAGTCATATTACTCGAAGGGAACATTACTAATACTCGTACATTACTAATCTTACCACTGGGCTTTAAGACTGTTAGGATGATTTCGTACTGCTCTTTCAAATGCTAAGGTTTTGCTTTTGCTTTTTAGTATTATGTTTGACTCCATGTGTAAATATCCCTGCCTCTCCATTTATGAAGAAGCTTGGCTTTGGGACTGGGGTCAGTGTTTACCTAATGAAAAGGTAAGTGCAAGGTTTCCTGCTCGGGGGACCGTAGGTCTCTTGTGCTTGGATTGGGGAAGTTCCTCATCACACCTGAAGGCTATATTCCAGTTTTAGAATCTTCATAACTGCCAGAGCTCTGCCCCTAATACTTTACTTCTAGATTCCTCCTGGTAGATTATTAAAAGGGAAGTAGCTTAATCCATTTTCCTTCTGGCTTCTCTAAGAAGGCGAAGTGGTAGACAGATCCTAGAACACAGCTTTGAGTGTGGTCAGCAGGTATAGAAGTATTCCGTGTGCAGTTGAAATAGCTGATAGTGAAGAAAAGCATGCTAGGGATGGGGAACCATTAGCAGTTACTGGCTCTAGGGAAGGGAGAGTCAGCTCTCTTTAGGGATGCAGGCCCTGAGAGGCTACCCATGCTCCAGTAGGAAGTCCGAGACCCATGCACTAAGTGGACTCAGTGGGCTTCAAAATAACACATGAAGATAGGAGGGGAAAGTAATGGTGGTGGAATAGAAGAGGAACTGGAGGGGAGGAAGTGGAAAGTAGACTTGATTAAAGCACATATATATGAAATTTCAAATAATAATAATAGAATACTATTATATAGAAATGTCTTTAAAATTCTTTACTGTTAATTATAGCATGTCATAACTGATCTCTGATACATATAGGTACATGTTGATTAAATAGTAGGCTGACACGCCAGGATAGAAATGTTAGAAGACTGTAGCGGTTCTGAGGTTTAATTGTACTTTGATAAGTTGCTGGCTCCCTATCCTTATTTTTGTCCTTTAACCCCTTCGAAGCGCATAGATATCAGGTGCTGTTCAGGGCATCTGATTAAATCTTGACTCTGATTTAGTCAAAGCAGAAATGTAACAGGTGTTGATGAGCTAAAGAATTTTATGTTCTTTTAAAAACCTATTTCTATGGAGCAAAATGTGAGTGTTGGTGTTTTTATTCATTTCGTATCTTTAAGTTTACATATGTATATTTTAGATCTCCGAGAGGGTTGTCTCATTCTCCTTGGGCTGTGAAAAAGATAAATCCTTTATGTGATGATCATTATCAAACTGTGTATCAGAAGAGACTAGCTGATGAAGCTAAGATTTTAAAAAACCTTAATCACCCAAACATTATAGGTAAGTCTACATATACTTTGTGGCAGTATGTGATAGAGCAATGTTCTGTGTAGCTGCTGATTTTGCTAATAATGTTGGGTCTCCATGTTGTTGCGAAGCAAGTTAATGTGAGTTGTCTAAAGTAAAAATTAACATAAGGGCCTGAAGAGATGGCTCAGCAGGTAAGAGGACCTGTCATGCTTGCAGAGGACTCAGGTTCAGTTGTTGGCACCCTCATGGTGACTCAACCATCCACGGGAGATATAGTGTCTTGACTTCCACTGGCAACAGGCATGCATGTGGTGCACATAGACATGCAGGCAAAATACTAAAAAAATAAATGAAAAATATTTAAAATTCACATAATTTGGATTTGTATTTAACTTTCATGGAGTTGAGTTGGAAGTAGTTGTTCTGATGCTGGCACTGTGAAGATTTCAGGAATGTAGAATGGTTCTCATTTGGACCATTCATTTCATTTAGACCATGTTTGTTTAGATGGGTTCTTGTGCTGTTTTTCACTTTGCACTTTTGGTACTAACAGGGCTGGTGGAATCATTCTGTTTACAGAAGCATAGTAAAAGTATTTTGATCAGTGCTGCTAGACACATTTGAAGGCATTTGAATTATGCCTCTGGGCTTTGTAAAAAGTAGCTGCTTCACTGTGCTAGTCCAGGTCCATGTAACATTAATGAAGAGTTTAATAGAAAAATGTCATGTTTTCTTAAGGGTATCGTGCTTTTACTGAAGCCAGTGATGGTAGCCTGTGCCTTGCTATGGAGTATGGAGGTGAGAAGTCTCTGAATGACCTAATAGAAGAGCGGGGCAAAGACAGTGGGAGTCCTTTCCCGGCAGCTGTGATTCTCAGAGTTGCTTTGCACATGGCAAGAGGGCTAAAGGTAACTATGTTACTGTATTTTAAATAGCTTTAGTGAATCATGAAGAAATTAG
>JADRCH010000013.1:8426843-8486058 GCA_019843965.1 Rhynchomys soricoides
GTGAATCATGAAGAAATTAGACACGCGTTGTACCTATGTTGCTGTGTTTTTGGATAGATAGAAGGGAACAAAAAAATCGTATACATAACTGGGCGGTAGTGGCACACACCTTTAATCCCAGCATGTAGGAGGCAGAGGCAAGGCAGATCCTTGAGTTTTGAGAACAGGGCTACAGAGAGATACTCTGTCTCGGAAAAACCAAAAGAAGAAAGGAAGGAAAGAAAGAAATTATATTAATTAAACACTGGTAATCGTGGCTCTAGAGAACTACTCAAGGGGTTACGGGTTAAGGTTTCATAGGAAATTGGTTTTTGGAGTAGATTGAGAAAAAAGCATTTTAAATACAATTTTTAGTACATTTTTAGATAACTTTAGATAGGATAGAGCTGGGCATGGTGGTACATGACAGCCATTGTGTGGCACCCAAGAAGTTAATGTATAAAACATTGTACAGTTTTGGATTACATTTTTGCTTCTGCTCATGAATTATGGTGGCCCCATGTCACCTGTATTTCTTGTATTACATCAAAGTTGAGGTAAGTTTGCTTTATTGGCCTCAAGTGAAATTGGAGTGTTTGGAAATCTTGTGGATAGAAAATTATATGGGCTTTGAGAATTCAAACATCTTTAAGAAAATTTTTAGATGACATGGCAGTTCCCTTCTTGGCTTCAAATACTTTGAAATGGACAAATAAGTCTAGTTTGCAAAGGGAATTCAAGTCAATGTTTTATTGAAAGAGTTTTTATTAATTTTTCTGCTCATGTATTTGATTGTTTTTTCCAATTTTAGTATCTGCATCAAGAAAAGAAGCTGCTTCATGGAGACATAAAGTCTTCAAATGTTGTAATTAAAGGTGATTTTGAAACAATTAAAATCTGTGATGTTGGAGTCTCTCTGCCATTGGATGAAAATATGACTGGTAAGTAGCATTGTTTTAAATTCATAGTTTTTGCATTATAAAAGATAATAAACCTACATGGTTTAAATGAACTATTTTTGAAAACTATAAGAGTGTTTTTTCTCCTCTGAGCCCCCAGCTCCTTCTCTTGCCATGTGGACAATTATTGTCTTCTTGGTAGTGTGTCTGTATATTTTTTTGTCTTACTTTGATTTGTTTAAAATATGCCAGTTTAGGATGGCCTTGGGTTTACAGCCTCCCAGTCTTCAGCCTGAGCCCACTCTGGCCCTCATTAGCATGGATTTTAACTGAAAAACTTGTGGGCAAGACACACCCACTAGACCTGAGCTTCCCCAGCCTCTGGGCATTCTTATCTAATCACGCTAATCAGTATCTATTACATCTTCACCAGGTATCTTCAAATGTTTCTTTCTCTACTTGTAATTTTATTGAAAGCCTCAAAATAGAATTTTGAAGATAAACTTTGATTAATAAACTACTTATTTTTCTCCTCTATTGTTTGGAAGTGAGTTTTTGTTTTCAATTTTATCCTTATATTTGTGTAAAAATGGAGATTATAGTAATGAAATACTGAAAAAATGTATACATTTTAAAACTGTCCAGTGAATTTGATTTATCTTAGTTACAGAATAGTTTTTAAACATATAAAGCAAATTTTGCCTTAAGGAAGATATCATAGGTATAATACTTTACTAGAAAAAGGAATTAGAGACTACTAAAAAAATATCTAGGAGAGGCTTGAGTATTTGGAAGTTTAGCAATGTAAGTTTATATAATTATTGGGGAATTTTGGATTACAGAGAATTGATTCATAAGTGATACATGTTAAATCACTAGTTTCCTGGGAAAACTAGTAGCTATTAGTTAGTGATTATGTTAAAAAAGACAAAACTCTCCCCCACTGGCTGCACTTCCTTGTCAGCCAGGAAAGGAAGAGCAGAACAGAGTCCATGAAAGGAATAAGAAAGACAGGAAAAATGTTAATAATAATAAAGCCAAAAGGTGGATCTGTGGAAAAGTAAAAATTCTCACCAAGATTGAGAAAAGAGAATATAACCACCAACATTAGGTATGAAGAGGGTCTCATCTGCATGTTGTACACATTTGTAAGGACTGTTACAGCTAGCTGTATTTCACCAAGTTGTGAGCAAAGATGAAAATGATAATTTCCTAGAAAAATATAATTATCAAAATTGATGTAAGAACTAGGAAGTCCAAAAATCTTTGTCTAGGAAAGAAACATTCCTACAAAGAATCTTACATGGTTAATTTTAGATGAAAAGTGATACTAGAATGACTGAAATTATCATTTATATTAGTAATAGGAAAATGAAAACTTAAAAATTCCATTTATAACTGTTAAAACCCCAAGATATTTTTAAAAATCTAAGAATAAAAGACTGAATAAATGTACTAAGTCTCTAGTCTGGAAGTCATAAAGCATCACTAAGATGGAACTAGATAAAGAAAGATCTGTGGATGAAAAAACTAATACTATTGAGATGTTAATTCTCTGTAGATTGAGCTAAGAGTCTGTCCTTTCCTAATCAATTTTTGCCAGGTTTTTGTTGTATTTCTATTGAAATTGACAAAATGACTTTAGACTGTATAGGGTCTGTGAGTGGCATGTGCTATTTCTGGGCAGGCTTTAAAGACCAGTGTATTGTTATCCCTTCTGGTTCTTCTGACTCAGCTATCCTGAAAGCACTGAAATGTCATTTGGCTCTCAACCTCCAACTTTGTTGCTCGCAGAAAATCCAAGGCCCAGACTTGAAATGGTCTGCCATGTCACACAGCTTGCAAGTCTTTGAAGCCAAGCAAGGTGTACTAGCTTGCCTGGAATTTTGACATCTATATTCTTTATATTTCTGTCACCTTTTAATTGAGACAGGGTTTCTTTGTGCGTAGCTCGCCTGGGATTCTGTAGACAAGGCTGGCCTTGAGAGATCCACCTGCCTCTGTCTCCTGAGTGCTTGAGCCACCACAGCCTGGTTGAACTGTTTTCTTACATTCCCACCAACTGATGAGATTTTTTAATACTTGCCAGTTTGATAAGGGGCAGATCCTTTATAGTGAGGTTGAGTATAATGATTAACCTCTGAAATTCCCACACAAATGGGTTTTGCTTGTGTAGTTTGGTTCGTTGCTCTCATGACTATTCTACTTGTATTTTTTGTTTCAGTGACTGATCCTGAGGCCTGTTATATTGGTACCGAGCCATGGAAACCCAAGGAAGCATTGGAGGAAAATGGCATTATTACTGACAAGGCAGATATTTTTGCGTTTGGCCTTACTCTGTGGGAAATGATGACTTTATGTATTCCACACATCAATCTCCCAGATGATGATGATGATGAAGGTATAAATACAAACAGGTTTTAACATAAATCTGAATTTCTTTCCAATAGATTAGTGCATAAAATTGTCTCTCCACTAAATTAAAATTTAAACAGTTGTTTAAGATACTGTAATTGGCTAGATTTAATCCTATATAAATGAGCTAGAGATTGATAATAGGAAGATAAGGGTATTCCTCTGTTTCCTTAACAATTTTTTGCTGGAGAGAAAATAGCTTTGTGGCAGGGGAGTTGACCAGACCGCCTGTGGCGTAGGGGAATGCATACTGGATAACCCTCTCCTGTTGCAGGAGGGTAAACCATTGAACTAGTCCATGACCTACATGATTTTGCTTGTTTTCATCTCTAACTCCCTCATGTGCAGATGCAACCTTTGATGAGAGCGACTTTGATGATGAAGCATACTATGCAGCTCTGGGGACAAGGCCATCCATCAACATGGAAGAACTGGATGAGTCCTACCAGAAGGTCATTGAACTCTTCTGTGTGTGTACTAATGAGGATCCTAAAGATCGCCCATCTGCTGCACACGTTGTTGAAGCTTTAGAACTAGATGGCCAATGTTCTGGTGGTCTAAGCTCGAAGCATAACTCGTATGGGAACTGTTAATTAGATGTATTTATTTAGTTAATATAACTTATAGTAGGTAGATTCTAGAAGTGGCTTATTTTAAGACCATTTTATATAGTTAATATTTGCATAACTTTCTGACATGCTATTTCCTATATATGCGTTTATTGTACTAGATAGTCTATGAAGTTTAAAAACTTCTCCAGGTATCTAGATGCTGCCCCTACTGATTCCTGTCTAAGATGACTTAGAATCAAGGGACCATTGCTTTGTTAAAGATCTTTTTAGATATTAATGAGTTACTAACAATTTCACTATATATGGTACACAGTTAATCATCTGCTCATAGTGTCCACCCTTTAGCTGGGCTGTCGACCCATGTGCCGTGGAGTTAAGAGCATGGTTCAGAAGCGCAGCTCCTAGGGTACTCCCAGACCTTGGTTACTGTCGTGCCTCTCTCCACATCTTAGCGTCTAATTTACTTTGTTTTTACTGACTGTATCCTAAGTCTTTTAAAGTTATGTAAGAATAAACAAACAATAAAAAAGTTTTAGTATCTATCAGGCACCTCAGCATTATCTTCTGTTTTCGTTGTGTTAACAATTGGATTTGTGGAGTGAATGTGGTTTTTCTCTCAACCTTGTTTTCTTACACATCAGTTGAGTCACAGCTCTCTGCAATTACCAGAATTTACTAAAATGGTGAAACCAGGTGGTGTACTCTGACTTGGCAACAGATAGGAAGCGTTATCCTTTAGAATTTCCTGGCAGGTTCCTCTTAGGAGTATACCAAACAGATTGCTAGTTAGCATATTGCCCATCAAAACAGTGGGAAAGTGACATAAAATTGAAAGTTTACTTACGGAAAAATTGTGTGTGTACACTGAGACTCCATAGTCTTATCGGCCCCTTCTGATGTGTCATTTTAAGTAGGTTTGCCAAGTGACAGGTCCTACTTACTGGCTATAAAGCATGAATTGGCTCATATACACACTGGCACTCTCATTGATTTATTCCCAGCAGTTCCTATAGACACCCCATTTTCCATATATCACTTTACATCACTGTACCTGTCACAATAAACCAGTACTGAAATGCAATTCAACTCCATACTTTATTCAGATTTACTGTTCAGTGACTTTCTGTTCCAAGATCCCATTTAAATACCACACTTGGGAATGACATGACCTCTTGACTAAGTTTCAGATTTTTGTTTTTCATTGCTTTTGAGTTTTAGGGTAAGGTGATTAGGTACTTTGTACAACATCCACTCAGACTCGTCTGATGTTCACATGGAATTATACTTCAGAAAGGCAAATACCCTTCTGATGTAGCAAACCAAATATCAACACGGTAGGGTGCTGTTGCTACTGTTGGCAGGGTACCTGCTAGTGCAATACTCACTTTCCCTCTTTCTACTGCTGTACACTACTGTGCAGGCAGCCTTAGGATGTATGCACTTACTGTTGTCCATAGTTCATTTTTTACTATGGACTCATTATTACTTCATGTCTTACTTGCAGAAGCCTGGATACCTGACTTGGATCCTTGGAGGCTATGGTAGGAGAGAAGTGACTCCCAAGGGTTGTCCTCTAACCTCC
The DNA here is from genome assembly GCA_019843965.1 of Rhynchomys soricoides. NCBI lineage: Eukaryota > Metazoa > Chordata > Mammalia > Rodentia > Muridae > Rhynchomys > Rhynchomys soricoides. The sequence continues at coordinate 8,432,291 of JADRCH010000013.1, forward strand.
AAGGAGGCACCTCGAACTGCACGCACGCACACACCATACACTAGTAACAGTTATAAACAACGGTAATTGATTTCTCGCAAGTCTCCGAACAACAAAATGTTAATTTATAATAAAACATTTAGAGATTTTGTGCAGAAAATAGCATTAAAATGTTTGCATAATTATAATTTTAACACTTCCTATGTTTTGGAAGTATTACAGGCAAATTAGACTAAAGATGAACCAATTTTACAACAAACAATAATAAAACCTAGAAACAAAAACTTCTTCCTTTATGTCTCATGCCAGGTATCAGTTAAATGAGCTTTAAGAATTAAAACAAGCTGAATTTTTTGCCTTACAAATGAGTATCCAAACTCAGAAAATGTGAGTGCACTCAGATATACAGAGTATTCCATAAGGTCATTATGTTCTTAGGTCCATTAGTCTGATTCATGACTTTAATTACCTACCAACATTTTCATGTTAAAAAAAAAAAAAAATCAGATAACAATGCCAAATAATCTTAATTAAATTTTATAATAAGCATGCTTTTGATTAATTTTCTGAGGGATAATGGAATTATTTTATAAGTGGATATGAGATAATGATTCCAGCTATTTTATTACAAATCAGAAATTCAAGATACTTTTAAGTATTTTCAACTTAGCTGCTACAATATGCTTGTAAAGTGGTGTGATCACTACATAAAGAATTCAGGAATTATCTAATGGCTTGTGTTTATATTTGCCTCTACTGATGGAGCATGAGACAATCATGGTCTAAAAGTCTGTTCATGTGTTCCTTATAAAATGGTACAGTGCCTGCAAAGCCATCTTCTGTGAGGTTTTTCGGAACTAAGAATTCAGAGTGTGTACAAACATCTTTTTTCCTTTGAATCCCAAACAATTCAACAAATTATCTAACACATAAAGAAAAACCTAGTCTGTACATGTGTACGGCTTTATGGTTTTCATTCTGATACGAATTAGTTTCCATCCAGCTGAACTTTCCCACATAGTACCAGATTTGTGGTTGTAACTGGCTTTAGCTGTGAAAATTATATACAAGGAAATTAGGGGTGTTGCAGTACTTGGTTGCAAATAATTTGCCATCTGGTGTTGGGTCAGAAAATGCAATTTCATTAGTGCTGAGGAAACAGCCAAACATGAAGCAATTCCTACGGGGGGGGAAAAAAAGGGAAAAGACAATTTATCAACTAAAATTTTGGATTTCAATTAAACATTAATACAACAATATAAGCAATTGACTAAAACTATTATTTCTGATAACAAAATGCCTTGGGCTGGGCAGTGGTGGCGCACGCCTTTAATCCCAGCACTCTGGAGGCAGAGGCCAGCCTGGTCTACAGAGTGAGTTCCAGGACAGCCAGGGCTACCCTGAGAAACCCTGGGCTACCCTGAGAAACCCTGTCTTGAAAAAACAATAAAGAAAGGAAAGAAAGAAAGAAAGAAAGAAAGAAAGAAAGAAAGAAAGAAAGAGAGAGAGAAGGAAAGTCAGAAAGCAAGCAAGCAAGCCAGCCAGCCAGCCTTGGATTTAGAGATGATGATGTCTCATAACATCATCTCAGATGAGAAACTCAAAGGTCCATGGAGTGAAAGGAATAAGAAGACCAAGAAACATAACCATTATACAATGTGATCATGCATTAAAAACAAAAACTAGTGAAGGGTATTTTAAATAAGAGAAAAATGAAACCTGGACTACCAACTAGATGAAGATGATGCTTATATTAAGTTTCTTAGACTTGACCATTCTGTGGGTATGTAAGAACATAATAAATGTAGGGGCCTGGAGAGATGGCTCAGTGGTTAAGCATTGACTGCCTTTCCAGAGGTCCCGAGTTCAATTTCCAGCAACCACATGGTGGTTCACAACCATCTGTAATGGGATCTGCTGCCCTCTTCTGGTGTGTCTGAAGACAGCCACAGTGAACTTATTTAAATAAAAACAAATCTTTAAAAATAAATAAATGCAAGAAAAATAAATGGGTGGGTGGGTGAGGGGAGGAGATTGAAGAAATGGCTCCTGGTTAGTAGTACTTATGTACTTGAGGTAGTTTGAAAGAGAATGGCCCCACAGCCTCATATATTTGAACACTCAGTCCCTAGTTGTTAGAACTCTTTGGGAAGGATGAAGAGGTGTGGCCTTGTTAGAGGAGGAGTGTCATTAGGGACCAGTTTTGAGATTTCAAAAGCCCATTCCTTTTTCAGTTAGTTTTCCCTGACTCATGCTTGTGAATGAGATGTGAGCTCTTACATACAGCTCTAGGACTCAGCCTTCCAGCCTGCCTACTGATGGTTATGAACCCTAACCCTCTGGAACCATGAGCTCCCAGATTAAATGCTTGCTTTTATAAGTTGCCTTGGTCATACTGTTTTGTCATAGTAATGTCTGTAACTGAAATAGTACTGCTCTCGCAGAGGACTAGAGTTTGATTCCCAGTACTCATATTTGGCTCACAACTACTAGTAGCTCCAGCTCCAAATCTGGTATTCTCTTCTGGCCTTCAAACACTGCACCCACATGGCTTATACCCACAGACATAAAAACAAAGACAAAATGAGGGCGGCATAGTGGTGCATGTTTGCAATTCTAGTAATTGAAGCAGAAGGATCAGTAGTTCAAGGCCAGCCAAGACTAATAATGAGTCTATCTCAACCATGAACCACATCTTTAAAAAATAAAGAAAAGGCAAGGAAGGAAGAGAGAAAGGAAGAAAAGGAAGGAAGGAAGGAAGGAATTACACTTAAGCTTGGCTTGGAATGTAGATCGAGTATTTCCTTCTAATGTTACCATCTCTGCCTTAGTCTAACTTTGACAGTATTTATAAAGAAATGTTTTAGCAAAATTCTGTTTTGCTTGTGAGCCAAGAAAGGTTCTGGGAAAGCTAACAAGTCATTGTGGAAGGTCTAGAGCTATTTTATCTCCTTACCTGACAGTGTCAACCAGTCGTCTCGCAATGCGTTTTCTTCTTTTTAGTCTGAAGACCCAGATTCTACTTATTCCACAAATTGCAGGTTCTGGTACATCTGAACACCGCCAAGCTCTAGAACATTCTTTTGTAGCACTTGGTTCTTCTGACAGGACACGAAAGGCCTGCAAAGACACACAGAAGTGTCTATAGCTAAAGACACAGACAAGTTGACTTTTCTTTTAAAAAGCAAACAAAAATCCAAACTTTTAAACAAAACCTGTTTATAGTTAATCTACAAAAAATATTTTGTTACTCCTTAAATCATATTTATTTATGCATGTGAGTGTTCTTTCTGCATGTATGTAGGTGCACTTGTGTACCTGATGTCTGCAGAGGTCAGAGAGGATACTGGATCCCCTAGAACTGGAGTAGCCAATAGTCATGAACCCCAGGTTAAAATTAAACTAGAAACCTAGTTTCTAGCACAGGAAAGAACACAACATAGGGAAAGACAACTTAGGAGAAAATATCTACAAATTGTATACGTCACAAGGTTAAAGTCCAAAATATACAAGGAACTCAACTGAATAGCAAGAAAATAACCCATCTTTTAAAATGGAACAACAGTCCAGCAAGATGGATCAATAGGAAAAGCAGTTGCTGTACAAAACTGACAACCCAGATTTCCTCCCAGATCTCACAGTGGAAGGAGAGAACCCCACACACCAGACACTCATACATCATGTACACAATAATTATACAATTTTAAAAGTGGGACAAGGGCCTGACTACGCCTTTTGAAAAAGGACCTACAAGTGTCTCACAGGTGTTTGAAGAAAGGTTCACTATAAACAAGGAAACGCAGACGAGAGTAAGGAAGTAAGCCAGCACGTAGCAGAATGGTTATTATGTAAAAGTAAAAAGTCTTAGGCAAAAGAGGGAACAAAGGGAACCCAGGCATACAGCTGGTGGGAGCGTAACAGTCAATAGTGGAAACAGTATGGACATCTCTCAAACACACCAAAATCAAAGTAACAAAAACTGTGACTCAGTGCGCCCACTTCAGGGTACGTCTCCAAAAGAAAATGTGGGAGGTTAAGGATGTCTGTGAGGTTCACTGCAGCATCACACACAAAAGCCAGGGCACAGAATTAACTTACGTGTCCATCAAAGAATGAAATAAAACAGCTGAGGGAATTCTATTCAACTATAAAATGCAGTCTTGTCATCTGGAGCAAATGGATGGACCCACAGTACATACCAATCAGCCATCACCAAATGGCAGATCTTGCCCAATCTAACAAGTATAGAATCTGAAACTTGTCAATGTTTCATTTAGATACAATAAATTCTACCTAAGGCCCCCACATGTTTATGTTTAAAGGTACATATGCATGTATATGCATGTATAGGGTTATAGTTAAGCTATAGGTAAGTCACATCCAGTAGCACAGGCCTGAAACATGTACATGAGACCGAGGCAGAAGATCACAACGTCAAGGCCCACAGAATCAACTTGCAGAGAATTTCTTTCAAAAAGTACAACCTGCTGTTTTAATCTGTGGTGACATTATGAGTTAACTAAAATAAGGCAGTTAACTTTTTTATCACCATACAGATTTTCCTGTGAGGAAAACATCCTCCTCCTCCATTACTATTATTGTTGCTATTTATTGTTTTTCTTGAGATGGGGTCTTCCTGTACAGCCTTGGCTATCCTGGAACTCGGTATGTAGACAACGCTAGCCTCGTACTCAAGAGATCCACCTGCCTCTGCTTCCCAAGTGCTAGGATCAAAGGTGTGCGCCACCACTGGCTGGCTAACAATTTCCAAATATGTACATACACACACACACACACACACACACACACACAGAGAGAGAGAGAGAAACAAAAAACCTGGGATCAAACCTTGAGCCATATGGATGCTACCTAAATATTCTACTGTTCCTTTGGGTTCTTTTGTTGTTAGTAAAAGAGGTTTCTTGGCATTCTTTCTCAGCACCAACTTTATTAAGTATGACCAACAAATGATTAACACATATTTGCTCTTTACTGATAATGTACACAAACTGCTTTTCTCTAACTTTTAATAAGAAAACAGTTTTCTAGAACACTGTTAATTAGTGTCTAAAGTAGAATGTAGTTGGGCATAGAGACTCACACCTTTAGGGCCAGACTTGGGAGGCAGAGGCAGGAAGACATCTGAGTTCCAGGCTAGCCAGAGCTAGAGACACTGTCTTTACAATAAATAAATAAATAAAATACTTTACGTGAGGAATGAGTAATGATTATTTTGTTAAATATATCTGCTGAGCTGCGGTGTAATAACTTAGGTCTAGAGAGTCTTACATAAAATCACTACATTTTTGTACTCCCAGGTAGGGAAATGGCTACATGAAAACACTTATTCTGCTTATATTATAGACAACATTCTAAATACAGTGTAAATGAATGGATTTAATTACAGTTAAAGCCATTTTAATAATGTAAAAGACACACAACACACCTGTTTGATGGGTTCCGCAATTAAACATCCAACTACTCTCTTTTCATCAATAAAAAGGAAGGTTTTGGTTTTGTTTGGACACATGGGAACAACCTGCTGGAAACCCAATTCCAGATCCACAAGTTCTTGGACATCTTCTACCTAACAGTATCAAAAACCAGAAGGTGAATTTCTTTTAAAAATCACAACAAAAACTAAATATGTGTATCCTCACGAAACATGATCACCATCATTTTAGCTTCTTCTATCTCTATGTTCTAAAATTATATTCCCTCAAACTTATTTCAGAATTGATGCATACACCTGGTACAGACATTCAGAATCCCAGCAGAGAGGAGGAGTCATAGCACAAGGCAGATTTGCTTCAGCTTTATCATTCCTGTTGGTGACATTCAACTCAGGAAACAGAAGCAATACCAACAGAGAACAGACACATCTGACCAGGACTCTGTACAAGCCAGTATGAACACGTAAGCCTATGTAATAAGAAAGGCTCTGGGCACACCAGGACAGCAGTTCACATTTCACTGATTGTTTTCTCGAGAGAAGAGAGGAGAAAAACAATCCCATGCATACCTTTTTGATGGCATAACTTGGGTCATGTGGCAGGACCAACACGATCTTTCCATCCCAAAACTCTGCTACTACCCGTTCTCTTTTCCAGCCCTGACAAAGCAGGTAAAGGAGAAAACCTTGTTAATTTATAAATGGAACACATAAAATACTTTGGTTAGGAGGCAACAGATGGTCAAGCAATGAGTGACCAGAAAGGCAAGAGGGAGGTTCTGGCCTTGACTACCTATGGTGCAGACCAGTGGTTCTCAACCTTATAGGTCAAGATCCTTTCACAGAGGTCACAAGTCCATCTGAAATATCAGATATTTACATTCTGATCTGTAGCAGTAGCAAATTTACAGTTAGGAAGTAGCAACACAAATAACCTGTTGGAGGTTGCTCTGGTGCTGTTATGTATTCATATGCTAAATTCTGTACCTCAAGATCTGGTTGCCCCAAGACAAGTGAATTCTCACGTGCACCAGCTTACTAGCTTTTGTTGTGCAAAGTTTGCCCCCCAACCTAATTGGTTAATAAAGGCCTGCGATTGGGCAACAGGGGGGGGAAGGAGTGAGGGTCTGGGGCAAAACAAGAGAAAGAGAGAAAAAAGGAGAAAGGGAGGAGGAGGCTGCCATGAGCATATGGCCAGCAGAAACAGCAATAACAAGGGACATATGGCTGGGATGGAAGTCAGAATAGCTCCACACTTGCCCAATCTAGGCTTACAACTTGTGAATAAATACTATGACTTTGTGTCTTTTATATGGCCTAACTAGAATTTATAATTTTTCTTGAAATAATCTTATGGTTGGGGGTCACCATAACATGAGGAACTGTATTAAAGAGTCACAGTGACTATTCTCTCTGCAGTGAATGGAACAGAGTACCCATGGCTGTTCGAGGAGCTGGTGAGTGTTTAGCTCTAACAGGACATTTATACCAATCCCCCCTAGGCTGAGAGAGCATCGCAGAGGAGAGAATATGAAGAGTGCACAAAGCCGGGAGCTGCGAAGTGCCATCTTCTGGGTATGACACAGCAACTGTATTTCTGAACTCATAGCAGTTGTAGCCTGCACTGGACCTGAGGAAGACCTGCTAAAGTATCTGATGTAGGCAGCTAGGCAGTAAGCCGAGTTCCAGGAAGTGGAAGATTATAAAGAGAGGATACAAATGGACTGAGGAGAAAGAGAGAAGCCCAGAGGCTCAAATGCTGTTTCCTTTCAGGAATTCTGCACAGGTCTGACCCCAGATCATGTTTGAACATGAAATGTCTCCCACAAGTTGTATGTAGGCACTTAGCAGAACCCAGAAGCCCTGCATACTCCCTCACAGCTCTGAGATTCCCATGCGGCCACATCTGGTGCAGCTGGCACTCTTACTCTCTCAACCTGTTCTACAGCCTGTTATGTTTGTTTTCTTAAGACAGGATCTCACTCTTATAGCCCAAACTGACAGACTGGCTTGAAACTCGCAGGTGGGAGCTAACACGCTCACCTAGCTTCTACTGCAGGCAATGAAATATTTATGGATATATAGATCTTTCAACAATTATGATACAAATGTCTTCTTTCATACAGTTACACCTTCAGAACAAACAGAAAGACTTCTTGACTCACCACATATTTAATTCCTTCCAGAAAGCGGTGGTGATATTGGAGATGTTGTATTTCATCTTCAGGGTTGGAAGCAGTATAGATCATGCCACAAGACTTACACATAGTCATCCCAAAATGTTTCTGACCTGCGTCCTACAATTGAAAAACAAGCAAGCAAGCAAACAAAATCATAAACCCAAAGAACTGGGTGAATAAGACCTTTAGGAAAGGCTCACACAAAAGACCAAGAAAAAGAAAAGGCCTCATTTCAAACAGAAGGGATAACATTCTATATTAATCATAGTGGTTTTTGCCTTAAGTCATCTGGAGTGTTAAATTCTTTATCTGTAAATATTAAATTCTTTACCACAAAGAGTTGATATGGCTCTATGAATTCCACTCTCATAAAACATTGTTTTAAATGTCATTGAAAATACTAGATTCTGAATTATTATTTAAGACACTGATTGGCAGTTTTTCTGTGAAAAAGGAGAAGTAAATACTTTGGGCTTTTCAGACCACGTGTGATCTGCCACTGTTGTATTTGAATACTTGGTGCATGGCAGGTGGGCTGTTTGTGGAGATTATGGAAACTTTAGGAGGTGCAGCCTCCCTGGAGGAAGCCCATGGGGGGTGGGGGGGCAGCCTTTGAAAGCATATAGACTACTTCTTGCTGCTGTCTCTGCTGCCTCAGGGAGGCTAAAATGTGACCAGCCAGCTTTCCACTCTGGCTGCCCATTATGTTTTCCTTACCATTATCCCTTCCCTTCTGGAACCAGAAGCCAAAATAAACTTTCTTCTGTAAGTTATGGTAGTAACTTACAGAAACCAACAAAAAGTTAACTAATATAGTTATATATTCTTCTCTTTGCTTCAAAACTTTTGAAAGCCTGGCCTGGAGGCACAGCTGCCTCAGAGGTGGAGGTACGAAGATTTAGGTTCAAGCCCAGCTTGGGCAACTTAGTGAGAGTCTTTCTCAAAATTGAAAGCCTGAGGGTCAATGTAGCTTAGTGGAGAGCCCTGCCCACCCATGAATGAGACCATCAGGCTCAGTTCCTAGAACCATAAATAAACAAAACCACATAAAAAACGTTAACTACACTTTTCAACTCACAGATTATAGAACTGAATCCACCCACAGCCATGGTTTGCTAAACTTAGTAAACTTAGTTCTAATGTAATGTTGCTATTTCCACTTCATCTTTTGTTGATCAAGAATTTTCTTACCTGGAAACAAGCCATTCATAGCATCCTACTAAAAAATAGCACTGCCCAAAACTATGAGCTCCAAAGTACTGGCTAGCTTTGAATGCTACCACAACAAAACTAAAAATTACACTTGGAAATCTACAACCCAAGATAACCATTCTGAAAAGTTGACTGCATGTGCTATGTGTGGAAGGAAAGGCCTTCATCTTAAATTTACTCACAATGATGAGCTGGTCTTTTCCTCCTTTATTTGTATCTCTGGAATTAATATTTTTCTGTATATTTGTCTGTTTCAAGAAGTTAGCACATGTAGTGGATCCCACAGATTGTTCTTCAGGTGAAGACCTTGAAAGAGAAAGTTAGTAAATATGGAACAGCTAGAAACCCCAGGTCCCAACAGTAATCACTCAACGGAACACAATGAGTAAACACAGTGTCAAGACTCAAATCCAGATCTGATTTACAGCCAAACAACTTTCCTCTGTAGTATTAGACACATAGAGAGAATTGCTTGGGAAGCTAACTGCACTTTAAAAATGGACTTTTCTTTCTCTGTCAGATCTTAGGACAATATTGACCCACTTAAGTATAAAGAAACTCCTAGGCAGATGTTAATGTTGAATCTTACAACCCCCAAGGTAACCATAGTCACTAGCATATTAAGATCCAGCAACATTTTACTTGGACACCAGAGTGGAAATCCTGACTCAAAGTACAGTGGTAGCTCCTTAGAATATCACCCAGGGTGACCTCTGGCTTCCACAGGTTTGTGTATACATGTACACAAGTGCCCACACCAATGTACACACACACACACACACACACACACACACGTGTGCAGGGGACTAGGCCCCAAATTTCTTTTCTGAATACCTAGCCATTCAACAACAAATAGGTGAAGAAAAAAGAAAAGTCAGTGTTTTTTTTTGTTGTTGTTGGTTTTTTTTTTTTCTGAGAGACAGGGTTTCTCTGTGCAGCCCTGGCTGTCTTGGAACTGTAGACCAGGCTGGCCTCGAACTCAGAAATCCTCCTGCCTCTGCCTGCCGAGTGCTGGGATTAAAGGCGTGTGCCACCACTGCCCGGCTAAGTCAATGTTTTTTAGCAAGATGTTCAGACAACACAAAACTTAGACCTGCTACTCGCCATGTTCTCTACCTTCACACACTACCTCCCCATCACAGCATTTAGCTTCAGCTATGACTTAACAGCACTAAACTACTATTACTTACTTCTCTGGCCACAATTTCTCCCATCTGTAAAATGAAAACTACTAGTACCTATATCATGATTATAAATGTTCATTAAAATTTAGTTATTGTTAATGTATTATCATCTAGGGGAGGCAATATAACCCAATGGGCTTTTGATTCAAATGTGAATTCTATTCCTGGCCCCAGCACTGAAGACCTACTAACTGCAATGGTGGCTAAATTCCTCAGTTTCCTCAGATGAGATGATTACAATTGTAACAATACTAATTGTGTTTACCTTCTAGATTGTTTGAGGATCTTGAAGCGAAATAATAAACTAATTACTACAGGCTAGGTACTATATAATAATGTAACAATTATTTTACTTAAGTCCACGAATATCTATTCCATCTATAATAAAAAAAAGAAACTAATCTCATCTTATCAACATTATTATTATTTGTTCTTAGTGGTAAAGAGAAAAAAAAAATGTATGTAGCATTATATAAGAGAAAAAGAAACCTATATAATTAATAAAATTAGGACATTAAAGCAAAATAATTCCTACCTTTTTGTGTTCACTGAAGAAACACTGAAGATGGGATAGACAGACTCAGGAGAAACTGTTAGGGGGGAAAGCAGCAGAAGTTGCATTACCGAATAAAATCTGAGCTCTGACTCATAAGACTCTGAAGGTTAATAAGAACAAAAAACTTACACTGCTTGACTTCAAGAGTCAACCATAATTAAGACAGTACAAATTGCCAAAAAGAGACAGGTAGGTCAATGCAACAAAGATCACAAATTGACCCACATAAATAAAGCAATGATTTTGGCAGAGACAAAGGTAGTCTTTCACAAATGGTGCTAGAACAATTGGGCAACCAGTCAAAATGGATCACCAATCAAAATGTAAATTATGTGGTGGTGGTCCTGGTGCATGCCTTTAATCCCAGCACTTGAGAAGCAGGTGGATCTCTGTGAGTTCAAGGGCAGTCTAGTTTACAAAAAAAAAAAAAACCCTGTCTCAAAAGAAAAAAAAAAAAAAAGGATTAATACTGGATTAGAGACATCAATGTGAACTCATGCTAAAGCACGAGGAGAAAGACTCACAGGAACAACTACTGCCTGTGCTCCAGTCATGTCTGGAGAGAAGCCTGTGAACAATAGCACTCTATAACAATTATTTCCAGACACTGACCAGATTTTAACTACCATTCTCCAATAAAAGGAGTCAAGGTTCTGTGGAGAAATTGCTGGTTTTAGGGCTACAGCAAGGGAAATACTGACTGAGTCCATAGCATAAGAAACTAAGCCGGGCAGTGGTGGCGCACGCCTTTAATCTTAGCACTTGGGAGGCAGAGGCAGGCGGATTTCTGAGTTCGAGGCCAGCCTGGTCTACAGAGTGAGTTCCAGGACAGCCAGGGCTACACAGTGAAACCCTGTCTCGAAAAACAAACAAAAAAAAAAAGAAAGAAAAGAAACTAAGACAGTGCTCAAAAAACAAAGATGAGACATGCCAAAGAGAATTAAGCTGAAAAAGACCCTCATGATTAAAACAGAACAATTTCAGCAATAAAAATATATTGGATTTAAATGCAAGAAATAAACATTCACATATCCATACTGACACATATTCATGAGCTCATTGGTTTATTTAAGTGAAGGAATAAATGAGAGATAAATGTGAGAGGGTCTAACTCCCTAGAGAGCGTAAGTAGGGTTAAGATGCCTCAGCAGACAAATCGCCTGAGGTGGAGGCCTGATCCCAAGTTCAACCCATGGAATAAAAAAACCAAAACCAAAACGAAACAAACAAAAAATCAAGATGCAGAGTTTGGTGCCAGTAATCCCAGTACTCCTATGGCAAGATGGAGTTAGAGAGAGGAGAATCATCACAGATACCACAGGCTAGTGTTGGGAATACAGAAAACACAAACAAGAGACCCTGACTAAACACAGTGGAAACAAGAGGAGCCACTCCAGAGAGCTGTCCTCTGACCTCCACACATGCACCACACCAGAAGGGAGTTTAGAAATAGCCAGAGATTATGGTAGGATAAATGCTTCATTTGTCTGAAGCTTTAACCTAAAAGCTTCTTCCCTGCTTTTCAAAACATACTTCTTTACCACAGACAACAGTTCCCCAGAGATAAACAGATTAATGATAGGCACAGTAACTTTTAAAAAGGCCCAGAAAATTAGTATATATAAAATCTCATATTGATATGCACAAGTTGCTAGGCTAATTAATTATTAATCAAGTTTTCTTACTTACTTGTCTTGTTGTCATCAAGTGAGTTCTCTGAAGGAAAATTATGTTTATCAAGTTTACATTCTTTTGAAGAAACTACTGCACCTGAGGAATTCTAATAATAATAAACAGGTTAATAGAAATAAAGAAAATCCCTAATCCTTAGTTGTGTTCCCTTGAAGAGAACAAATCTAAACAGACACATTGCGTGTAATACTTCATAGCAAGACTAGTCAAGTTTTAATCTATTTTTTCGGAAATTTACTCTGCACTCACGGAATATGGTTCATCTTTTAAAAATCAGAGGACAGATGGATAGACTGTAATACTTGTAAAAATGCATGCTTCAAGGGTTGGAGAGAGAGCACAGTAGTTAAGAGAGCTCTGGCTGCAATTCTATCCAGGTTCGGTTCTCAGCACCTACTTAGTGGTTCAACTGTCTGTAGCTCCAGTACTAGGGAATCCAGTACCCTCTTTTGGCCTGATAGTTACGACAGGTGAAACACTCATACACATTAAAGCTAATAATAAGTCTTTTTTGAAATGCATGCTTCCAGATGAAGATGGTGTAAAGAAAATTATATACCATTCTTTTCATTATAATAAAATTAACTTTTAAAAGTTAGCAAAAATGGGAAAAAAAAACCTTTTTTTTTTAAACTAGTAAGGGAAACAAATTCTCATCATGAACTGGAGACTGGTAGTTTAGATTGGTAAAGTTCTTGCTTGCTGTGCAGAATGAGGACCCAAGTTGGACCCCAGCATCAGTTTGTACTGTAATCCCTGGGCCAGGGAAGAGAAGACAGGCAACATAGTTGGATCCTGGGATAGATAGCACCTGAGAAACACTTGCCCATTGACCTCTCTCTCCACCATGCATGTGCATGTACACACATGCAAACATACACAGAATAGTAACCACATTCTGAAAGTCCTTAGAGGGAGTTTTGTCCATTTTAACAGTTCCTATTTTTAAATAATAGCAGAGAAACTACAAAAGCAAAGTAGAAAACTTCCTAACATTCCAGAACATACTACCTAAAGCCAAAGGAGAGGCCTCATTTTTTTTTCTACCCATCTTCAACTTTATATTTTCTGGTTTTATAAAGTTGGCTCTCCAAACTGTAAAGAAAATCAAATTTCATTCACTTATGTGATCTACATAATTATATACACATAATTTATATCTAAGCATTATTAAATTGCCGGCTGTTCTTAAATGATACACTTAGCTTTACCTTTCTCAGTTTCTCTTCATTTTTACTTCTTGTATCCTGTAGCTCAACAGTCCATTCCTCATCCACTAACAAGGACTTTGGTACTTGCTTTGCCTCTGGAACATCTTCAGTGGCCTCTGGCTCATTTTCCTTCAAAAGTATGAGTAGTGGCTTATCTTCCACAGGTGACTTTTTAAGGGAGTTTCTTTTCCTAACAAAAAATGCCGCCCCGCCTCGGAGTGTGACTTGTGGTTTTATTTTCTGGCTTAGAACCCGAGGAGGAGATTTTGGATGATTTTCTGCTGGAAAACAACTGTTCTCTTTGTCCACAACTGGTTTATAGGTCACTTGATTTGGCTTGGAATTTTTCAGGTTTCTTGATATAGACTTGATGTGCTTATAATTTGGTTGATATTTAGCTGTTAAACTCTTCTGGTTTTTCTTATTCTTCTTGGTACAGACTGGTTTTCTCTGAATATTTTCTGTCACACTGGGAAACGGTTTATGGCCATTTTTAGTTCCTAGACAAATAGATCTACACTCTCTTATCAACTTCCTCTCCAGTGGACTAAGGTAGTACTTGTCTTTATTGTAGAAAGATACAGCAGACACAGCTGGTTTAAACAATGAGCTGTGGTCTGCAAATGGCAACCTATTATTTTCAGTTGTTTTGAGTGGATTTGAAGTGAAATAGCGTTGGTGGGAGCAAGACTTGTCTTCCTTGTGAACACTGCTTTGACAATTATGTTTCTTATTAGGTGATGGGAATAGATTTTCAGCAAATCTTAAATTTAGTTTGCTTGATGAAAAATCTGTTAATGGGCTACAAAATGAAAAGAAAGCTCATTGGTAAGTTTGTGGCTCTTTTTTCCAAATTTATTTAGATCCACTAGTAAACTTCTACCTACTAAATAATAAAATACAAAAACAATACCTCCCTCTCCATTGTTTGACACACTATCTATTAGTTTAGCAGGATCCTCAAATTCTGTCTTTATTAAATCATTTAAATATACTAATATATATAACATTCATAAGCTGGGCAAGGTGGCACACAGCTTTAACCCCCAGCACTTTGGAGGCAGAGGAAGGAGGAACTCTTTGAGTTGGAGGCCAGCATGATCTACATGGAGTTCAGGACTGCCAAGATTACATAGAGAATCCCTGTCTCAAAAGCAAACATACAGATAACATTCATAAAAGCAAACAGTGTTTACAAAGAAACTTTGATATACAAGTAAGTGTATTTCAAAATCGACTTCTCTGTCTAGGCTATATAAAAATTATCCCACACTAGGTCTGGGCATGGTGGCACTTACCTCTAATCCCAACACGCAGGAGGCAAAGGCAGGCGGATCTCTATTAGCTCAAGGCTAATCAGGTATAAATAGTTATAAGACTGTTTCAAATAAAACAAATCGCCAAAGGGCTAGAGGGATGGCTCAGCTGTTAAAAGCACTGGCTGCTCTTCCAGAGGACCCAGGCCTAATTCCCTGCACATGGTCTTCACAGTCAGTAACTTCAGTCTATGGGTATTGCACATATGTGGTGCACAGACATAAATGCAGACAAAATGCATCAAATAACTTTTTTTAAAAGGCGTACAAATTATTCTCCATGTATTTTTCCCAATTAGCCACTAAAATACCTTATGATAAAATTTCTGTAATAGACTGTCTTCTATTAGAAAATCCGGTCTCAGGCAAGACTGGATTTTTCTTAAAGAGTTCATATGTATAGGTTAAGACTTACCTATCGCTGGGCAGTGGTGGAGCACGCCCTTAATCCCAGCACTTGGGAGGCAGAGGCAGGCGGATTTCTCTGTTCGACACCAGCCTGGTCTACAGAGTGAGTTCCAGGACAGCCAGGGCTACCCTGGCTGGGTTTTCAAGAAACCCTGTCTTGAAAAAAACCAAAAAAAAAAAAAAGACTTACCTATCATCATTATCAGCATTCAGTGTATGTCGCTTCCTCTTCCTTGGAGTAAAAGTTGCCATTATCTTAACTAATTCCTAAAGACAAAAAATACATCAGTTATAATATTCAAAATCATCACGTGGATAGAAAATACACTATGTCGCCGGGCAGTGGTGGTGCATGCCTTTAGTCCCAGCACTTGGGAGGCAGAGACAGGTGGATTTCTGAGTTCGAGGCCAGCCTGGTCTACAGAGTGAGTCCCAGGACAGCCAGGGCTACACAGAGAAACCCTGTCTCGAAAAAAAACCAAAAAAGAAAAAAAAGCCAAACAAACAAACAAACAGAAAATGCACTATGTCAACTTGTATTTTAAAAATCTGGATTCCATATAAGTGATTGCAAATAAATACCCAAGGGAAAATTTGTTTTTGAGATAGTGCTTCACATAGTAGAGATTAGCCTCAGTTCAAACTCATTGACTCTGTCGCTAAGGACAAACTGGAACCATTGAGCTTTCCATGACTAGAATCACAAGCTAAGCCACCAGGCCTGGCTCCAAGAAATAGATTAAGAAAAACAACAACGACCAACCACGAAAATCAAAAACAAAACCTAGTTAGGTGTGAGGGTGCTAATGGGAGGCTGAGGCAAAGGGTCCTGAGTTTGAGGCTAGCCTGGGATACAGGGGTCTCAAAGAAAAGAAGTAAAGCAGTAAACTATTAGAGACTTAAACAGTGATAAAAGAAGGGAAGGAGGGTGGGTTGGGGAAATACTGTGCTACCGTAGAGGTAGGGATGCGTTTCTAGCTGAAAGATGAGCCTACTAACGAGGCCAGGTGGACCCTAATTAGGGGTACACTTTCCTTTAATTAAACTAATCACGCCAAGTTTTAGCACTCCTGGTAGGCCTTCTCTGTCACTGCCCGCCTTCCCTCGACACTGCCCGCTGATGGATGTTCTTGTCTCCAGCTTCCCTGGAACGCTATGCTTCCTCCATATTCCACTTAGCACACTTTCTGACTAATCAACCATCTTCACAGCCTGCACGTTCAGTGAAGGCAGAGCCTGTTCAGACCCTTCCTGGAAATCTGAGCAAGATAACGTGAGAAGGGTAGTCCTCCCTACAGGTCTCAGCTGGGTTCCCTCGCAGGAGCTCATTTACTTATGAACGACCTTGACCTCGCTAGGCAGCTGCTAAGGAGATACAGCAGGCAAGTCTCGTCCCTAAGAGAGATAACTCTAGAATGTTCTTTCCTTCCTTTCCCTTTCCTTCGGATAGGGTATGTCAGTCCCACAGAATTCCACAAGCGCGACCTCTAAGCCAAACAAAGTCTACGGGCAACAGAGAAGACCTCTCTTGGCTGCGTGAGAGAGAAGCTGACAACCGGAGCACGAGCCCCGAGTGAGGAGCAGGCAGCGTGCCACATTGAAGGCCCTTGCTCCGTGACATTACCTTCGTTCCTCAGTCTCCTGGACCCGCGTCCACTCCTGCGGGGGACCCACGGAAAGATCCCTCTGCACCTCAGCAAGCGTACAACTCTGCTCACAGGAGCCCGGCGCTCTGCCCGTGTGTTCAAATTCACGCGCGCTACTTGAGACTAACGCTGCTGCGTTATGATTCGTTGTTGCTCAGGCGCTTCCTAGAGCCTACGCCGTGATTGGCTTCTCACTAGTCCTTGCCCCGCCCTCCGGCGAGGTGGTCTCCTAGATTCTCCCGCCCTTGAGAGGCAAAGCTAGTCCGGGGGAGGGAAAGGGGGGGAGGGGGAGCCACACCTCCTGAAATCTTGCCACAGCTTCTGGCTTTGCAGCTGCGGCCCTGTGAAAGTGCATTCTGGGAATTGTAGTTTGTGGATCATATGAATTCGAAGTCAAATTCTAAGGCAGTTTGGTGTAAACAGCTAACATAAAGTGGCATCTCCAAGACACGGGAGACTCTTATTTTTCGTATTTGAAGTCCTATTGTTGGTATTGCGTTTTAGAAAAAACAGTGAAGTTTTAGGTTTCCATTTTACTATTTTATTATTCAAATTATGATGTGAATGTTCACTAAATTCTGTTAGACACTTTATATATATATATATATACATATATATATATATTTAAGGACTTTATTTATTTTTGACTATGTGCATGTCTGCGAGTGAGTATGTGTATGTGAGTACAGATACCAGCAAAGGACAGAGGAATTGGATTCCCTGGATGAAGTTTTAGACAGTTATAGGCCACCAAATGTGGGTGCTAGGGATTGAATTCAGGTCCTCTGCCAGAGTAGTGTGTGTTCTTAATAGCTGAGCCCAATCTTGAGCTGGATGCTTTACATACATTATTTCACGTACTCCTTACACAATCTATGAAGTTTGTATTATCATTCCTCCTTTTACAGAAAATGAAAATGAAGGCCCGAACACAATCACTATTTATAGGGAAGGCCTATGACACTCCAACCCAGCACTGCTTTTATCAAGTGTCTTTTGGCAAGCAGACATGTTCTTAAAACCCTTACAGGCCTTTAAGGAGTTATCTGTGTCTAGTCGTCTTGGACACATGTTTAGTTCTAAGTAAGTTTAAGTGATGCCCTTCTTCATAGAGCAAAGCTGGCTAGAATAAATTGACAAATGACTAACAGGTATTATCGGCTATATTCAGGAATCATGAACGGATCAGCTTCTGTGTTACAAGCCAGAATAAAGGTTTCCTTTGGGCAATGGTAGAACAGTATGTTTTGTTGACGTAGATGTATTTGAAACTGAGGCCTCACTACTCCAAACTCTGCTACAACAGTGAACTACTCTGAGTTCTAGAATCCTGACTGTACTAGGACTCAGACCTTAACAGAACTGACTCCATGATGAAAGTGTCATTCAGGCTATAAAACTTAGCACATAGACAGCACCACTTGTCAAGATGAAAACAAAGACCTAATCCATCAGAGTCCATAGTTCTGGGAAAGTCTCTAAATGTACTAACCTTGTTTTTTGACTTCTATAGTTCTTGCTAACTGAAGATTGTCAGCCTAGAACACGGTTTTGTTGTTGTTGTTTGTTTGTTTTATTTTGCTTTGTTTTTATGCTTAAAAGCTCACCCTGAGAAAGACTGAGAAAATGTTACACTGGGATCCCAAACACCTAGTGTAGTATCTGGCCAGCTAAAAAAGACTTTCTATTGGCTTAAACCCATGTCAGAGCAGTCTTCTCTGCTCCCCAACATTGACCAGCACCAGGAGACCCAGAATAATTGTGGGTTTTGTAAAGTAAAAGAACCAGAACAATAGGGGAAACTGGTTAGTAAGAAGCTATGGCTAGTTTTTTCTTTTGAAAGAGAGGACTTCTTTTTTTTTTTAAAAAAAATCAGCAGGTTCTACTTGACTAGACTTTCCAGTTTTATGAAAGACTAGACTCTCCAGGGATGATAAAACTCCTTTTCTGTAGCACTTTTGTTTGGTCTGACTTTTGGGGCTTGTTGAGGGACACAGTCCAAAATGGACTCTGATAATTTTTCCTTATCAGAGATAAGAAAAACTACCAAGTCAAACCTAAGTGCTGTGGGAGCATTTTGTAAAATCATAGCAAGAGGTTCTGACCTTCAGAAGTTTGGTATTTGTTCAGTTTTGTAGGTAATAAGGGGCAGACAAACAATAGCCTGAGTTCAATCCCAATAAGCTTAGTGCCTATGGGAAGTAACAGTAACTTAATTTGAGAACCTTCTGCCCTTGATGCAATTCAGTTAATTGTGACAGGGAAAGACACTGCAGCATTTCTTCCACCTTGTATTCTTGCTGAGGCCATCTCAGGTTTAAATAGGATTTGATGGAAATTACCCAGCTCTATTCTGACTAGTTTGGTCAAGCCGACAAAAAAAAAATCAAACAAAAAAACACAACAAAACCCTCACTTATGTTAAGTAGTGGGAGAATGAATGAGTTTATTTAAACTGGTTCTTACTGAGTGCCTCCTGAGGAAATGGATACAGGGACCCTTAACCATGCATGGAAAAGACAGTTACTGCATTCATGGAGCCCATATTGGGTTGAGTGGGATGACAGATAAACAGCAATGACCAATTCTCGTGCCCACTTAGTAGAGCTTCTAAAAATAAAGTCTGCCCATAGCATTTTTCCTTTATGGCTTCAAACAATATGTATTTTTCCAGCTAATTTTCTTCAACCAGTCGCTTGAGCTGAAGGCTCAAAATCCCCGAGACATCCGCCCTTCCGCCAACACCCTTCCCTTCGCCAGGACTAAAGATGGCACCGACAGGACGGCGTTGTGACGCGACCGCACGTCCGCCGGAAGTGTCCGGAGGAGAGTCTAGAAGCCGGCTCACCCTTGCGCCGGTGTTATCTCGAGCTTCGCGTTTTGAGTAGGAGTGGCCACTCTTCTACCAGGATCATGGTGTTCTACTTCACCAGCAGCAGTGGTGAGTGACGCCGGGGTCCTGCCCGCAATTGCCTCCAAAGCCGGCATTCCCCAGCCGCCGCTGGGCTTGGACTTAGTCCTGAACCACGTCCTCCCGCGGGCGCCTCTCCCAGTGCCTTCTGGTTCTCTGCTTGGCCGTCCCCTCGGCTTCCTGGTCGTCTCCTGGTCCTGGTGGTCGCGGCGGGAGTGCGTCTCCGCTTTCTTTACACCCGATAATCATTCTCATCCCCACTTGACAGACCCGCCAACACTTCCTGGACTTGGCAGTGTGTGGGTTCCTGCATAGCCCGCCCCCTCTACCCGTCGCAAGCCTTGCCTTCGCCTTCTGGCCATACCACGGAGCAATAATTGACCAGTGAGACAGGTGCCAACAGTTGTCTCCTACAGGAAGAGTACCTTGCCCTTCTACGAAGGGAGGGCCTGGGATGCCATGGAAAGCAATTAGAAGGGCTAGAATGTTAGTACAGTATAACCCCTCCCTGGGCAGAGTTGATGTTCCAGTTGACGTCTGGCAATACTACTGAGTTAGTTTTGAAAGAGCAGAAAGTGGTGTTTTGGTTTCCAGGAAATGCCACGTCAACTTAGTTTCTCAGACCATATTGCTTCTATGGCCAGACTCAATTTCTAATTTTAAACTCTCACCCCGTTAAAATGGCTCTTTTTGAAGACACTGTGAGACCCAGCTTTCATGTCAAGATTAAATATACATTTTTCTGGACTGCCACCCTCTGCTTTGCCTCTCCAGTGCCAGGATTAAAGGCATGCACTACCTAACCTTTCATGATACTTTTAATTGAAGCATTATTTTGTGAAGTGTCCCTCAGTGTGAGGGTGTTTCTTTTCTTTTTCTTTTTAGTCATGCTATTTCTAAAAATCATTTTATGTCTGTAGGTATTTTGCCTACATGCACATCTGCACACTGTGTACTTGTGTGCCTA
This sequence comes from Rhynchomys soricoides, assembly GCA_019843965.1. Taxonomy (NCBI): domain Eukaryota; kingdom Metazoa; phylum Chordata; class Mammalia; order Rodentia; family Muridae; genus Rhynchomys; species Rhynchomys soricoides. Next base: position 8,453,005 of record JADRCH010000013.1, read on the forward strand.
GTGCCTTTCAAGGCCAGAAGAGGGTGATGGATCCCCTATAACTGGATGACAGACAGTTGTTTGAGTTAGTGTTTGTCTAGGATTCCTGAAGTCTGGGATTTGATCTCTGGTACCACATAAACTGGATGTGTAGTCCTCACCTGGAATCCTGTGATTCAGCAGGTGGGGGCAGAAGCTCCCTGGCCTTCTAAATGTATGGTCTCTTAACTTTTGCTTCTTTTGTTTGTTTGTTTTTTTGCGTCAGAATCTTCAGATAGACCAGATTGACTCTGAGCCGGCCCATGTAGCTAAGGACAGCGTGAGCTCCATACCCTTCACCCTCTCAAATCTGGGAGTATAGGCGTACAGCACCGTCACTGTTCTATGTTCTGCTCAGTGGTACAGACTCCCCGGCCAACCCTGTTTCTATCTACCAGGCATTGTGCTTTGTAGACTAGTCACAAATTTAGCTCCATTTAGGGTCCAACGAGTTTTGGTAGAGTGTGCTTGGCAGGCTAACACCTAGTTCTTTCAGGCCTAACCTTGTATGTTAGAATCATGATTAAGGAAAGCTTTCTAAACAACAAAAATGCTCCTTAGTTCAATGTAAAGACTAGGACTTAGTTTGTTCGAGGTAGCTGGAGGGGGTTAGAGCCAGTATTTGGAGAAGTTTGAGAACTGTGGTCCCCTGAGTGGAACATGGCGTCCACTAGCATAGCACAATGAAATATAAGTAATGCCAGCTAGGTGAGGCTACACAAAATAACAACTAAGTTTAGAAATACATTACATTCATTACATATACTATGCACACACACGTTTATATAGTTTTTTTGAGATAGGTTTGCTGTGTAGCTCGAGCTGTCCGGGAACTTACTCTGTAGACCAGGCTGACCTCAAACTGAGTGATCCGCCTGCCTCTGCCTCCCAGGTGCAAGAATCTGTTTTTAAATGTTTGCAGTAGAGATTATTGTTTGTTGCGGGGAATGGTTGTTGCTATTGTCATTATCATTGAAGGTGGAAAAGGTATAGGACTGAGCTGGAGCTTGCCATTAAACTTTATCCCTAAAAAATAAAAAGAGATATTTCCTTGAAAGGGAGGAAAGCAACCATTCAGCAGTAAGGATTGCTAGACATCTTCTTTGGGGCCAAGATACTATTTTAAGCTCTGTAAGACTTGTGCAGTCTCTATGGTTTAATCTTGGCCTGCTGCTATCAGTCATTTAAAAGTATACAACTTCTTAATTCAAAGGATGCACAAGAGAGCAGGCGGGTAGGTCAAGTGCGGCCCATGGCCATGCTTTGCATCCCCACTAATTGTCTTTTTATTTTTGTTTATTTTAGTTAATTCATCTACTTACACTATTTACATGGGGAAGGATAAATATGAAAGTAAGTTTACAAAAGCATTTGATGTTGAAATCTCAGGCAGGTAAGTACTGTTCCCGCGCCCTGTTTGTTGGGTTTGTGGGTTTTGTTATTGATTTCTTTAATTCCTCTTGAAAATTAGACTTGACAATTAACAGTTGCTCACATTTTCGAATACAATGTTTGGATATGTGCACACATTGTGTGGTGATCATGTGGAAATCCATAGCATGTCTGTAACCCCAAACACTTACTCCTTTGCAGTTAGAGTATTCAGAATCCTGTCTTCTAGCTACTTAGCATAGACTTTGATGACTGTACTTACTCTATGACAAAATTCCAGAAGTGCTCATAACAGATCATTGATTTACCAATTGACTAGCCTCTCCCAGAGCTCCCCAACTACTGGTAGCCTCTACGTCTATGAGATTTGACTTTCTGTTTCTCCTCTCCTTGTCCTGTTCTACTGGGTCTGGCATGTAGCTTACTTGTAGAATGTGTCCCTTGTATGGCTGTATTCCCAGCATTATAGGGGATAGTGGAACTGAACCTCATGAAGCCCGAACACAAATACTACAAGTAAGCCACATGCAGTTGAACATTTTTTTTTTTTCACTTCTGAGACAAGATTTTACTCTATATAGCTCAGAGGCTTAGAATTCATAGCCATCCTCCTGCCTCTGCCTCTGGAGAGCTGAGCTTGCAAATACAAACCACTCTGACTAGCCTAAGTTGACCTTGGTGGTCAAGAGATCATGGAGTTTTGCAACACTGATCCTCACAGTGAAGGTGAGAGAGACACAACCTAAGGAGGAGCTGGAAAGAAACAGTGTCTTTCCTCACAGGTAGTGTGAGGGTTAGAAAAGACGGCTGTTAAGTCATGCCGGGATTAGCTCCCCAGCAAACAAGCTGCAGTTACGCAACCTCTTCAGACCTCTGAGTTCTTAGACATAAGAGGCTCTTGGGCTGTAGCAACTGCTCAGGGTTGTCTAGGGAAAAGGACCTGTATGCAATGTCTTAGTTAGGATTTTACTGCTGTGAACAGACACCATGACCAAGGCAACTCTTTCTTATAAAGGACAACATTTAATTGGGCTGGTTTACAGGTTCAGAGGTTCAGCTCATAATCATCAAGGTGGGAACATGGCAGCATCTAGGCAGGCATGATGCAGGCAGAGCTGAGAGTTCTACATCTTCATTTGAAGGCTGCTAGTAGAATACTGGCTTCCAGGCAGCTAGCACTAGGGTATTGAAGCCCATGCCCACAGTGACACACCTACTCCAACAAGGCCACACCTCCCAACAGTGCCACTCCCTGGGCCAAGTATATACAAACCATCACACAGTGCCTACCCCATAGGAGCACTCATTAGCTGGTAGGTAGAATCCCTGGGGATACCACTCCCTCCCTTGCTTCTCTGGGAACATTCCCTGGGGTCGGCCTGAGAGCTAGCTGGTTACACCATTGTCTGTGTGTAATCTTTTGATACTCCTTGTCTGCTTTTCCCATTTCTTTCTAAAACTATCAGTATCTAGTTTGGTGCAGCTTGACATTGACAACAGTTAGAATTTGATAGTTTATATGCATTAAAAGAGGCATACATACCATTCTTCAATAAGAGATATTTGACAATAATGAAATAAATCCAAAATGGACACTATAAAGCAGAACTGGTAAGATCAAGACTGTGCGAAGTGAGAAACAACAGATCACAGCAAAATCAAGTAGCTCACTCTTTGAAGCCATTTTTCATTGTAATCAGTGTATGGCATTGACTAAGGTGTGACCTAATGGTAAGTCATCCGTATTATATTAATACTTAAGTTTTAGTTTCTCCTTGTAGCTCCTATCACTGGTCCCGGAGGAAAGGAGGCTGTCTCCCTGTTGTACACTGAACAGCAAGCCACTGCTACAAGAGGCGTAGCTACTTAGAGTGGATATGAAAGCAGATGCCAAGGCTGCCAGATGTGGTTTTCTTTCTACTACACCAGGGGTGGAGGAGCGTGAGACTACAGCCACTGGGAAACACTTATATCCAGGCTGCTTCATGAATGATGCAGGTTTTGCACTGTATAACTGGGGGAAGGGGGAGCTTTACATATTTCTTAAACAAAGGCCTGCACTGTTCTGGTTCCCATGGGTGGACTAGCAGTGGTTCTGACATTTCCGCCTGTCTCTTTTCCTTCTATGGCTGTCTCCTCTTTACCGAGGGCTTACATATGTGGAAGCCTCATTCCAGCCTCTGTTAGGGAGATATAGGTGGAGGTTTTGCTACATTCTAGCATCCAGACACAAAAAGTAGCATGTGTTGACTTTGTTGTGAACCTAAAACTGCTATGAAATATAAAACGTGTTTTCAAATGTGGACAAAATGCAGTTGTTACTACATTACATACTAGTACATGCTGTAGGAGGGATGGTGAATGTGGTTTCTCACTGAGTTGAGAAGCCTTCACATGTGTGGTAGAATTTATGCCTGGAGACACACACCTAGATGCAGAGTCCCTTTGTGAGTCTGGATGTCTAGAGCCCTCTGGTGGTTTGTGTCATTGTGTATGTATACATGGAACCTTTGCTCATCCGGAAACTTAGCATTGAGTGGAGCTGTCAGCCCCTCCAAATTAGCCTTATACAAAAGGAAGCTGCATTTTAAAGCCTCCTTTTGGAAATATTTGTGGTATCACCCATTTGTTTCCAGTAGCCCGGCAGTTTCCAAGTAAGCACCACACTGGATACAGCATAAATGGAATTTTTAAGTAGTGCATTTGCTGAACTCTTGGCAGGTATGTTCTCTTCATAGCCAGCAGGTGGCCTCAGCCATTCATAGCACACTTTAAATGCTTTACGATTAGTATTTTCTTTTACTCTTTTGGTTATTTGTTCAGCTTCCCACTTCCCATAGTAAGTTTCTGATGTCTAGCAGAAAGCTCCTGGTATCAGCTCCATAGAAGCTCATTCCTCTTAACCCCCCCCCCCCCAACACTTGAGTTCCACTCCCTACCTCCCAGAGCAATTCCTTTTCACTCTTTCACAACTGTCTGCTGCTGCTTCATCTTTGTTCATGATCTTCATGAACTCCTTTTAGGAGTAGTTTGTTTGTAATGTCCTTGAGTACACAGTCGCGGGTCATTGGTTTCCGTTGTCTTTAGTCTTCTCATTGGCACTGACCTAGCTTTTTATCCTGGGCTACCTTCAAACTCACCATCCACTAGTCTCAGCTTCCCAAGTGTGTGCAACCATACTCTGCAAGTTTTTGAGGTTCTCGTAGTCTGCCCATTTGTTTGTTCTTTCGACACAGTCTAGTTAAGGCTGGCCTTAACTTCTTAGTGGCCAGGAATGGCCTGGGTTTTTTTGTTTGTTTGTTTGTTTGTTTTTGTTTTTAAGATTTATTTATTTTATGTATGTGAGTACTCTGTTGCTTTCTTCAGACACACCAGAAGAGAGCATCAGATCCCATTACAGATGGTTGTGAGCCACCATGTGGTTGCTGGGAATTGAACTCAGGACCTCTGGAAGAGCAGTCAGTGCTCTTAAGTGCTGAGACATCTCTTCAGCCCTAATAGCCTGGGTTTTGATCCTCTTGTCAGTTGCTGAGATTACTTAACAGCTGTGTGAACCACACACAGCTTCCATGTGCTGGGATCAACCTTAGGGCTTGAGGAATAGGAGGCAAACAGTACAGCCACTGAACTGTATTCCCAGACCTTTATTGTTATTAGCACTATGTAACCCATTACTTTAAAGTTTGAACAAAATCATATTAATATTTAAGCTTATAGTCAGTCAGTCAGTCAGTCAGTATCTCCCATCTGCTGAGATTTTTTTTCAGTATTCAGATCATTCAGAGGAAGTGTCTTCGGGTTTTGGATTAGAAGTGTGAAGAAAACCATGCAGTGTGTATTGTCATTCTTTCTTTTCAAGTCCTCGTCACTGTTGTCTCTATTAAGGAAGAGAAAGAGTGTAGGGGAAGGGAGGGTTGTATATTTTTCCCTTCCCAGTAGAAAATTCTGGTATATTTCCATTTAACAGTTTTCTTGGTTTCTTTTTCCTTCCTCTTGTACCTTACTGTAGATGAAGATCTGATAAAGTACGGCTGGCCTGAAGATATTTGGTAAGTAGCTGTTTTTTATTCTGTTTCATTTAGATTGTCATTTAGATTTCAGACGTGGCCATCTGTCTGCTACCTATAATTTAAACACATCATCTGCATGGTGTTCCGGAGTTCCGGAGTGACTAGCTGCTGTGCCCTTCAGTGTTCACCCTGTGACCTGAGAGAAGGGTGCGGGCCGGCTCCTAACAGAGCTTCTCACCATAGTCTTGTCCATGCTTATTCTCTCTCTTGGAGCCCACTCTTACCACTGCAGTGGCTATCCTGCTCCCTGGATAAGTTCTCAGGTCCTCTTTACTTGGGTATGATGGCAGTAGTGTACAGTTTTCAAGCACTTACCTGCCAAATACTGTCACATGTCAATACTTTTAATTTCACAACAACCTATGCAGGGTTGCAACCTTGCCCACCTTTCTGATAGGAGTGGAACAGGTCTACACTGGTTATTACTGGCCCAGCCCAGGCTTTCACACCCAGCTCAGCTTCCAAAGGTTGATGTTGATTTTTCCTCACCTTAGGGCACTATTCTTCCCATCTCAGTTCACTGCTCCCTGCTCTCCCCTCCCCTCCACTCCCAGCCCCAGGCCCATTGCTGCAACTCTGCAGACCTTTTCTCCAGCTCTGAGCTCCCCATCCCCCTGATTTCCTTACAGTACTGTAAGGTTGGATGGGCCACTTTTCAGAAGAGCTGGTTCAGTTTTCAGTAAGGTGGACAGCCTTGAGCATTTAACAGGCTACTATCTTACAAGTAACTCAAGCTTCCACTTACATGCAACTCTGCTCAGAAGCCCCATGTACCTGTGGGGGCTCCCCAGGCAGTCTCTTGGACCTTTATCTACTTGGTTATGAAGGGTTCTAGTTCATGACTCCAATGGGCATGTTCTCCTCTCATTCCAAAGGCCACACTGAGAACCAGTAGGTGGCAGAAACATGAGGAATTTGAAAGGTTTTTTTAAAAAAAAACAAAACTGTGTTCTAGCACAGTGTCCCAGCTTCTGCACTCAAATGTACCATCAAGTTAGACACTGCTTAGGTAGGGCCCCTTTGCTCAGGTAGGCAGATTGTACTTCTGGTAATTTCTGGCCTTCCTTCAGAAGGACAATGATTTGCCTGCTTTGTGAAAAAGAGGTCATCCGTGCTAGCACATAACAAGAGTTCATACTTGACTCACTTGCTGCCTTCATAGAAACACATATGCTGAAGGCTTCCTCACCATGAATGATTCCTTGTATCCCCTTTGAATAGCTGTCATCCCCAGCTGCAGCCTCTGATGCCAGTGTCTGTATCTCTTGTGTAGGTAGTCACCTGCTGCTCCTTTGTCCCTCTTTATTTTTTTTTTCAAGGTAGAGGTCAACTGTAATCCAGGCTTCCTGTAACTCACTTTCTTGCCTCAGTCTTCCAAGTGCAAGAACTACAGCTACTGTGTTCATCTATGTTGTACATTAGCCTACAGACCGACACATAGCTGCCTAATAGGAAATGTTACATATTCAATACACCTTCAAAGTCAGTTTACCATACCTTTTAAACTTTTTAAAAAATTAAGCAGGTAGATTTGTAGTTTAAAGCCCACACTAGTTAATTACAGCTTGAGTTTTTCAATTTTTTTATGGTTGAGACTCACCAGGCTGATAGCTACCTAGAGTTCTCTTTTGGCACCTTTAGTAGTCCAGGGATGAATGACCAAAGCTTGGCACAGTTGACTTTTATTTTCAGAAGCTATTTGAGAACTCGGGGAAGCTGGAGTAGTCCCAAACCTCACGGCCCATTCCAGTTCATGTGCTGTCAATCCTGATGATCTTCCAGGGAGCCAAGAGCGACTCTGAGCTCATCTGCAGTGCCAGGTTTTAACCTGGTAATCTCTGATGCTGGTTTGGAGAATTTACCTGTTTCAGCATCTTGGGTCTATCCTGGTAAACCTTCTGAGGTTCCTTTAAGCAAAGAACTTTCTAAGGATTAAATGAGATTAGAAGCAAGTTAGTTTTTAAGTGAGGAAAGAGAAAAGGTGTATCCTTGCTGCCCCAAGACTGGCTAATGAGTAGTATTTTCACAGACCCCGCTTTACGGAATCGAATGCTCCCTGAGCCTCTGCGCCGTCCGGTTGTTCCTCTTTTATTGAAAACATTAGTGTCTGAATTAGTGAGGAATGTTAAGGGGAGCAGAAATGAGGACATAACAAGGACACAAGGCTAGAGCGGGCATAGTACAAACTCTGAACGAAAGACTTTTTACAGGAAGTAGTTTGTGCTGAATTGTTTCAGGGGTGGGTATTTCAAACCATGCACTTCTGTCTGTCTCTCTGCCCTTTGTAGATATATACTGTTATATATAAGCCTGAAGATGGCATATACAATCTGTGAAAAGAGACCATGACCACAGCAACTCTTAATACGAGAAAGCATTTAGTTGGGGCCTTGCTTACAGTTTCAGAGGCTTAGTACATTGTCACCATGGCGGGAAGTATGGTGGCACACATGGAGCTGGAGCAGGAGTTGAGAGCTGTATCCTGATCTGCAGGCAGTTGACAGAGCGAGAGAGACTGAGCCTGGCATATGCTTTTGAAACCTCAAAGCCCACTCCCCAGCGAAACACTTAGGCCAACAAGACCACACCTCCCAATCCTTTCAAATAATTCTACTTACTCCCTGGTGACTAAGCATTCAAATAGGAGCCTGTGAGGCCATTCTTATCCAAACCACCACTCTAGCTGTTTACTCCTATGTGTGCTTTGATTACTTAGCTATGAACTCATTAGCATATATTGAATTATTTTGGTATTTCTATTGACAGCATTCCATTTAGGAGACCTTGAAGAAAAAAACAGAATCTAATAGAGCCACCCTTGCTGTGTAGGAAGAGCTGTTATTAATAAAGAGCTGTCACTAAACCAGCAGGAGTCAGAATGGCAGGTGCACCTTTTCAGTTGAGGTCAGTTCAAGCATAATATTTTTCTTAAGATCCTGAAAGGAGAATTAGATGTATAAAATTTCTAAATTTGTAAAAGATATGAATTTTTCTGGACAGAAAAATGCCCAGCTAAGGGTGACAATTACTATGAATTTTGTATAGAAATGCCAATGAGTAAATGAACAGCTTGGAAAAACATGACTCAAATATGATGTAATGTCCATTTTTGGCTATCAGTAATGACTTAAGAGTAAGAGGCAGCATAAATCATTTGCCCAAAGTCTGAATATGGTTCTCTATCTAGAACAAAGAACAAGATATTTAGCTTCTTTGAGGGCATAATCTGAGCCTTCATACTGAATCATACTTGTTATATCCTGTACTGAGTGTGTGATCCTTTTAACACTTAAAATAGAAGTTAATAACAAGAAAATGCCTGAGGAAGGCTGTGATGGGATCAATGCTTCCTGCCTTAGGGTTTTGTTATAGGGTTTCCCTAAGTAGTCCAGTCTGACCCTGAACTCATGGTGCTCCTACCTGCTGGAGACCTTTGCCATTCTGTAAGTCTCCGTAGGCTTCCCCAAACCTTGTTCGGAACAGTACCCACTGATGTTAACAGAGTTGCAGTGTCAGTGGTGTGTAGCCTTGTTCATTGTTGATGCTTAAATTCTAGGCCCATCTCTGTGGACTGCATAGTGAATCAACTTTATCTGCCAAATTATATGAATGAAAAATATCAGTTTTAAAAGATTACATTAAATTGATGGACAGTAAGAATGCCATCTTAGGGTCATTTTGCTGCAATAAAACATTATGACCAAAAGCAGCTTGGGGAAGAGTTTCTTTCAGTTCAATATAACATTCACCATCAAAAGCAGTGAGGACAAGAACTCTCACAGGACAGGAACCTGGAGGCAGGAGCTGATGCGGACGGAGGCCATGGAGGAGTGCGCTTACTGGCTTTCCCAGCCTGCTTTATTATAGAACCCAAGACCGCCAGCTCAGAGATGGCCACACCCACAGTGAGCTGAGCCCTCTCACATCAATCACTAATTGAGAGAATGCCCTACAGGCTTGCCTATAGTCCTATCTTTTGGAGGCATTTTCTCAATTGAGCTTCCCTCCTCTAACTTGTGTCAAGTTGACATAAAACTAGCCAGTACAAATGCTAAAGAAAAGTGAATTTAAGAATTTAATTAAAGGTCGTGTCTCATCTTATTCCCAGCACTTAGGAGGCAGGGGCAGGAGGTTCTCTGAATTCAAGTCTACATAGCAAGTACCAGACCAGCCAGGGCTGTGTAGTGAGGCCCTCCCTCAAGGGAAAAGGGAAGGGGGTGTGCTATGGGGCATTCCAAATGATTTTCAGACGGTTCCAGTGCCTTATAGGCTATGGTCACCCGGGGATGCATATGTCATCGTCAGTGGGTGTGGGTGTGAGGTTGAAAGAATTCGTAGTCTGCTTCATCTGGTATGTTTGATGAGGTAGCCTGCTTAGTGAGCTAACTTTTCTGACTCTGCACTCCATACTTGGTCTTAATTATTTTGCCGTCACTTGAAACGTGGGGGAACCAGAAACCATGTTGTCCTCTTCTCCAGACTGCAGTCCTGCAAAGCTCCCAGGTTGGCAACAGTGGGGTTTAACTGACTTCTTCCTGTTCTCACCTGAAATTCGTGCTTTGGTTGGGCCAGCCAAACCTCAGCTCCTCCACAAAGCGTTTGGTCACTGATAGCTCTTGTCACTTGAAGCTGCACTCTACCCAGGATGTTTTGTATTTATTATCCGACTCACCTTGGCTTGTAGCCACACACAGCTGCACAACTCTCAAGTTTCTCTTGCCTCTCCAGGTTGCTGGCCAGTCTTTAGAGATGGTCACTGTCTTATACTCTCCATGGAGCCTCACATGTGATAAGTCCCAGGGAGTCAGTGCAAGTGGCTGAAGACATGGTTGTTGTGTTGCTAAACCAGGTTTCTTTCTTTGTAGGTTTCACGTGGACAAACTCTCTTCAGCTCATGTATACCTTCGATTACAAAAGGTAACTGAATGTAAACATGAATTCATGACCTTTCCTTTAGAGATAAACATCATATATTCTTTTTGGGTGATTAAGTTGCTTAAATAATAAATGTGTTCAAAGTCATGAAGATTAGTAAATGTCTTCCTGCTACCCAGAAAATTGTTATGGGAAATTCTGGATGATTTCCCAGGTAGAAGCCCCGCCTTGTCTAGCCAGCTCAGTGCATCACCTATCCCCTCTGCCTGCGCTCCCCCTCAGTTCAGTTGGTGCTGACATCTATTTCTAGTGGCTTCTTCTCTGGGACTCACTCTGTCCACCTGGCTCACAAGGGAGCTTGTTTCCAGTTATCAGAGTGTCTTTGGACAGTCTAAAGCAGCAGTGGTAATGTAGGAATGAAGGGTCCATGTGCCCTGGTAATGCAGCACCACCATTTTTTTTTTTCTAATTTGCTTGTATCTCTATTTTCAATAGTTAAACTGCATAGTATGTGTACTTGTTGTATGTATTGTATTTTAAAAAATCAATGTACTTTGGACTTAGAAGATTTTAGAAAGTTTAGAAAGTTACAGAGGTCATATGGCTTTCCTGCTGCTAGCATCTCACATTACATGGCAGATGTCTCAACCGACAGGCCAAATCCATTCACTGCTGTCAACTAAGTTCTGGACTTTCCCCACTAATGTTCCTTTTCTCTTCCAGAAACTACTGTGAGGTATCATAGTGCACTCACTTGTCCCTTCTGCCCTGATTTCAATGGCAGTGTCCCTTCTTTATGACCTTGACAGTTCACTTAGTGATCTTATATGTGTCTTAATTTTTCTCATGACTACATAGAATCACAGAGTGGGAGTGGCCTCTCCTCCATCATATCAGACAGAATATGTTTTAACATGACTTACACTAGTGGCATGAGCTTGGACTACCTGGCCAGGGCTGTGCCTGCCACCTTTCTCCACCATGGCACTGCATTTCCAGACTTGGTTCCTACAAATCAAGTTGGGTCCAGCTTCTACTCAGGCAGGAGCAACATGTAGTTCCACACTTTGGAGTGGAGTAGTTTCATTATTTGGGATTCATGCAGGATGGGACTTTGTTTCCCCCTTATTTGCATAAGCGAGGACTTGTGTTTCTGTCTGCCATGGGCCCTTGTGTATATTCAGATGCTATGTTCTGTTGCTCATATTTACTCAGCTCTGGTGAGATCTCGTTCAGCTTCCTGTGCTCTGCCTAACCCACCTAATCTCATACTCATTATTTTCATGAATAAAAAAATGTTACTAATTTTTTTTTTTTAATTTTGTTTTTGTTTTGAGACAGAGTCTCATTACGTAGCCCAGACTGGCCTCGAACTCAAAGAGATCTGTCTGTCTCTACCTCCTGAGTGCTGGATTCAAAAGCATGTGCCATTATGCCCAGTCCAAAAAAGTTTTTAACAAAAAGTTTTGCTATGGAGACCTGGTCAAGAACCTGCTAAGTAGAGCAGGCTGGCCTTGAACTTGTGATCCCCCTTCTGAATGCTGGGATTATGGTGGTAACCTATATGATGGGCTGCAGCCTCTGGCAGTGTTTTCTGCCCTCAAGCTGTATGGCAGCATGCATCTGTTGTCTGTTAAGAGCGGAGGCTGCACTGAAGTCATTGGGCAACATGGGAAGTGATGCCAGAAAGGTTTGATTATGAATTAATTTGGGACCATTGTGGGTTTCAGAAGCCTGCGGTTGGCAGGCTGTGAGACTACAATGCAGGCTTTAAGCAGCTGAGAACTCAAGGACAGTGGTATAATGATTTGATCTTCTGCCTTGTGGTTTCCATCCAAAATATTGTTATCGAAAGTTCAATTTAAGCTGTCATGTCTGTTCTGTCTGTACATCTAGGGTGTATTTAGACGATTTAATCTTGGCCTACAGCCATGGTATCCCAGATTGATCCAATTACTTTTTAGGGTCATGGTTTATAAACTCGATATTATATTCGTTTTCTTGTTTGTTATTTTGATTGCCTATAGTGAGCTGATAATAGTGGCACAGTTAATAGGAAAGCTGCTTTGTCAGAATTTAGATTGTGTGCAACTTTTCAGCATTATAAACCCTTATTTAGAAATGCTTGTTTGTTTTGGAAGAAAGTCTCACTGTTGGCCATGCTGATCTTGAACTCTTGGGTTCAAAAATACCTTTCTACCTCAGTTTTCTGAGTAGATGGGACTGTAGGTAGGCATGCTCTGCACCCGACTTTGGCCCTTTTTTTTTTTTTTTCTTTTTTCTTTTTTTGTCAGTGTGACTGGTCTGGAACTTGCTATGGAGAACAGCATGGAGTCCTGATTCTGTAGCACATAACTGCCTCTTTCCTCCTGTGTAGAAGAGGCCAACTCTTTCCTTATTGAGTCATTGTGAGGGTTAAGACCTGGCATATGCTGAAGCTTTGCAGAGTGGCATCTGACAGGTCCTGTGTGCCTTCATTGTGGTTTGAATCCAGCCCAAAGCGTGACAATCCAGACTCTCAGCAGTGTTTGCCAGTACACAGGCATTTTGGATAGAAAGGTCACAAATGTTGGAAACTTTTTTAGCTCACTAGTATAAAGTGACTCAAATAAAACTGTGGCCTTTACATTTTTCTGAGATCCTAGGCTCGCTGGTGTGAACTTGTCCATTGTTGCTGCTATTGCAGCCTCCACTGGCTGCTTTATCTTCCATTGGGAGAAGCACAACAGATGAAGAACACAAGAGCTTCACCCTGATTTTGGCTGGGAGGTAGATGGCCAGTGAGTTGTTTGGGATCCAGAACTCCAAGGCATCTATTTCAAAGGAAGGTTACAGACAGGGACCTCAGCCAGGAAGGCATCTAGATCTCAGAATGGACACCATTCCCCCCAGGCTTTTCAGAAATGAATGAGGATAGCAGAACCCACTGAGACATAACTGCAGTTAATATCTTCAACATGGTTTTTTAAATGTGTTAAGTATGGTTTTGTGTTAGTGCTTTCTCTTAGTTCAGGTAGCGTTCCATGGTAGACATGGTAAATTTACTTCATCTTTCAGTGTTCTGTAATCACCTGAAGAGCCCCTGCTTGTTGTAAGCCTGTGTCCAGCAGATAAGGCAGCAGATGCCTTGTGAATGCTCCAGTGGCCATCAGTAACCAAGAGGATTATTTGGTTTATTTTGTGTAACAGGGAGAGAAGATAGAAGACATTCCAAAGGAGGTTCTGATGGACTGTGCTCACCTTGTGAAGGCCAATAGCATTCAAGGTCAGTTTGCCTAGAGATGTTTTCTAAATCAGCATGCACTTTTTCTATGTCTGGATCATAGTCCTTTAATAAGCATGCTGTTGACTTCAGCATGAGTCTGGGGACAGCAGAAGACATGTCTGAGGAGGTGATGTTTTGAGGCTTGTCAAAGAACTAAAAGCTCATATCCCACTCCTCTCAGTTTTACTGTTCTTTCGGTCTCAGCTCTTTTGACTTTCCCTTTCGTTGATGTCTGGTGCCCTTAGAGCCCAGAAGAAGTTGTCAGATTCCCTGGAACTGGGGTTGCAGACAAGTGCGCCACAGTTTGGTTGTTAGTAAATTGAACCCAGATCCTCTGAAAGACCATCCAGTGTTCTTAACAGCTGAGCCATCACTCCAGCCCCTCATTTGGATATTTTGAACTGGAATCTCGATGTGTAGCCCAGAATTCTAGCATAGAATTCACTGTGAGGCCCAGGCTGGCACCTCACAGTGCTCCTATTCCAGCTTTCTGGGTAGTGGAAGTATAAGTATGTTTAACTACCAGGCTTAGAGCCAGAGTCCTTGAATCACGCCTTTTCTTTTCTCCTCTTCCCCCATGCTTTTCCTTCATTTAATTTGTGAAGGTTTTGAGTCATTTGACTCTGTTGTCCTCCTTACCCACCGATCTGGGTGGTCTGTGAGTGTCCTTATCTTTCAGGAGCTCTCTGGGTGAGTCCAGTGTGCAGTGTGAATTGGAAACAATCACCTTATGTGTTTTAGGTAATAGTTAAAAATACTGGGCTTGATGCCTGTGTGATTCTAGATAAGATTAAATCTAAACAAAGGGTCTAGAGACGGTTACGAGGATGGGGACGGCAGTTATGAAGAGCGTTGAGAGAGGTCTGGGTTTAAATGACTGAGCTAATAGACAAGATTTTAGGGGAAGGATGTAGACCTGGAGAGAGAGAGAGAGCCACTGGTTATAAATGAAGTTGGAAGATGATCCAGAGCAAACACAGCTGATGACAGGCACTGGAGTTCGTGATTACACAAGGAGAGCTCGGCAGCCTTCCTTCTTGTAGGCTGCTATCTTTAGTCTCAACCCAGGCAGCCCTAATTACAAACCAGGTGCATAGACTAAGAAGCTTAAAGTTTGCCTTTTGGAGCCACCAGTTTCCAACTCCATAGTCAGCAGTTTGTTCTGAGTGAGGATGCTTTATTTTATGAGTAGAGTAGAATGTCTCAGATCTTCAGTTCAGATCTGAAGTAAAAAATGAAACAAGCAAACTGTTTATTCTCTGTTCCAGCCTCTTCCACACAGCCTTGTTCTTTCCCATGCCTCTAGCTTGCAGATGAATCTTGGTTTAAAGAGTTATGGACTCTTTATTCTTGACTTGGTTTCTTCGTAATGTCCATAGAGCTTATGAGTTCTGGAGAAAACAGAGAGGGGAAGAGTCATGGCATGGGGTTATTCCCTTCCTTCCTCAGCCTTCCACAGTGATCCACCACACAGCAGAAAAGGAGCTAGACCCAGGTGCCACTCTTACTAGTTCTAGAGGACAGTGCTGAGGACTGAAGGGAATTGTGAGCTTGCAGGGGACACTCACTGGCAACTCTGTGGTTACCAAGTTCTCTCTGCTCAGTACCTAGAGGATGAGGATTAAGTCTGCTAGTTTCTGCTAAATTGGCTCATTTCAGTTCAGACTGATAACAAAACTAGACTTCCTAAACTTGATGGGGCTAGAGAGTGATAGGCACCTCTCAGTTTACCCAGCTGGTTGGGTATTGCCAGGCTGGCTCTCTGGAATTCCAGGCTGTGGCTAGTTAGACATTACTGAGTCAAAGATTCATTCAAAAGTCTAAGGACACTCAGTTGTTCCCTTTCTCTTGAAAACTGTGCACATGGTAAGTTTGCACTCAATATTAGGGATTTTTTGGAAGTCCGTGGTGTTAGTCACGGACCCTTACTTTTTCTGCTCTAATACTTTGGCATAATGTTCAATTTCCCACTAGCCTTCAGTGCTTTGGGACATTGGAAGTGAGCTCTTCTTAAATCTTGTCTGGAGTGGCTGATGCTTTGCTGTGGGTGAGGGCTGCACCACTCAGTCTCATGTTTCCTGCCTGCTGAAGACAGTCTCTCTTGGCAGGGTGCAAGATGAACAACGTTAATGTGGTTTACACGCCATGGTCTAACCTGAAGAAAACAGCTGATATGGATGTGGGGCAAATAGGCTTTCACAGGCAGAAGGATGTAAGTGTTCATACACCACAGGAGGCAGAGCCTGATCCCAAGCTCAGTGTCCTGTGCTTCCTATGGGTGTTAAAATGGGTGGCTAAAGCCCTGGAAAGCCAAAGCCTTGCCTTCTTAGGTAAGAGAAAAATAATTAAGGCTAAGTACTTTTCCCCTTACCTTCCTCAAAGGTAAAGATTGTGACAGTGGAGAAGAAAGTGAATGAAATCTTGAACAGATTAGAAAAGACCAAATTGGAGAAGTTTCCAGATCTAGCAGCAGAGAAAGAAGGCAGAGACCGAGAAGAAAGGAATGAGAAGAAAGCCCAGATTCAAGAAATGAAAAGGAAAGAGAAAGAAGAAATGAAGAAGAAAAGGGAAATGGATGAACTTAGGTATGCCGGGGCTGAGGCCTTGCTGTTCACTTAGGTTCTCCCCACAGGTTCTGAGGATAATGCCCCAGTGCCTGGAGGCCACAAACAAGCTTGGAGAGTTGACTGACTTGTTAAAAGGTAGTTGTGTTGTGGTGGTGAATCCCCCTGTTATAGAGTGAGCAAAATGAAAGGTTTTACTTCACCGTAAGCCACCATGGGCTTTCCTCAGATGCTGGCTTGTTCGTGGGGAAGGAAGAGGTATAGGAGTGTATGGTCCTGAGCAGCTGGGCCTTTGGAACCACAGTGCGCAGCCAAGCAACTCAAAGCTGCTTTCAAATGCCTTTCCGCCTTTTGAAAGCTGAATGTGGTTAACATGACGAGACCTGCTTCAGTAGCGTACAGTTTTAATTAGCAGGTAAATTAGAGTTTATCTCCTGAAATCTTAGTGAAGGTGGCCATGAGCTGACTGTATCAGTGTTCTGTTTCTTCTAGAACAAATGGCCCCAAATTTAATTCCTCAAAGCAGTGTACAGACCTCCAAGAAGTACTGACTGATCAAAACAAACAAGAAGTTGGCAGGGCCATTCCTTTCTGGAGGCTCTAGAGGCAACTCTTCGGTTTCCAGAGACTGCTCACATTCTGTGGCTTGTTGCCCGGTCTCCTGCCTTTTCTGCTTTTGAGGAGCCATGTGACTACATCAGATATACTTGCACCATCCTCATCTCCCTGTCATAAAGAACTGTCACACCTGCAAAGTGTGTGTCCACATAAGACATGTCTGTTGCTGCTAGAGATTTGGATGTGAACATCCTGGGGGAGGGGAAGCTTTGGAAGCATCATTCCACCTGCCATGTTGAGTATGTATTGCTGCATTTGAACAGGTCCAATTGCCCTGTTTATGTTTGAATGTGGTGTTGGCTTTTGTGAGATAGCTAGGCTCAAACTAGTAAAGCATCAGCCTCCTGAGTGCTGGGATTACCGGCATGTACCAGCTACTACTTGTTTTTCTCTTCTGTTCATTATGTAGTGCTAAGGATTGAGCTAGGGCTCATGCACACTGCAAATGCTCTAGCATAGAGCTCTGTCTCTGAGGCCCCTCTTGTTTCCCCTAAGAGGAAGTTGTCCTTGTGACTTGTAGTCATAAAACTCCTAGGTTTCCATGGATTTGTGATATGTGCACCAGAAAGGACACAAGTGCTGGGTAGCATCAAATTCAAAGCCACCTATCTGCCCTTGCTCTGACCCAGCTTTCTCTGAATACCCTGGGTTCTTAGGAAGCTTGCTGGGCAAAGGCATAGCTGCTCTGATTGTTTATGTTCAGGTGTGAGGCACCTGCTTGTGTTCCTGTCCAGGTTCTGCTGAATCAGGAAGTCTGGCTTCTTTTAAAGTTGAACATTCAGATGGAGAGCTCAGGGAATGTTGTCTTGCACTGGTCTGCTGACTGAAGCAGGCAGATACATAGACTTGGATATCTGATACTGCCTGCGAATGGGAGACTGCTGTGAATTGTTAAAATGGCTCACTCCAGTAACATTTGTGATTTCTGGCAAGCAGGATTTGCAGCTGTCTTAGGGTTTTTATTGTTGTGAAGAGACACCATGACCACAACAACTCAGAAAAGCATTTACTTAGAGCTCGCTTATTGTTTCAGAGGTTTAGTCCATTATCATGGCATGGTGGCACATGGGCAGACATGGTACTGGAGGAGTAGCTGAGAATTCTACATCTTGACCCAAGGCAGCAGGAAGAGAGAGTGACATTGGGTCCTGCTTGACCATTTGAAACCTCAAAGCCCCATCCCCAGTGACACACTTCCTCCAGTGAGGACACACCTCCTAATAGTGCCACTCTCTAGGAGCCTCCAGATAGGGGGTGGGAGTGGTATCATTTTAAACCAACACAACAGCTAATTCTTGGTTTTAGTTTGGAGTAGGGGGAAACTGAAGAAAATATGCTCTTTTGTTTCCTTCAAATCTTTAACTGTTTCATTTAGAAACATGGATGTTTTGTGATAGAAACATGATACCACTTTGTTTACATCTTGCTAAGGAGGAATGGCTGAAACTTTTAACATTTGCCATCTGACTCACTGTTCTTGAAAGTGCTTATTGCTTGTCCTCACTCAGCAGTGACATATTTCTGTTACCTGAATTTGTAAAAGGAAAGTGAGTCTGAACAGCACCTAAGCAACTTGCTGAGAGTTTGTGTTATCTGTTTTTTTTTTTTTTTGGTTTTTTTTTTTGGTTTTTCGAGACAGGGTTTCTCTGTGTAGCCCTGGCTGTCCTGGGCCTCACTCTGTAGACCAGGCTGGCCTTGAACTCAGAAATCCGCCTGCCTCTGCCTCCTGAGTGCTGGGATTAAGTGTTATCTGATTCTTAAATTAACACATTGCAAAGCTGTGCTGCCCTCTAGTTAATTCAGTTTGCCTAATATTTATTCAGAATAAATTGCGTACTGTAGAGATGCTACGATTCATGGTGAGGTAGAGCTGCCCTCTGACCTCTATGAGCATGCTGAACTTATACACACATACACACAAGACATAATTTCTTTAAGTTTCAAGCAAAAGCGATGAGGCTTTGAGTGAGTGAGTTAGTTTTTTTGAGACAGCATGCCTCTCTGTACCCTGGCCTGACCAGGAATTCACTGTGAACCCTATGCTGATCTCACACTGTGGCTGTCTCCTGCCACAGCCTTCTGAGTGATAGTTTTACAGGCATGGGCCCAGCTGACAGGCATGAGCCCAGCTGGCGGCTTGTGTTTTAGTAAGAGCTCTTTGTCTGGTGGATCATAGAGGGACCCAGAGGCAGGGGAGACAGAAGTAAAGTGATTGGCAGTGGCCCAGAAAATGGGTGAAGCTTGGACTCAGTGGGAGGGAAATTCACTGGTAAAGTTGTAGGACTTGGTTTGATGGTCGTTTGGGTTAAGGAGCAAAGCTAAGAATGGCTCCTGGATTTGAATGGAGTAGACAGTGGTGCTGTTCTAGGCAACAGAACAAAATGTGTTTGTTTCCAGGTCGGATATAGACCAAAAGTCTGGAACTATCTTTTAGGAATCTCAAAAGGTGTTGGGGTGGTTGGGTTAATAGGGAGCGCAGAGGAAATGTGGCCTTCAGAAAGGCCCGTTGTGTGCTGCTTTCTTCAAAGTGGGAACAGTTAGCCCACTGAGCCTTCTACCAATGTGATGACTGTCTGTGAGATGCTTGTTGACAGAGTAACCTCATTTGGGTTTTAGGGTGCTAGCCACCCACCAAATGCTTTTCGAGAAATAACTTTTATGTGACTGTTTTCTTTTCTTCTAGGAGCTACTCGTCACTAATGAAAGTTGAGAATATGTCCTCAAATCAAGTATGTGCACGTTTCTTGCTCTACTGTTGTGCCGTGAAATATTTCACAGACAGTCTTTAGTAGTTAAGTTATTGACTCTTGTAGTGTTTCAGATTGCTTACCGTGATTGGCAGCTAGTACAGAGGAGGCTGAGAGAGAGGAGGCTGAGAGAGAGAGAGTGTGTGTGTGTGTGTGTGTTAGTTGTGTGTGTGTGTGTGTGTGTGGCAGGCATTACCTTCTGCCCAGTGGTCTTGTGTTTGCTTTTATATGGGTCACTTTAAAGGAAGGGTCTGATACCTCACCTGCTGTGATGGGCAGGCCTATTAGTATTACTAGGTGTGTCAGTCAGCTTTCCCTTACTCTAGCACAATGCCCCAGATAATCAATTTAGAAAGAAAGGAGATTTATTTTGACTTGGGATTTTAGAGATTTGGGGCTGTGGTCAATTGCCCTGCTGCTTTGGGTCTAATATTAAGACAGCATCATGATGGGAACACAGGAGAAGGCAAGCTGCTCATGTTACAGCAGCTGGGAAGTAGAGGTAAGGGGGAAGGCAGGCGTCCCAGCACCTGTCAAGGGCATGCCTTCGATACCTGACTTTCTTCACACTGGGCACCACTTTTAAATGTTCTGTCTCCCAGATGGAGCATGGGCTGGAGACTAGGCCTTCAGCACGTGGTCTTTGGGGACATTTCCAGACCCAAACTGTGGCATAGTCCAATTCTTTTCTCCTTTCTAATTTTCTATTCCTATTCCCAGGCTTTGCAAAAAAAAAAAAAAGGAAATTAATAAATTTCCATTTATTAATATCTTCTACTAATGGTTCTGTAGACTTTACAATATAGTTAAACAGTCAGAATTACCCTTTCAATCAAAAATAAATGTGCCAAATACAGAGACCATATACTATAGCCTAAATACCAGCACTGGTTCTTTTCATACCTGTTATGACCTGGAATAAGTGTTGACATGTTTCAGGGTTTGTTTTGTTTTTGAGACAGGTTTTTTTTCTTTGTTACTCAGGCTGCCGTGAAATTCCCCTTACCCAGCCTGGTCTCAGTCTTATGGCCTCTGTCTCCCAAGTGCTGGGATTACAAGCCGGCACGGCCACATTTGGCTCAGGTTCTTTCATAATTCAGCTTTTAGAATGTATGCTTTAGATTGTATTGTCAGATATGCTAGACATGAATTGCAAATGCTGTTTAAATGAAAATTAAGTTTGAAGCCTGTGTTCTCCGGCCATATCAGCTTGTGTGGCCTGGTGGCTACTATTTCAGCTCAGATAAAGAACCTACCATTACTACAGAAAGCTCTTGCTAAGTGGCTCAGTTTCCCACTTAAGGTTATCTACTCAAATTCCAAGTTAAGTGCATGATTGGAGTCAGTAGGATTTTAGACATTGCTTATGTGCAGTACCTGTTCAAGAACACATCTTTACTACCACGTCTGTGAAGAACTAAATATTGAGGCTCCTTTATGAATGTGTGGCCTTTATGAAGATGTGGCTGTATAAATTATTTCTGAAAATTTCCAAAATAGCACTGTGTAGTTCATCAGGACTGAATGTGAAGTCAAGAGATTTAAACTCTCACCGGATTGAGCCTATTACATTTTTAGCCTTTTTAGGGGGATTATTGCGCAGTGTAGAGACATTACCTCATAAGGTTGTCATAACTGTAAACAAGGGTGTGCCCTGATGCTAGACTTGGTGATGTCATAGGTAATTGTCATTGGTCCTTACTTTGAGTCCTGAGTTTGTTTAGCCCTCTGCATATTATTCTTGGCTTTCCAGAAACTCAGAACATTTTAACCTTAGCAGAGGCCTGTGATAGATTCCAAGTCAGATTCAGTAAAAATGAATGCTCCTGTCTCTGCTGTGCCAACTGAAAACTGTTTGAAACTTTATTTAAAAGTGGCTTTTCACCAGGAAGCTGCCTGTGTTTCAGCCTTGTACCTGTTGTTCCCACAGTGCAGCTTTAAGAGTTTACATGTTCTTCTAGAATTGCAAACGCATACGTGCATATGCACACACACTCATAAGTATACATGTGCATGCATACACACACATATATTTGCACACACCATCTCTTGACCTTTTTGAGGACATTTTGGTTTCAAGACCCTAGGAATACTAAAATCTAAAATCTGTAGATGCTCAAAACCCTCATGAAATAGAAATGTATTCTCGTGTAACTCATGTTTTATCTCCCCATGTGCTTTATTCTGAATAGTATCACTTCTACCAAGTACAGTGTAAATACAGGTGCAGATAGTTGTCACACTGTAGCGCTTAGGGTGACAAGAGCCAGTGCCTGTGTCTGTGGGGTCCCTAAGTGCTCTGTATGGTCAGATCTGCAGACACAGACCCCACCGATGCAGAGGACCGGCCGTGCATGTGTATGCACAGATACTGTCATTAAAAGTCCCAAGAGTACAGAGTTTGACGTGAGACAAACGCTCTCCCCCCCCCCCCCCCCCGCTCTGTTTCTTGCTGCCATGCATGAGGTGCTCGAATGGAAAGGCTTCAGTCTCCTTGGAACATTTTCTGTTCTGTTACCATCTTGAATTGTACAACCCACTTTGTGGTGTGATCACTTGATCGTTATTCAGAGGCTGATGCTTATGTGCGATAGGAAGAGTACTGGTCTCTGTCTGAGCTAGATGTTCATCAGAATTTTGGTTTTCCTTTAGAATAACCTCTTTGATCTGTAATTTTTAGTCCTTTTTGATGTGTGCTTGGAGGCATAGATCATTGCTATTGTGTTCCTCGTGCTCATCAGTTAGCACTGGGTGACGAGACTCCTGTCTGTAAGCTGAGTAGTAGAGGGACTGGGAATCCGAAGTGTGATAGCTGTCCCACGGACAGTGCATGACCTCCGACACACAGTTAAACGTTCCTATGGTGCCAGAGCACCTGCCCTTGGGCAGTGTGAACTGCCCACACATCCAATGAGTGGCCCCTGTAGGGAGTGTGCACTGTCCTTGTTACCAACTGGGTGGCCTTACTGAGTTGTTTGTCCTCACTGGCTAGGTAAAGAAGCTGATATTGTATGTCTCTGATGCTGCTCCTGAAGTTTGGGACTCAGAGGCAGTCAGTCCTCCTACTGGGACAAAACACAAACAGTTGAGCCAAGTTTCCCATTGTTCTGATTCCTGTGCTAAGAGAAGCACACGGATTGGAGGCATGGGTCTGCAGTCAGCAGAGCTTTCTGCTCTCCCAGTAGACCTGGGTTCTGTTCCTGGCACCCACACGGCAGCTTACATCTCTTAAGACTCCAGTTCCAGGGGATCCTGTCCCCTCTTCTGACTTCCCAAGGGTTTTTGTGATACATGCATGTGGTACACTAAAATAAACATATTTTTAAATTAATCTAATTTATTACTTTGTGTGTGGGTGTTTTGTGCATGCGTGGTGGTATAGCACCTGCATGCAGTGCCCTAGAAGCTAGAAGATGTTGGATCCCCTTGAACTGGGATTATGGATGTTATGAGCCACCATATGGGTTCTGGGAATCAAACCTGAGTCTTCTGCATGAATAACAAATGCTTTTAATCACTGTACCATCTTTCTAGCTCCTAAAATAAATATTTTTTTAAGAAGAGGGGGGAAGAGGAGCAACAAAGAGAAAGAGCCACTTAATGAAGCCAGAGAAAAACAGCCTTTATAGAAACTACGTTTTCTACCTTACCTTTTGTCTTCCTACCATTTCCAACAAGGGTCCTTAAAAGAAAGAGAAACCTAAGTCCGATCCCTGCATCTGGCAGTACTGGTGTTAAGCAATAAGAGATAGAAATTGAACCAGTGCAGTGGCCAGTGCTGCACAAGCCAGCCACTGTGCCAGGAAAGAACCCTGCCAGTGTGTGCTGATGAAAGGCAGCTGAGGCTTATCAGCCATTCAGTAAGACTGCCTTTTAGCCATGTGGGGTGTGGTGTGCAAGGCCAAGCTGGCTAGCTTGATCACTAGGACTTTGCCTATTAAAAAGAAAGGGAAACAGTCAGCTTTCATGTAGAATCACAAAAGCAGGAGGCTCAAAATACTGAGATTTAAGGCACAAATATTTTATATATAACTGTTATTGGCATAAGGAAGCAAGATACTGTTCATATAGTATACTAGTGGGGGATTAGCTCTTTTCTAAAATCTGTGTGTGTGTGTGTGTGTGTGTGTGTGTGTGTGTGTTTTGTGATCTGATATGACATGAACTGTGTTCAGAGAGTAAAGTCACTTCAGGAGAACAGGTTCCATAGCCCTCTCTCAGTCACTCTATTTTAAAAGTTCAGCTAAATGATTAGTTATTCACTACCCTTCTGCAGAGTCACAATTTCTTACACTTACTCTGGTCCCACCGTCTACCTTTGCATTGTAACTTGGAAGTTAAAGTAACTTGAGGAAGTTGAGGAACTTGGAGGCTGTGTCTACTCTCCTTGGTCATACAAGAGCTAATGGCAGCAGGGCAGTGGTGAGCTCAGTCATCTTCCTGCTAGCTTTCTGCACCCCTGCACCCTGAGATTAGGACTGTGGAAGGACTGCTGGTTCGAATGGTGATTATTACCATAAATACTGTCTGGTGGGCTCAAGGCCTTCACACTCTCTCTTCCATCTCCTGCAGGATGGAAACGATTCCGACGAGTTCATGTGAGCTGAGCAGAGAACCCTGGGAAGACATGAATGTGCAGACCATTACAGAGCTTTTGATTTCATCTAGGTTCTGAATTACAGAAACCAACCAAATTCTACCTTCATTCTACGTAGACATCATTGGTTTTTGGAGTTTTTTTTTTTTTTAAAAAAAAAAAAAAAGTCATCTTTTTGCTGATGAAAAGAACAGATGTATAATATAGTTGAACTTGAAGACAACTTACGAGTTTAGGAAAAGGAGAATATTTTTGGCAGAACATACGTCAGTACCTCATGAAGGCTGGCTGCCTTTGTTTTTGAGATAGACATTTGAGCAGACTGACTCTGGAAAGTGTTTCTGTGTCTGTGGTCTGTCCTGGAAACAGACGTCATGAAATGTGTGTCCAATTTCTAAACTGTCTACTTCTGTGAAGAACACTGTTTGTGGGTTACTCAGGCCAGAGCCCTCCTGATGATGGTTTCCTAACTAGAAGAAAGGCACAGAGGTTTGCAGACAGCAGCAGTGCTTACTTAACTTGGATTTCAATATTGGCAAGTTCTCTCTTGCTGGTGTCAACAGTAGCTGGGCCCAGCTCTTAGCTTATTCTAAGGGTTATGTTCTCACTCCTGTGAGGTGAGGGCCCATCTCAGCGTCATAGTTCCATAGTTGTTCTTAACCAAGCTTGGGAACTCATCATCCAAAATCACAAGTGACCAAGCTGCAGATGTGACAACTAGACTCAGAAGCCATTTCTGTGTGTGGAGGGAGACAGGAAAGGGTGCTCTGCTAGTCGGAAAGTGACACAGATTACCTCATGACTGTCTTGACTGTATCATGAAACAAAAGTCCACCGTGGATTGCAAGCTTTAGAGAGAATCAAACATTTTCCCTAGCTAGCCAAGGCATCTGTTTCCTTACTTTGGATTAATATTTATGTTGAATTATAACCTCACAGTTGTAGGCTCAGTGACTTCACATGTAGCATTGGTACTGGTCTGAGCCGCCTGCTAGCCAGTAGATACCTTTTTGTTGCAGTGTTTAAGGGAATCCCTGTAGAAACTCAACAGAACAGTGAGAGAGGAGAGCGCAAAGCCCACAGGGTAGTGATGGCATGCAGATCCATATTCTAGCACACCACTCAGTGCCCACAGCACTGGGGTGTTGAGCCAGCAGAAATTATTTCCTCAGCAAATGTACCATCTGTCATCACTGAGGTATGGGCAAAACCAGACCAATGATCCCTGGTATTCCAGGTTGAGTATGAGTTGAACTGGTAAATTCCCTGAGGCATAACTTGTTAGCCAATTTGAGAGGAGCCAGTTTGAGGGGTATGAAAGTCAGCACCAGAGATCAGTGAGAGAGAGAGAGAATGTGTGTGTGTGTGTGTGTGTGTGTGTGATATTTAGACTGGAGTTCTGTGATTTAAAAAAATTATAATAAAGTATCATTTTTATCAGAAAGGACATTGATAAATGAATTCTTAGAACATGTTTTCTATAAAAGAGAGCAGCCCCACCTCCAAGCTGGTTGGAGGCTAATTGTGCTGTAAAAGTTCATATCAGGTTCCTTCTGTGAATTCAGGGTCCTACGAATTAAGCACTGGGCCACAACCCCATCCCCTCAGGCTCTGCCTGGCGCTTGCAAGGGTGGCCTCCCTTTTGTCAGATGGAGAAGTTTGAACTGAAGGCAGGGCTGCCCAATCCCACAAGCCCTCCTGCCTAATCCCTGTAGGCATTCCTTTGAGTTTTAGCTCCTTTAGCTCTTGGCTATAGACACCTCCGTGGGAGGCTTTGCTGCCAGCATTGCCTGTGTCTCCTCGAACACACATAGGGGGAGCTTTTGAAGACTATCCCTTCGATGTCAGGTGCTCAGCTTACATTCAAGTGTAAGTAGTTCAAACCTCAGCTCACAGGTTTAACATTAATCCAGGCCCCTGCTGAGTTCTCAGGCTTGCATACCTGGCTCTCACCCCTCACCTTTTTAGCTGTTCCTTACCTAAAGCTGGTCCCCCGCCTCTCTGCCCCTGTTTTACGTTTTTCCAGTTCAGTTGGTCTCAGGGAAAAGCAGAAACCTTTTAAGGACGTAGTTCAGGAACCGGACTGCCATCATCAAAGCCATCTGGTTCTGCTGCTGGCTTTCGTCCTAAGTGATAAGGAAGTTCCAGATTGTTCTATGCTTATGAGTTACCCCTTTGATCACCTCTCTGTGTGAGAGTCCCCTGCAATCTCTTTCTAGTTTCCTGGCTCTGCCCTCTGTGCAGAGGAGGCCCGCCTAATCACTCACTTAATTAACTTCACAAGCTGCTGCTGGCACATCTGGGTAGTTTTAGCTCTCATTTCTTACTGTTGGTGTGAGGTCAAATGCCTGGGCAAGGCAGATTTGATCCAGTGCTTGTGTTTACGAAATTGGCAAGATTTTGGCATCAACAGAGTAGGCGCAGACTTTGGTTGAACCCATCTAGGATCTTTCTGCGTTTTACTGTTTAAACTCTTTCTGGAAGTGTAGATACTAGAGAGCCTTTTAATTGTTCCTTGTCAGTGCTCCTGTCCCCCTCCACCCCAGGAAGAAATACTGTAAGCCACACAGCAAGACTCCAGCCTCCAGCTAAACACAAAACCCGAACCACCCTTGTGTGTAAGGGAGGGATGCTCTTCTTTTTTGAGTTGGGACCATTTAAGGGGGAAACTGAGCAGGGTGGCAAAATGGAGAAATAATAGTCTTTAGTGTGTCCTTGGTCATGATACTGATGTTTGCTTTTTCTCTGAATGCAGCATATGGATAACATCTCAAAATTGAAAATGGTCATACTAGAGTTAGATGGGTGACCTTTTGGTTGTAAAGTAACACATAAAACAACAGCTACAATCAGAAGTTATAAAGTTAGAAGCTTAGATTCCAGACCTAACATCAGTCTCCACCCACCTAGTCCCGCTTTTGCCCAAGCAAATTTCTCTAAAGCTGTGATTAGTGTGCCTCTTCTTTGTGAGGCCCCTGGGAGCCCAGCACAGGCAAGACTCTTGAGTCCATCCTGTCATTTCTGATGTGAGACAGTCAACCACGGACATGGTGTTCTGGAGGAGTGTTCTGTAAAACACAACAAAACCTTATCATTTGTATTTGAGCTGTGTGTGCTTGCAGGATTTCTCCACGTTTGTTTTCTGGGGCTCAGCCTCTATAGTGGGATGTGCATAGTGATTTTAAGAGGGCCAGGAAGAGAATCTTGTACAGCATGTGACAAGTGATAACTTTCAGTCATTTCTGGGCCTAAGCAGAGGGAGAGGAGCAAATCAAAGGCAAATATCACCCAAGAGTCCCAGAACCAGAAGCTGAAAGGCCATGATAAAAACACTAACATCTGCAGTTTAATTCTGTGTCTACCTCAAATTCTTAACTGGTCTGCCTGGACCCTAGGCTGGTAATGTTAGTCTGTTCTGTGTTACTATAATCTAACTTGAAGCTGGATAATTTATATGCAAAAGATTTACTTGGTTTTGATCTTGGTGGCTAGGCCAAGTGCCATGGTGTTGGCAAGGACCCTCTTCATTACATCACAACATAGAGAAGAAGAAGGAAAATGGCTGCATGCAGAAGGGACTAGGCATGGGTCGTGGCCAGCTTTAGACAGTCTACTCTTGGGAGAACTCCTGTGAGACCCATCATTCCATGACAGTGGAGCCCCCTCATAGAGCTTCCAGCACATGAACTTGTAGGGGCAACCCCAGTAATGGAATGAAGCTATAAGTGTGAAGACTTCCTGGATGGTTTCCCTGGTGACCAGAGGGCTCCGGGTTGGCGTTCGTTGGTTCCATGTTTCACCCCTTCATCATAGCACACATTGTAGTGTTACTAAGTATTTATAAAGAGACAGTGTTTCTTCTCTTAGCCATGAAAGTATTTGAATTCTGTTTTAAATAATACACTTCAATTTATTCTTTGAGAATTTCATACATGCATACAATTTATTTCGGTCACACCCACCCTTCACTTCTCCAGTTCCTCTCAGATCCCTTCCCATGTCCACTTTCCAACTTCATGTCCTTGAAAAAAATAGTTCACTACTTTTGCCCATATATGCAAAATATGTAGGTGGGCTTATCTGTGGAAACATGGTCTTTAGGACCACACTTGTAAAGAAAAATGACTTTCCCTCCTAGCCACCACCACCTGTCAGTAACTCCAGCTAGAGGTGGAGGCCCCCGAGCACACAGCTCGATGCTGAAATGTAAGTACATTGAATTGCACGAGCCTCCATCTTTCGTGGGTTACTCTTTGCCTTTCTGATTTCACAACTGTATGAACTGTTAGAACAAACAACTCTGGGTTTTTTTTCCCCCACAAACGTTATGACTGCATTGCCCCTCGATCATACAACACAAGCTAGGACCTTACCATTGGCATGTTCTGACTGGTCCCGACTCTACATGTTCTACATTTGTGACCACCATGGAATGGCAGTCCTGGGAAATAATTGTTCATTCTGGAAAGCCATGTAGCTTTCTCTGGTTCTCAGACCTGGTGAGTAGGTGTTAATATTTAAGTCTGGAAAAAAGAATCCTCCAAAGTCATTATTGTGTTCCTTCTTACATCTGCCCTATCCTACAGCTCCTGGAATTGGGAGGAGGAAAAAGCACTTTATTGGGGTGGGGGTTGGGAGGAAGCACTTTGCCACATGAGCCAGATGATGTGAATTTATATTCAGAGCCCATGTAAAACAAAGAGAAAAAAAAGAGACAGTTACAGGCGTCTGTAATCCTAGTGCCCCCAAGTGAAATGAGAGCGCAAACGCGTCAGCCAGCCAGCAGTACCACTCAACAGCAGAAACTGCAAGAGAGATCCTGCCTCAAAGCAAGGTAGAATACAAGACTCAACTCTCAACAGTTGTCTCCTGACCTCCACATGCAGTGAACCCTGGCTTGCAAGCATGCGCATATGCACACACACACACCTGAGCTCTGTGGGCAATGACCCATAGAGAAAGTAATTTGCCTCTCTGGACTGGAAGGTGCAGAGGGAGCATGCATAGGTAGGAACAGGACTCGCTCTGGGCAATTCCAGACCAGTGCCCTCTCTTGTCTTTGATTCTCTCCCCAAGCTCAGCTTGCTCCCTTAGCCAGATGGGACCCTGTCATCTCACCCCATCAGAGGAAACCAGTAGTGTGGGAGAAGAGGGGGAAAAGAGGCAAGCAGTATTTGCACGCCTGCCCTTTAGGATATAGCCCTTTTTTTCTGTGTGACATGTCTCTCATTCTGGGCTGCCATTTGTCCACTGGAAAGTAAATAAGACCAAAGCAGAGACTATAAATTCTAGTGCCAGCCTATATAGGGCAGATGACATATCTAAGGATGTTAGGCAAGATGACTCCATACTATGGCCGTCCTGAAGATGCAGCATGTGCCGCCAAAGGGAAGCCAAGCTTACAGAGTAAGCCAGTGAGCTTCATTGAAGGAGCTAGATGACACAAGACAGGACAAAGACAGTGGCTTTTCCTCCCAATCATTTTCAACAGGGTTTCTCAACTCCACACTTGATTGACATCTTAGGAATAGACCAAATTCCTCAATGTTCCAATCGAAACCCACCCAAAATATTTCTCTTCTCGTTTTAACCAAAACTTCCATAGGAAACAATCTTATATGTCTCCAGGCCACTCCCACGTCCCTCTTCAGGCTGGAACCTTCCCTCTGACTCTTCTCCAGCAGCCAGCTCTAAGGGGGTCAGTTACTGAATTGTTCAGGATGGGGTAGAGAACAGGGACTAGACAAAAGGAGGGAAGGCTGCCTGGGTGTTGGCTGTCTCCAAGAACAGGTGACACAATGCTAGTTCTTCAAGGCTTTCCTGTGGGCTCTTAGAGCTAGCTCACTGAAACCAAGTAGTGGGTGCCACATCTCCTGATCCAGGGTGATTTCTAGTATCTCCTTTACCCCTGTCCCTGAGTCTGGAGTCCACTTGCCTTGGCAGGCTAATCTCCCCAGTGAAGCCTCAGTTTACCTTGCGTATAACCCATCTTCTGTTGCTTCATTTAACCAAAAGGAAATTCTGTGCACCAAATGAGGTCTGTCCAGTTTGACCAGCTGTACCATTGTCTCTTTACCGGCCACTGTGAACAGTGCCAACCTGTGTCCTGTCTGTGGAATTCCCCGGCAGGTTCATTCTCCATAGAAGACCATGCCAAAGATGGGCCTGTAGGCACGGTGAGGCCTCACTGAGAGATGACATGCCTGTGTCTCCCTTGGACTTGGGCCTTGCCTACCCCAGGGGGCCAGCCATAGGTTCTTGAAGGGCTCTGGGTATTGAGGAACTACAGTTACCCTTGGAGGTCTATGGATTTACTTTGTGTGTTCCTTTTGAGTTGTGCTTTAAAAGGCTGTGGAGATGACTGGCTTTGTTGTCACTTGGCAAGACCCACACTGCCATGTCTTGAAACAGGACTACTACCGTTGTACAAACCACTTCTATATTTTAAGATGTCATGAATGTTCACTAATATGGTGTTAAAGATCTAGAGTTCTGGATAACATTTCCACATTTTTATAGGTTGGCTCCAAGCTCTTCCATAGCACATGAGCTGTGAGCCGTGCATTGCCCACAAACTTCCACTCAGTTCTGAGCAGAATCTTGTCAGTTTGAGTGCTGAGCTTTCTCCAAGCCCTTATCTGAAAGTCTGTCATTTTCTGGAACTTTGCAAAAGCCTCAGATGCATCTCTAGGGGACAGATGCTCTTGATTTGTACCATCCTAATCAGGGACCATCAGCATCCGGCACAAATAAGAGATAGAGGGAAGGCCCAGCAGAGGGCAGGAGAGAGTAAGCCGGTCTGGGCTTCTGTTTTTGGTAACCCTTATGAATCGGGATCACACACTCCTGCAGATAGTCTGGAGGTTGACCACAGCATCCTGCAGCGATCTGGACAACTTAGGCTTTTGAGCAGCAGTGCTGTCTCAGATCAGTTTATCATTGGAATAATAGAAATACAATACCACTCATTGATTAAGAAAAAAACAACGGGCAGTTCGGCACACGCCTTTAATCCCAGCACTTGGAGGCAGAGGCAAAAAAACAAAAGAAAAAAGAAAAAGGAAAGAAAAAACAATTTGCTATCAAGAAGACACGGTACTTGTATTTTAAAACAAGGCTCTGGTTCTGGAGTCAGCTTCTGTCTCTCTTTGCACACAATGTACAAGTGTCATAGTCCCATCTCATGGACAGGAGGTGAAGGGGCTTAAGGGATTATTTGAGCTGCCCTTACTCTTCTGTGGTACCCTTTGCCTAAACAGGAGGCCTGAGCCACGTCTGGGACAGGAGCTCAGGATTTCACACAGGTATTCTCTTGTTAGGAAGTTATGTTATTTATCCAGGGTCAGCCCTCAGTGGATTCAGCTAGTGGCCATCTGGCATCTGGCACAGCAGAGACCAGGCCAGATTCCTCTGCCTAATAACGGCTTGGAAGGTTTGAAAACAGCTGTCAGCTGCCACCTGTGGCTGCTCCCAAACACTTAATTTGTTCTGATCCTATATGAAAAAGCGGGTTCTTCATGTCATGTGGAGTATGGGCCCCCAACAACTCCTGTTTGCCTGACTCCTCAGAGAGAACAGCCCCCGAGTTCTGCAGGGTTGCCAGCCAGGACCTGAGATGGGCAGAGCATGGCAGAGAGGACTGACTCCTATGACTCACATTGTCAATCAAATGTTCTGCTTGACTGGATTACTTTGGGATTTGATATTTCCTGCACTCTGGTATAAGGCCTTAAAAGTATCCCTTTTTAAAAAAACATTAGCAGTGGGGCTGGAGAGATGGCTCAGCAGTTAAAAGCGCTGACTGCTCTTCAGAAGGTCGTGAGTTCAAATCCCTGGAAACACATAATGGCTCACAACCATCCATAATGAGATCCAATGCCCTCTTCTGGGGTGTCTGAAGACAGCTACAGTGTACTTACATATGATAAATAAATAAATCTTAAAAATAAATAAATAAAAACGTTAGCAACAAATATACAAAAAAGTATGTGAACAAATAGTCATTTAAAGAGTTACCACAATGACAGCCATCCCTGACCAAGATTGGACAGCACCAACCCCCCAACCCCCAGAAAAAGCCTGCTTTGGACCCTTCCCTCTATTCCTACAGCTCTTAGGTTTTTTCATAAATTTTCCCTTGCTTTTTCCCATCTTCCACCCCCATGGGCATTCCTCTAAACAACCAACAGTTAGTTTCTTCTCACTTTGAACTTCAGATGGAACCTATGTCATTTTTCTCTGTAGCTTCTGTTGAATGCCATTCGTCTGCTGCATTGTTTGTGAGAAGGTCTTCCCACTCTGTACCCTAGACTGGTCTTGAACACTCAGTCCTTCTGCATTAACCTCTGCAGTTGCTGACATTATTGACCTGGGTCACAACTGCTAGCTCCCAATATTGTTTTTGATGGATTTTCCTTGTTGGAATCCATCAGTGAACTGATTTGAATTCTAATTAGTTATTCTAAGATCACTTTGTGGAGTGTGTGCATGCACGTGTGCTATTATTGTGTGTGCAGACACATGTATGTATGTTTAAAGTGTGAAGGACAGAGGTAAACTTTAGGTGTTGCTCCTCAGGTGTCATCCACCTTAGTTTTTTGTTTGTTTGAAGGGTTTTTTGTTTTTTTGGGTTTTTTGTTTGTTTTTGTTTGTTTGTTTTGGAGGTGGGGTCACAGTGTCTCAATGGCTTGGAGCTTGCTGATTCATGTGGACAGGCACTGGGATTGCAACATAAGCCACTGTACCTGGGCTCTGCTACTCTGGCCCTGGGGTTAAAACATGAACCACTGTGCCTGGGCTCTGTTAGCCTGACCCTGGGGTTACAGCATGAACCACTGTGCCTGGGCTCTGCTAGCCTGACCCTGGGGTTACAGCATGAACCACTGTGCCTGGGCTCTGCTAGCCTGAC
>JADRCH010000013.1:8486068-8555704 GCA_019843965.1 Rhynchomys soricoides
CTGGGGTTACAGCATGAACCACTGTGCCTGGGCTCTGCTAGCCTGACTCTGGGGTTACAGCATGAACCACTGTGCCTGGGTCCTGGAGATCACACTCCAGTCATCATGCGTTTCAACAAGCATTTTATCCGCCAAGCTACCTCCCCAGCCCCATAATCACACCCATAACCATCATCCGTATGTCTGTAAACTCCATGTCTATACTGTCTACATTCTGTAAATGTTCTGTCTATATTATCTACATGTCTGTAAACATTCTGTCTACATTATGTGTCTGTAAATGTCCTGTCTATATCATCTACATGTCTGCAAGTGTTTTGTCTGTATTATCAACGTGTCTGTAAATGCCTTTTCTCTATTATCTATGTGTCTGTAAGTGCCCTGTCTATACTGTCATTAGGATATTGGAAAAGCATCAAAATGTAGCTGATCTCAGACAGTTCCTTTACTGAACATCTCCTACAGCGATCAACCCAATAGTCAGCACAATCCACCAGTTACAAATCCTCTTGATTTTGCCTCAATCTAGGCAATGTTTTCCTCCTTGCTCACATGGCTATTAAAACACACCTTGTTTGAAGTGCAGATAAGTATTTTTGGCATCTTCCTGGTATACCAGTCCTGCAGCCTTGAAGGAAAGGAAGTAAGGCTTAGGGACTGTGTACATAAAGTGGTCCCTTGGACTGCATGATTTCTCTTGCAACCAATGACAAACTCACCCTCTCTAGAGTTCTGGGAATTCACCGGTGACCTTTGGAAAATCAGAACCACAAATCCAGATCCTTTGCTTTGCTTTCCATACTTGACAGAAGTGCTTGAACGGTCTCTTCACAGGTTCTCAATACCTAGGTATCCTTCACATGGGCCAGGAAGCCAGGGCTCACCAATGTCAGGAGCCAGTTCTACTTCAGAGAAGGGATGGGGCAAAAAGTCCTTAACAATCAGCTTGGAGAGACTGTCATATGCTGTCACATGTGACTTTGAGCAGCAGGAGGTTGCTCAAGGGCCTGGGGATGGAAGGGGAAGCACACCTGTGGGAGAGATGAATCATGAGGTCCCAGGGAAGGTGGCAGCCAGAAAAACTGCAGCTGGTCCACTTTCTCTAACTGGAATAGCACAGCCATACTGTAGATGGAACTGCTGAGTGACACCCTAGAATGAGCTTAAGTTGTTGATGAAGGCCGAGTCAGTGTCTCGGGCTTAGACCCCTAGCAAGGAAACCAGATGTGAAAAGGGGGTGCCATGGTAAAGTGAGTCAGAAAGCCTGGTGTGTGTGTGTGGGGGGTGTCTGATGAGAGGTGAAAGGTTATGTAGAAAAGGGAAGGTGCTAGGAGTCAGATTGAGCAAATAGATGTACTGAGAAGGGTGGCCGTGTGGTCTGGGGGTGTAAGGCAGTCTGCTGAAGAAGGGCACACAGGCAGGAAGGAGCAGGTGGGCCAGGAGGGGGTCCCGCTGAAGGTGCTGGGCTGCAGGAACACACGAGTCACCAAAGATCAGAAAACAGGGTTGTTGGTAAGAGTAACAGACCCAGTGGCTTGACTGTCAGGCTTTTGGTGGATGACAGGGATGAGTTAAGGTTCTGGTGTCCTGCATGGCTGTGGAAATAAGAGGCAGAGGTGCTGGACAAGAGGTAGCCATCTTAGGTAAGGAGAAGGGAGAGAGGTGAAAGGGAATTAGGATGAAAGAAGCTGAAAGGGGAAGGTGAGGGATGGCAACCTTTGTGAGGGCGGCTCCAGGGACCGAGCATTCGGATGGTGATGGACGCCTCGCAGATTATGATGTGGACAGCGACACAAGGGGTTGGCAGATCGATGTGATCTGATGCTGACTCACAGCCCATGCCAAGGAGATTATGACCTCACTAAACACAGAAACCCAAAAGCGCTCTGACTGTAAGCCAGGACTGGGCTGTGGGCAGGCACTTCCAGGGTCTTTATTCAGCTTCGCTCTCAGCAATACTACCTCCCCCATACTGGGGCTCGGGGAGGAGTTTATTGATCAAGACTCATCCAGGTCCACAATGTGCACCTTTTCAATGGCATGGGACAGATATGTGGCATGCGCTGCCATCCAGACTGAGACAACAGCCACAGGATAATCATGTAAAAGTCAGCTCTGGGACTGCAGAGATGGCTCAGCAGTTAAGAGCTCTTCCAGAGGTCCTGAGTTCAATTCCCAGCAATCACATGATGACTCATAACTGTATTATGAGACAATAATTGTAGTCCCATGGAATCTGATCCCTTTTTCTTGTGTGTATACATGTAGACAAAACACCTATATATACATGATACATAAATAAATAATGATAGGTGAATAAATAAATAAACATATGATCTATAAATAAATATATGTTGGTGTACTGGCTAGTTTTGTGTGTCAACTTGACACAAGCTGGAGTTATCACCAAGAAAGGAGCTTCAGTTGAGAAAATGCCTCTATGAGATCCAGGTGTAAAGCATTTTCTAATTAGTGATCAAGGGTGGAGGGCCCCTTGTAGGTGGTACCATCTGTGGGCTGGTAGTCTTGGGCAGGCAGGCTGAGCAAGCCAGGAAAAGCAAGCAAGCCAGTAAGCAGCATTCCTCCATGTCCTCTGCATCAGCTCCTGCTCCTTGACCTGCTTGAGTTCCCGTCCTGACTTCCTTTGGTGATGAACAGCAGCATGGAAGTGTAAGCTCAATAAACCCTTTCCTCCCCAACTTGCATCTTGGTCATGATGTTTGTGCAGGAATAGAAACCCTAACTGAGACAGTTGTCTTGCCATTTTCAAGCATTTCATTGAAGTTCAGTTACTAAATACCAAACATCAAAATTCACTCTAGGCTAAGGGAGACTTCTAGAGCCCTGGATAAGAATGTCAAACCCCATCCATGCATGTATGCTTTTACCTATATGTCCACACTCACAGTAACCTTTAATTCATGAACTAGACACAACAAAAAAGTATACAGCCACGAGTGCACTAGAACAATGATAACAATATACTCTGATGAAAGATATTCATAAATTATAGATTTCATATTTCTGAGTTTTCCATTTAATTTTTCAGATGGGAGTTCACGGCAGGTAACATCATGAAAAAAATAATTGCTGATAAGGGGGCTGCTGTGCCGTCTAGTGTTACACCCCAAACATGACCACTGCCTCTTTCTCCCGAGGCTGCGGCGTGACTCCTGGATGATTTAGAGGGGGAGGTGATAATGGTTCTTTCCTGTTCAAAAGAAGCACATGAGAATTGCTCTCTGTGTTTCTGTGGTTATGAGACAACAGACATCTGACCTCAAAGAAGGAGAAGACAAAGGCTTGCACTTTTTACTTTCATACAGTTCTCTGGGATCTTGATTAATCCTAGGAGAGAGAGAACACCCACCCCTGCCATATCTTTGGGTCTGAAAAGCTACTTTTACATAGTAGCAGCAGCAGCCGGAGCCGTAGGAGCAGCAGCCACAGGAGCAGCAGCCGCAGCCGCAGCCGTAGCTGCAGCCACAGCCGCAGCCACAGCCGCAGCCACAGCAGCCACTATAACCTGGGTACCACCGAGAACCTACTCCATTCTTTTGCAACTTTCCCAAGAAACACTTCTCATTCCCAAGGGCTCCAGAACCATGCCCTCTACCTACCTGTGTTTGAAAACAGCGATCTGGAGAGAGAGGTCCCACAGGGAACCATCAGGGTTCTGAGGAGCCTCAAGAGCCCCCACCCTCTTTCAAACCCTTCCTTTTCTTGATTGTCCTGGTCTAGCACTTTCTTGAGAACTTTTCTTTATCTGGTTCAATTATGTAAAAGTTCATGGGTCGCCTGTCCCCTTCCAGCCCGGTCTGAATGCTTAGTGAAGGAAACGCGTCTTTCTGAGGCACTGATGAGGTCACTGCAGTCCTGATGTCTTAACATCAGATGACAAGGGCCCTGAGAGCCCAGAGGAGAAGTGATTCCCAGGCCAGGGCCAGCAAGGTTTCTGTAGAGAAGGTAGTGTTCCATACTGTTCTCCAAGGGCTGCTCGGAATGTCACAGGGTGGCTACAGGTGAATCAGACAATGCCACAAGTGTGTGGAGTGCTCAGGGTTACCCAGAGTGCATAGTGAATACCTCTGTGTGCTGGGTGGCGGGGACAGTGCCTGAGCTTGGGGGGGAGGGTATGACTAAATGGGGACAGCAGGAAAAGTTTGAGGGGCATAGAGAGAGAGTAATCATAAAGATGAGAACATACCTTCTCTGAAGAGCCTTTGCTGGCCTTGGCCTGGGAATAACCTCTCCTCTGTGCTCTCAAGGACCTTTGTCATCTGGTCACCAGGCAGCTGCTAAGTGTATTCTATCAGTCTCATAACTGGTTTATTTCCCAAAGAGTTACTATGATTATATAGTTTAAAATAAAACACATATTTTCTATTGAGAAGGCTGGCCCTATTGTGGCCCTACCTGCTCATTCTCCTGTTCTGTCATTCTGGGTTTAAACATGTATATGCATCAGAGGCTGGAGAGCTGGCTCAGCAGTTCAGAGAACTTGCTACTCTTGCAGAGGACCTTAGTTCAGTTCCCAGATTCCCATGTGGTGGGCTCATCTATGTATAAAACCTACTGGGTCCATTTAGTGTTTCTAACATGCATACATGTTTAAAGGCTAACCACTGGGGTTGGAGAACCTATCAGGGGGCTCATCCCTGGAGAAGACAGAGTCTCTCTCTCAGCAGTCACTGTTTGCCTATACCTGTTCATCTAGAAGTGTGCTTGATATTCAAATTTTGCCCTATTTGACAAGTTCTAGCTATGGTTTAAGTCTTTTCATATGTCCACATTATTCTGTGAACATTTTCTTATTTTCTGGTATTAAAAAAAAAATCCAGACTTGTCTTTTTTTTTTTAATATAGACTCAGTCATTTTCTATGGTGTCTTAGTTAGGGTTTTACTGCTGTGAACAGACATCATGAACAAAGGACAACATTTAATTGGGATGGCTTACAGTCCATTATCATCAAGGTGGGAGCAGGGCAGCTTCTAGGCAAGCATGGTACAGGAGAAGCTGAGAGATCAGATCTACATCTGAAGGCTGCTAGCAGAATACTGGCTTCCAGGCAGTTAGGGTGGGGGTCTTAAAGTCCTGGCCCAGTGACACACCTACTCCAACAAGGCCACACCTTCCAATAGTGCCACTCCCTGGGCTGAGCATATACAAACCGTCACACACGGGCTCCCGGGTGTTCTAATAGAGCACCACAGGAGGCCCAGTTGCACTGATTTCCACAGGAGCCTTGCTGCTCTCTGGCTTCTCTTCCTCCTTGTGCTCCTTCCTTTTCTGTCTCCCTCTTGGCTCTCCTTCTCTGCTTCCAATCCAATCCATGACAGGGTCTTGTTCTGTCTCCTCTCATGTTTACACCGGTTTTCTCTAGCAGGGGAGCTGTCCCTGTGGTCCACATGTGATTTTATTCAACCCAGGGATGCAGCCAGCCACTGGAGTTTCCCTACATGCCCGATTCACTTTCATAAGGCTTCCCAGTATTGACCACCTCTGATAAGTGGCATTCAGTCACTTTTATTTACATTCTCTTGGTCAGAACTCAGCCAATAACCCATCTGATTACAAAGGAGGCTAAGAATCATATCTGCCTTGTGCCCCGGTGAAAACAGGAAACATTTTGGACAATAGCTTGCCAGTGTCTGCCACACACATAGACACTATTTCCAGACTGTGATTAATCATTGTATGCTCTGGAGATTTTCCTTCAATGTGGTTATTCATTGCGTGCCCTGGAGATCTTTCTTATCAATATACAAAGAACATCCTCATTCCTTTTTTAAAAGTCTGGAGTGTGCCCTTTTCTTTACATTTATTTGTTCTCTCTGTGTGTAGGTGTGAGCCCGCAGATGCCACATTTTGTGTGGAGAGCTCAGAGGAGTCAGTTTTCTTGCATGAATCAATTTTCTCCTACCCTGAGGGTTCTGGGGATCAAGCTCAGGTTATCAGATTTGGCTTCAAGCATCCTTACCCTCTGATTCATCTCACTGGCCCCAGTATTCTATTCCATGTGTGCCACTTTAAAAATAGTCCCTACTAGATGGGCACTTGGATTAATTGTTGGAAGGCAGGATTGAATAACCTTCCATAAAGTCAGTTTGTACATGTTCAGAATTAATAAGTTAAAGGGCAAAGTCCATTATACTTTTGATAAATTTACTAAATCATCTCTGGGGGAGGTCCTGGGATTGAACCCAGGTCCTTACACACACTAGGCAATTGATCTACCACTAAGCTAAACCTCTGGCCAAGTTATCCTCTTTTGAAAGCATTTCTCTTATTTATATTTCTCTTATTTATATTTAGTTTTCTGTCTCCTCATCCATTTCCTTTTTGATCTTTTGATTTATGGGCAGACGAGATTTTTGTTCTGATGTAAATTAAACAAAATGAATTTCCCCTCGTTTGTCATCTTTGGAGCTTACAGACAGTGTATTTTACACACAATAGTTTTTATGCAGTTGTGTTTTCTTTCCTTTTCTGGCATCTAGGTTTTGAATGGCTGTTGGAAGACATCCCTTTTTATTGAGAATGGATTAGGGCAAAGCCAAACTGGAGTCACGGGCAGCTTCCAGGATGGAGAGAAGGGTATTCGTTGCCTTCGAAGTGACAAATCAGTATGCAGGTAGAGTGAGAGGTGGAATGAGGGGAGCTGGGGTTTCTGCTGGCCTTTAATAACGT
The DNA here is from genome assembly GCA_019843965.1 of Rhynchomys soricoides. Taxonomy (NCBI): domain Eukaryota; kingdom Metazoa; phylum Chordata; class Mammalia; order Rodentia; family Muridae; genus Rhynchomys; species Rhynchomys soricoides. The sequence goes on from JADRCH010000013.1 coordinate 8,492,761, forward strand.
TCCCTCTGTTTCTGATGGCCTGGGCTAGTCCTGTGGTCTAAGAGGTAGAATAGACACTTCCTAAACAATATGCCCAGCTAGTACCCTGGTAGTGGTCCCACTGAAGGGAGTCAGGATTCCTCAAAAAATGTCTAGGACAAGAGATCATCAAGATAATGCAAGAACTTAAAAACATCATTCCTGGGCTGGAGAGATGGCTCAGCAGTTAAGAGCATGTGCCTCCTGAGGGCCAGAGTTCGATTCCCAGTGCCCATATCTTGTAGCTGACAACCACTCGATCTGGGGCTCCAGGTTCTCTGTTCCTCTGACCTCACTTATTCGAATCACTCATGTGCACATACTTACACAATATACACACAATCAAACATATAACTTAAAAATAGCATTCCTGAAGGGCTGCTTTAAAGGAAGAAACACATTTGAGGAAGCCCAAGATGATGATTGACAGAAGTAAGAGCAATCAGTGAGATAGCTGAAATGCGCCAACATTGATAAAAACCACGACTTTACTGTAAAACAAGAACTGATGTATAGGTCTCCTTGGATGGCATGGTAAAGATCAGACTTACTTCTTGTAGTAATTATTTAATCTCAGATCAGGAATTCTGTTCCACCTTAGATCATTCAGTTCCCAGATGAAAGGCACACTTCCCTGTCAATGACTGCGAGTTGTAACTTCCCATGTTCCATCTGGGCTGCTCTTAACCCCAATTGGCCAGCCCTCATGACTGTTTTCATAATTCACCTACCTGATGGCTCTTGTCCTCTCTCCACTTCTTTCTTCCTCTTGTGGTCTCCCCACCCCCACCCCAAGAAAGCCCAGGTACAAAACCCTACCTGTCTCTCTTCTGCCCAGCTATAGGCTGTAGGCACCTTTATTCAACCAATAGTTTTAAATTAAGGAGCAAGGTCTCATATAATTACTTTGGGTACATGCAGATGTGCAGATTCTCTTGTTCCTGGGGGCAGCTAGGCCTTGGGAGACAGTATTAGCATTATAATACATAGCAGAAGACCAAACCTCAATCCTTATTCGGAAAACTGTAAAACAAAAGCAGTGATGGACAGGGAAGGGGTGGGCGGTTCTATCTACCTTTCTTATGGGAACAATACTGGAAGAGAATTGTTACCTGGAATGATGAGGTTAGCCTGAAGGAATCCAGGCTGTTAAATGCAGATGTTCATTCCAGCACAACCATTTTCATAGACAGTTGATGAGCCAATGAACCTAACTGGCTGTCAGTGTCCATGGACATCACAGAATCAAAGGAAACATTATGAGCCTCCTAATGGTGCACACTCCACAAAGGACTTTTGCTCAGAATCGCATCTTCTCTTTTGATGTTATGGCTCTAGCATGTTACAGGAAAGATCTGGGACAGTATAATATTTAAGACATGCAGTCAGCTGTGGACACAAAAGCATAGCTCTCACCTTAAAGGGAATAGAATTTACTCTAGAGCCAAATGTGAGTGGCCAACCGTGGCCCAGGAACACAGAATCAAGTTGCCTCAAATAACATGCTCCAACCTTTAACAGTTTTATGAGGTTTTTATAGTAACAGAATAAGGAAAGGCATAAATTAAGGTATATATGTATTTTTTTTCTTATTTGTTTGTTTTTTTCCTTACATGCATGTGGGTACATGTCAGAACCAAATTTGTAGGAGTCGGTTCAATTCCTCCAGCATGTGGGTCTCAGGGACGGAACCGACATTTCAGGGTTGGCAGCAGGTGCCATTTACTAAGCCATCTTGCTGGTCTCAAGTCAAGGCATTTAAAATACTTTTTTTTTTTTTATGAGTATGGGTGGTTTTGTGTGTGTGTGTATGTGTGTGTGTATCTGTGCATCACATCTGCAGTGCCTGCGGAAGCCATAAGGGAGCATTGGATCCCCTGGAACTAGAGTTACAGACAGTTGTGAGCTGCCATGTGGGTGCTGGAAATGGAACCCAGTTTCTCTTCGAGAACAAGTGCTCTTAACCGCTGAGCCATCCCTCCAGCCTCAAATCAAGGGATTTTACAAAGACATTGGGGGAGGGGGGAGCTGGAGAGATGGCTCAGTAGTTAAGAGCACTGGCTGCTTTTCCAGAGGTCCTGAGTTCAATTCCCAGCACCTACACAGCAGCTCACAACTCTCTGTAACTCTAGTTCCAGAGGCTCCAACACCCTCACACAATAAGCATACATGCAGGCAAAACACAAATGCACATAAATTAAAAATGCCTTTTATTAAAAATAACACATTAGTGGGAACACTGGGTTGGTGGTGAGTTATAGCTAACTAAGTAGGGAAATCTCTGCTCCGGGCCTCAAATGAGACCTGGTGGCATTGTTATCCTTTGGGTTGGTAGAAGGTGGGAGTCTGTTTACACATTCCAAAGGATTTCCCTAATAACCACAAGGATGTGAGATCACAATAAATGGCTATTAGGAAACTAAGGACAGCCCAAGAACTGGGTTCTGAGCCTTTACCATTCTGGCTCTCTAGACCCACAGCCGTTATTCATTATCACCACCCAGCCTACCTTGTAGAATGTGGAACGGGTGCAGCTTCTCTTTGAGTTCACACAGCGCAATCTAGACTGTGGAAACTCTGTAGAGTCAATAACCTGGTTTTTTCAACAAGTAGCATCTATAAGGGAGAAAGGAAGCTGCAGCCTGTAAACCCAGAGACAGCAAATGGTGTGTGGACGTGTGAGTTCTGACTGTGTACTGGGTGGTATTATGACTTTGCCTCTAATGAATTCCTTTGTGGCAATGGGAGTCAGTAGTGACAGCACACACAGCCGAAGATGGCTGCTGGGATGTTTTCTTGTTTGTTTACTTTTATACATTCTATGACTGGGACTTGTGGGTCATGGATCTCTTCACTTTTGCTAAGTGCTGAGTTCTCTTCTTCTTTTTGAATTGTTTTTATTGATTTAAATTTATCCTTTGGCAATTTTACTCATGTATATAGTATATTCTCTTTTCTCTCACCCCCTTTTATCTTCCTGTCACCCTGTTTTTTTCCCCTCCTCTTCCCTAGGAGTCTCTTACCCTCATTCAAATCTCTTAGCTTTGCTTTGTCACCCACTGATTTTAACCAGGAGTCTGTGTGAGCAGATTGTGTTTGCAACTGCCTACCAGAGTCTGGTGGGCTCACGATTGGGTATATAACTGAAGACAATGAGTGTCCCCCCCTAGAGTCCAGCAGTAGCCAATAGCTCAGCATGGCTATCGGTATGAGCCCCTTCCTCATCCATTACTGATTGTTGACCTGGCGATCTTGTGCAGGCCCGGTGCAGGCGATTGTTACTGCTGTGAGACCGTTTGCCATGGCTGTGTCTGCTTGAAGTCCTTTTTGCTAACTTCCAGCTCTTACGTTCTTTCCATTCTTCTAATGTTATTTGAACCTTAAAGCTTGTGGTATCAATGTCTAGTTTAGGGCCAAGCACCCAACCATTACTTATCCTGAGCACCTTAATCACTTGATCTAAGCATCTTGAGCAGCCAGGAATGTCTCTACATTTACTGCTCCATTCACTGCAAATCAAAACCTGATTAAAGCTGAGAGCTACCTTCTTTGGTCTGGCCCAGGTGTACTGGGCTGTTTTCTTTTCTTTTTCTTTTTCTTTTTCTTTTTCTTTTTCTTTTCCTTCTTTTTTTTTGTTTTTGTTTTTTTGTTTTGTTTTGTTTTGTTTTCAAGACAGGGTTTCCTTGTATAGCCCTGGCTGTCCTGGAACTCACTCTGTAGACCAGGCTGGCCTCGAACTCAGAAATCCACCTATCTCTGCCTCCCAAGTGCTGGGATTAAAGGCGTGCGCCACCACTGCCCGGCTGCTATTTTCTATAGTACATATTTCCATAAGACACAAGCCAGTGTGTACTGCGGATTTCCACTTCTACTGTTCCACGCCTGGTGCCTACTTAGCCTAGCTCCCACCACTCCTGAAGAACAGCAGAGCCCCTTTCAAGTGTTCATAGTATTTTCTTTGTAGACAGCCTTTCCTGTGCTCCTGCCAGAAAGAAAGAGAAGTTGGTGAGGAAGGCAGAACAGGCTCCAGTCTCAGAGGCTTCAGTAACAATATGGCTGTGCGGGTCAAACGTGTGAGGTAATGTATGCAAATTAGTTTGCAGAGAGAAAAATGGTATGTAAACCTAAGGAAAGGCTTCATTTTCTTTTTTTTTTTTCCTTTGATTTTTCGAGACAGGGTTTCTCTGTGTAGCCTGTCCTGGAACTCACTCTGTAGACCAGGCTGTCCTTGAACTCAGAAATCCACCTGCCTCTGCCTCCCAAGTGCTAGAATTAAGGCGTGCGCCACCACTGCTGGCGAGAAGCTTCATTTTCTTTTCTTTTCTTTAATTCTTTCCTTCTTTCTTCTTTTTCTACTTTATTTACATTTCAAATGTTTCCCCCTTTCCAGATCTCCCCTTTGGAACCTCCCCATTCCCTCTGCCCTCCCCCTGCCACTATGGGGGTATTCTCCCACCCACCCACTCTCATCTTCCTTCCTTGGAATTCTCCTATACTGGGGGATCTAACACTCTCAGGCCCAAGGGCCTCTCCTCCCCCTGGTGTCTAACAAGACCCTCCTCTGCTGCATATGGGGCCAGCACCATGGGTCCCTCCATGTGTATTCTTTGGTTGGTGGATCAGTCTCCAGTAGTATGGGGGAGAGGGGTGTTAGGCCAACACTGTTGCTGCCTCCCTGGGGATGCAAACTCCCTCAGCTTCTTCAGTCCCTTCTCCAACTCCTCCATCTGGGACCTCATACTCCGCCCTACTGTTGCTGTGAAGTGACTCTTGGGTATTTCAAACTTTGGAGCTAATAACTACTTAACAGTGAGTACATACCATGTTCATTCTTTTGTGACTGTGTAACCTCGCTCAGGATATTTTCAAGATCCATCCATTTGTCTGCGAATTTCATGAAATCATTGTTTTTAATAGCTGAGTATTCCATTGTGTAAATGTACCACAATTTCGGTATCCATTCCTCTGTGGAGGGGCATCTGGGTTGTTTCCAGCTTCTGGCTATTATAAATATGGCTGCTATGAACATAGTGGAGCATGTGTCTTTATTACATGTTGGAGCATCTTCTGGGTATATGCCCAGTAGTGGTATAGCTAGGTCCTCAGGTAGTATTATGTTCATTTTTCTGAGGGTCCGCCAAACTGATTTCCAGAGAGGTTGTATCAACTTGCATTCCCACCAGCAGTGGAGGAGTGTTCCTCTTTCTCTACATACTCGCCAACATCTGCTGTCACTTGAGTTTTTGATCTTAGCCATTCTGACTGGTGTGAGGTGAAATCTCAGGGTTGTTTTGATTTGCATTTCCCTGATGACTAAGGATGCTGAACATTTCTTTAGGGAGAAGCTTCATTTTCAATTCCTTCTCCTCAAGAGAAGACTGTTCTTGGCCCCCAAGCCATAAGAATATAAGAAATAGAGTAAGAGGGAATTGTTCAAGCGTAAGAGAAGTCTCTCTTTGACTTTTTGCAATCAACCATAGTGTAATTCACTGATCTAGGAGTGTTAACACCTGCTTCCCAGGGTAGAAAAGTTTAGGTCAGTCCTTTAGTCACCTGGAGGAAGGGTAGCTGGGGGACAGGGAGAGTAACAGGGAGAGTGTCTGGGATCTGGTGAAGGGTTGAAATGTGTGAATCAGAGTTGGCTGTGGCTAGGCATCTCAGGCATCTGGGTGAGTCAGATGGCACAGCTGGATTTTCTGGCTCCAGACTAAGCCAGCACTCTATTCCTCTAGACACAGGAGAGCCCAGCAGCTGACAACTAGAGACCCACTGCTTTTCAGGGTAAAGGGAATTTGAGAGTGAGCAGGGGAATCTGAACTGGCTTCCATTGGACCCTGGCCTCCTCTACATAATGTTAAATTATCCATAGGTGTTTGTGTCTGCAGTCTCTGGGGTTCAATAGGGTTCACTGAAAAGGAAAGCAGGGTGTAGGTGAGTGTGTCTGCAGCATCATGGGCAGGAGGCCAGGGCCTTCTGACTTGGTCCTTACCCCTCCTTCCAGGACTCATTACTTAGGCCTTACATGTGGACCAGTAACCTTTTATTTTTAAAAATTAAATTTATTTTTGTGTGGACAGACTTGCATGTGCGTGAGATCATGTGCATGCCACAGAGCGCATGTGGAGGTCAGAGGGTGGCTTCCAGGGGTTGGGACTCCAAGTGCCTAGCATAGCATCTGCCATGCAGAGGACACACATAAAACGCAGTTGAGCAATTGAATGTGTGAATAATTAGATTCCCCCAGTCAGGTTAAAAAAGCACATGTGGTAATTCTAATAAAAAAGACCCCAGAGAATCATATATTTGAATACTCGGTTCCCTGTTGGTGGACCCACTAGGTGAGCGTTAGGAAATGCAGCCCAGTTGAAGGAAGTATGTCACTGGGGGTAGGCTTTGAGGTTTCAAAAGCCTCTCCCCATTCCCAGTGTCTCTGTGCCTAATGGTTATGTCCCAAGATGTGAGCTCTCAGATACTGCTCCAGCACCATGGCATGCCCTCTGCCATGATGGTCACTGGACTTTAACCCTCTGAAATCATGAGACCCAAATAAACTCTTCTGTAAGTTGCCTTGGTCATGGTGCTTTATCACAGCAGTAGAAAAGTAACAAAGACAACATTTGAGCCAGGTGTGGGGGCACACAGCTTTAATCCCAGCACTTGGGAGGCAGAGGCAGGGGCAGGGGCAGGGGCAGGGGGAAGGGGGCAGGCCAGTCTCTGAGTTTGAGGCCAGCCTAGTCTACAGAGCTAGTTCTAGGACAGACAGGGCTACACAGGGAAACCCTGTCTCAAAAAACAAAACAAACAAAAACACCCCTCCCCCCCCCCAAAAAAAAAGTTTTGAAGAAGTCAAGCAAATAATTTAAGGTCACCCTATTGGGGTCTGACCCTGAGGCCCCAGGGTTCTCAAGCCTGGGAAGCTTGTTTGGTGATGGAGTACACCATCTTCAGAGCTGCTCATGTTTTCCCACCCCCAACCCCCATCCTGCTCCAGCACAGAGGTGTTGTTGACTTTGGCTCTCTCCACCCAGTGAGGATAAAATTCCCTGGGCCCTTGGGGTAGCTTTACCATCAGCCTTGATCTCCAACTGGTCCCACTTGAGTCTGCCAAAGTCTAGCAGAAAGTTCCTGTCAAGTAGTGCCCCGTAATCAAAGACGCCAGTCCTGGAGGGAGGCAGGTGGAGGTCACTCTGCTTTTGGTGCCAGGCCCCTTGGGCCTGCCCCTCCCCTCTCCCTTAGAGCAATCATTTTTTCTGTCCCTGGCACCTAGGGACATACAGACTGTGCAGAGTTTTATAGGGACACAGGGTGGAAAGTGTGAGGAAGGTTCTCACTAATTGGTGGCCTAATGGCTCCCTTAATGAGCAGGGTGTGAGCTCCTATCTAGCTGAATCCACATAAGGTTACATCTCTGGGGAGATGTTGGGCTGGAAGTTTAGATTATTCTGCAGCTTTTAAAGCAAATATCTACTTAGAAAACATGATGTCACTGAGGACGGTTTGATTACCCTGCAGGGTGCTGGCAGCAGAGGCCCCTCCTGCCTGCCTCTGTTTGTATTATCTTAGGACAGGGACAAGAAAAACACTTTGAAATAAGAGGGAAGATGCTTCTGGATGGGCTGGGAGAGGGGAGGAAAGAGAAGGAAGTGAGAGGGACAGACAAGAGAGAGAAAGATGGAAAGGTGTGTGGGAAGAGAGAGAGAGAGAGAGAGAGAGAGAGAGAGAGAGAGAGCCCAAGCACAGGAAAGAAGAGGAAATAGAGGGGGGAAATGAGATCCAGAAGCAGACATAGAAAGCACACCACATATAGGAACTCTAAGTGACAGACTACACAGTGATTCACAGCTAGAAGTACTAGCTTGAGAAGCCCTGCTCCCCTCAGTCTACCCCAGGCTCTTTAATACTGACCCAAAGGCAAGTGGCCATGTGGGAGTGGGGTCACTGACCTTGCTTCTGTTTTAAAAGATCAGTGCTGAGCCCTGAGAACCCACAAGGTTCTTTGCGGCTGGCGCCCAAGTTCGTTCTCTCTTCTCTCCTCCCTTCTCCTCCAGCTTTGATTTCTTCCTCACTTCTTCTTTTCCAGTCTTTCTTTCTTCCTCCTCTGGGGCTTGAGACAAGGGCTCTAGCCCAGGCTGGCCACATCCAGTGTCTGGAGTGCTGGCATGCTGGGCTTTGGGCAAGCCTAGCAAACATTCTACAACTGACCCACATCCCCAACTAAGCTCCCCGTCTTCCCTTTTTCTTCCTTTCCCCTCCTCTTCTCACCGTAGATAGTACTAAGTTTGTATCTTGTATTCGGCCAGCCCCTCATCCTGCTGAGTGCCTGATGTCTCGTGTATTATTTCGTCAAAACCCCCTTTCCCCTCTATTTTTGCTTTAAGTCATTCTTGCTTCAACGAGAAGCATAGCTAAGCCAAAGACAAAACAAAACGCAACTGAGAAACGGAGTGACAACTCATCTCGTTGTTGATACTCCCATCCTGTTATATAACTTCCCACATTTCTGTCTACAAATGGGCACTCCGAGATCTTCTAGGAGGCCAAGCCTGTAATTCTAGGATGGGGGCAGAGGGGGTTTCAAGGTCACCCTGGACTACCCAGCAGAAACCCTGTTTGAAAACCATTAGGACTGGAGAGATGGCCCAGCAGTTAAGAGCACTGGATGGTCTTACAGAGGACCTAGGTTTGGTTCCCAGCCCCCACACAGAGGATAACAATAGTCTGTGTCCAGTGTCACAGTATCCTAGGCCCCCTTCTGGCCTTTGCAGGCACTGCATGCATCTGCTGCACATAATGTACAGGTTAAGGCAAAGCAGTCATAATCATTTAATTAAAGAAAAACACAGAACCAAACAACAATAAAGCTCCCAACCAAACAAACCCCAGGACAAACAAGGAGAGTGTTTGTAAGTGGAGGCCTGGGTTTGAAAGAGTAATGTGATCTTGGTTGACTCAGTTTCCCCAGGCCTCACCTGGAAACAGTCTTGGTAATGCCAGCTGGTAACCATGGCCATCGAAAGCGAAGAGACTGTATTTTTCTCTCAAAGAAGCTTTCTCCTTTTGCCAACACAGAAAGGGTAGACCTGGTTGCTGGGCCCACCTAGCCACTCCTCTCCGTTTTCACCATTTCTGCAGAGTCTTTGGAAATCTCTGCTCTCTGTACCAACAAACTAAAAAGAGCTGCTCCAGCGCTCTCCGAATCCCCAGGGCGTCCTCAGGCACAGGCACTGAGGCATGGGAATGGTGCATGCTGGGGCTAGTGGTGGCACCTAGGGAAGGGGATGGGAGGCGCCCTCCTCCGGCTGGGGGATGATTTTTCTCCTGGACTTTCTTGGCCCTGTGCTCAGGCCCCAGGGCCAGGGCTATGGGCGGGGTCAACCTTGAGGCTCCCAGCAGGAAGGCTTTCAAGTGGATGCCAGCTGGACTCTGGTGAGGTGCCTCCTCGGGACTGGCAGGGCCAGAGTAAGAGCTGCAGTGAGAAAAACACTGTTGGAGAGCTGCCTGGTGGGAAGGGCAACAAGAGTAAGTAGACCTCCAGGTCCCAGCGCCAGCGTAGGCAGAGATCAGAAAGGCCATCAAGCCACTGTGCAAAGGAGTCAACCAGCCGATTCCATCAAAAAAAAGAGCCACCACAGAGGCAGGAGGGACATTCAACCAGCCCAGCTTCTGAAGGCTGCCTTAGTCCCCACCCCAGGCTCAGAAGCCTAATCAGGTCAAGTAGACTCCCTGGCCAAACACAGTGACATTGTTCAAAGTCACTACCTTCCCCCCTCCTGTCCCCAATCCCCACAGAGACCACAGTTCTGACAAAGGAGGGCCTGACAGGACAGGGAGGACAGAGGTCCAGGGTCCCAGGGTAGCAAGGGCGCTCACTAGCCTTTCTCTCTTAAGCTGGTTGTTTTCTATCCCAAGAGCCAGCCCTGGCAAACCCAAGGCTGTTTTTGTTTGCTTATGGGCACTTGAGCAAACTGCTCCGAAAGGTCAGTCCTGGTCCCGGGCGGCCTGGGACTGGGCAGCCTATTTGGGAGGTGTGGAGAGAAAGGAAACTAAAGTCCCCCGCCCCCCAACTTCCCCAGATGACTTCATTGGAGCGGGAAATGAGCAGGCAAGTGGAGGGAGGCTGTTTCTGGACTTCTCTGGCTACCCTACAATATTTAAATAGGGCTGAGGCCAGCAGTTTATCTGCTTTCCAGAACACCCCACAGAGGGGTAAGATCTCAAGCCCTGGGGAAGACCTGGGTGAGCCTTGGTTTGCAGAGATCAACCAGTCACTGCCTTAGGTTTCCTATCCCCTGCTCAGCACTGGCCACCCGAAGTTGAACTTGGAGGTCTATTCTAGGCTTTGGGCAAACATTACTGAGCATACAGCACATGCCTGTTGACCAGCCTAGAGGTGGAGATAGAAGCAGTAAGGGGTTCTGCAGATGATAGCCAGCCCTCCAACTTGCTTGGGACTTTCCCAGTTTTGATCCAGAACATGTTCTATCTCAGAGACTCTGGAGGCTCAGGAAAACACTTAGCTCTGGGGACACTTGGAGAGTAGCTCATGGAACCCTAGACCCAAACAGCTCTTGGTCTGGAAGGTACTGATAAGTGAAGCCATGTGCCAAGGAGTGTATGCAGAGGTGGGGGTTGACTGGGAGGAGGCAGAAGCCCTCTTGGAAGGGAGGTGTCTACTGGCTTCCTCTGCTCAACCGAGTTTGTATATCAGGAGCTGGGATGTAGCTTGCTTAGCATTCATGAACTCTGTGATCCCTGTGGCTACAAAATGAGTTAGAGACCAGCCTGGGCTACAGGAGACCCTGTCTCAAAAAAGCAAAAGCAAAAGCAAGCAAACAAAAAATACCAACCCAGAACAACAACATACAGCACAAACAATAACAACAACAGATGTTTAAAATTTCTCCTCTCAGACGTTTGTAATCAAGATTATATATATCCCAATTGTTTCATTCTCTCTGTTTTATGTAATTGCTACTTGGCTACTTAATATTCCTAATATCTGCTTTTAGTATATATAGCAGTGCGAAGAATGTGTCCTACATTGTAGCACTGGTAAATTAATTTACTACTATTTTTTTTCTGGTAAATCTCTTAGGATTTTCTATATTTGTCTGTGATGTCTGTGATGATGGTTTTGATATGTTCCTGGATTTTGCTTGCAAGTACTTGATTTAGTATTTTTTCATCAATATTCATAAGAGAAATCAGTCTGAAGTTCTCTTTCTTTGTTGAATCTTTGTGTGGTTTAGGTATCAGGGTTTCTGTGGCTTCATAGAATGAGTTTGGCTGTGTTCCTTCTGTTTCTATTTTGTGATATAGTTTGGGGAGTATTGGTATTAGCTCTTCTTTGAAGGTCTGATAGAATTCTGCACTGAACCCATCTGGCCCTGGGCTTTTTTTGGTTGGGGTATTTTAATGACTGCTTCTATTTCCATAGGGGTCATAGGGCTGCTTAAATAGTTTACCTGATCTTGATTTAACTATGGTAAGTGGTGTCTGTCTAGAAAACCATCCATTTTGTTAAGATTTTCCAATTTTGTGGAATACAGGCTTTTGAAGCAAGACCTAATGATTCTTTGAACTTCTTCACTGTTTGTTGTTATGTCTCCTTTTTCATTACTGATTTTGTTTATTTGGATATTCTCTCTCTCTCTCTCTCTCTCTCTCTCCTCTCCCCCCTCTCTTTCTCTCTGTCTTTTGGTTAGTCTGGCTAAGTGTTTGCCTATTTTGTTGATTTTCTCAAAGAACCAGCTCTTGGTTTTGGTGATTCTTTGTACTGTTTTCTTTGTTTCAAATTGATTGTTTTCAGCCCTGATTTTGATTATTTCCTGGCTTCTACTCCTCTTCAGTGGTTTGCTTCTCTCTTTTTTTGTGGAACTTTCAGGTGTACTTCTAAATTGCTGGTATGAGAACTTTCTAATTTCTTTATGGAGACACTTAGTGCCACAAACTTTCCTCCTAGCACTGCTTTCGTTGTGTCCCATTAATCAGGGTGTGTTCCACCTTCATTTTCACTGAATTCTGGAAGGTCTTTAATTTCTTTATTTATTTCTTCTCTGATCTAGAGATCATTGAGTAGAGAGTTGTTCAGTTTCCATGAGTGTGTAGGTTTTCTGGTGTTTTTGTTATTGAAGTCCAGCTTTATTTAATCCATGGTGGTCTGATAAGACACAAAGCATTATTTTAATTTCTTGTATCTGTTAATGCTTGCTTTGTGACCAACTATATAGTCAATTTTGGAGAAGGATCCATGAGGTCCTGAGAAGAAGGTATATTCTTTTGTGTTTGGGTGAAATATTCTGTAGATGTCTGTTAGGTCCATTTGACTCATAATGTTGGTTAGTTTCATTATGGACCTGTTAATTGGTAAGAATGGGGTGTTGAAGTCTCCCACACTACTGTGTGGGGTTCAATGTGTGATTTAAGCTTTAGCAATGTTTCTTATACAAACATGGGTGCCCTTGCATTTGGGGCATAGATTTTCAATGTTGAGATATCATCTTGGTAGATTTTTCCTTTGATGAGTATGACATGTCCTTCCCTGTATCTTTTGATTAGTTTTGGTTGAAAGTCTATTTTATTAGATATTAGAATAGCTAGTCTAGCTTACTTCTTGGGTCCATTTGCTTGGAAAACTTTTTCCAGCCCTTCACTCTGAGGTAATGCCTATCTTTACTGCTGAGGTATTGTTTCTTGAATGCAGCAGAATGATGGATCCTGTTTTTGAATTCATTCTCTTAGCCTATGTCTTTTTGTTGGGAAATTGAGTCCATTGATGTTGAGAGCTATTAGCAACTAGTGATTGTTACTGGATTGATGTTGGTGGTATTAGTGTGTGTGTGTGTGTGTGTGTGTGCGCGCGCGCGCTCTTTCTCTCTCTCACACGCGCCTGTCTGTGTATTTGTGTGTGTTTCCCTTGTTTTTGCTGGTATGGAATTACTTGTTTTCTGTGTTTTCTTAGTTGTAGTTATCTTCCTTAGCTTGGAGTTTTCCTTCTAGTATTTTCTGTAGGACTGGATTTATAGATAAATATTATTTAAATTTGAATTTGTCTTGAATATCTTATTTTCTCCATCTATGGCGGTTGACAGTTTTGCTGGGTATAGTAGTCTAGGTTGACATCTATCATTTTTTAGAGATTGCAAGGTATCAGTCCGGGTCCTTCTAGCTTTTACAGTCTCTGTGTGAAGTCAGATGTAATTCTGATACATCTGCTCTTTTCCCTTGCTGCTTTTAATATTCTTTCTTTGTTCTATAGCTTTTGTGTTTTGATTATTATGTGGTGGGAGGATTTTCTTTTCTGGTCCAGATTAATTGGTGTTCTATAGGCTTCTTGTATGTTTATAGGCATCTCTTTCTTTAGGTTGGTAAAGTTTTCTTCTATGATTTTGTTGAAAATATTTTCTGATCCTTGGAGCTGGGGCTCTTCACCTTCTTCTATTCTAATTTTTCTTAGGTTAGGTCTTTTCATTATATCCCAGATTTCCTGGCTGTTTTGTGTCAGGAATTTTTTAGATTTAGCATTTTCTTTGACTGATGTATCAATTTTTTTCTGTTGTATCTTCTATGCCTGAGATTTTCTTTTCCACCTTTTGTATTCTGTTGTTCATCTGTTATTCCTGTTCTTTTTCCTAGGTTTTCTATCTCCAGGATTCCCTCAGTTTGTGTTTTCTTTATTGCTTCTCTTTCCGTTTTCAGGTTTTGAACAGTTTTATTCATTTCCTTCACCTGTTTGATTGTATTTTCCTGTATTTTTTTAAGGGATTCATTCATTTCCTCTTTAAAGGCCTCTATCATCTTTATAAGATTGGATTTAAGGTCATTTTCTTGTGTTTCAGTTGTGTTAGGATATCCAGGGCTTGCTGTAGAGGGTAGCTGTGCTCTGAAGGTGTCACAATGCCCTGGTTTTTGTTGGTAGTATTCTTTCAGGGTCCTTTAGCTATCTGGATGGCTTTAGTCCCTGGATGTTCTGTTGTAGTAGGCCTTGGGAGGGCGCCTAACCTTGATCATGGTGTGGCAGGCTTCTGATGGGTATCTTTGGGCCTTATGGTTCTGGATCAGCAGGTCTGATGCAGGTGGGTAGGAGAGGTAGTGGGATAATGGTGGTCCACCGGGGATAGCAGACAGCTCAGGGCAACTCAGGGCAGCCCCAGAGACTCAGTGAGCAGGAAGATGGGTACAGGAAGGGAAACTAACCTGTATGCTTCCGGATCTGCAGGTCTGATGAAGATGGGCAGAAAGGTGGGGGAATAATGGAGGTCTGCCCTGCAATTTTCGTTATTGCCTTTGTCTGAGTTTATTATCAGATTTATGCCAGCCTTATAAAATGAGCCAAGATTATCTTTTGTTTTCTCAGTGTGCATAAAAATTACATTACATAATGCTTAAATATTTTATAGAATACAGCTGTGGAAGCATCAAAGCCATATTTCCTTTGTGAGAACTTTCTGTTTTGGTTTAAAAGGTATAACTGTGTTATTGCCTCTTGAGGTGGTTTTTATAAGGTATGTCATTCAATGATCTTCATCTCACGCATTATCTCTTTATGGTACTGAGGTTTATATTTCTCTCTTAAATTCAGTTAGTTTTTTGGGGGGGAACTCATCAATTTTATTAATTTTTTCGTATAACTCTGGGATTTTCTAACTCTATTGCTTGTAGGGGATTTATTGTTGATGGTGATGATTTTTTTTTCCCTAGTTCTTGTTCTATTTTACTTCTGTCTACTTTTGCTTTAAATGTACAGTAGTGCTCAGCTCACTTTTTTCGCTCTTGTACAGTTCAGGATTCCCTGTCTAGAGAATGGTGCCACCCACCTGAGGTGGCTCTTCCTACCTCATTTACCATAATCAAAGCATCATGTCACAGGCATCCTCAGTGGCCTCGCTCCCAGGTTATTCTGTTTTTGATCAAGTTGAAAGGCTAGCCATTACATTTAGCTTAGAAATGTCTATTTAGAGTCCACATTGTTCCCTTCACATTTTATTATCTGTTTCCCAGTTCCCGTATCACACTCTCTTACTAGGGCAAACAATAAGAGAATCTGTGTCCGATGAGGTAGGAGGCATACAAGGCATAGTAAGGTTGGTACCAGTCTTCTCTTAAAGGCAGGTGAAACCTAAACAGGCTGCGCACACAGTAGGACATCAGGTTAAGTGCACAGTCTTAAATGATATCAAGACATGTTAATAACTTGGCTATGAGGTCCAGAAAAACTTAGTCTCTTTGAAGATGAGATATTTTCAGAAAATATATCACCACATAGGAATGTATTTCTTCTTAGTTTTTCTCACGGTGTGCCCAACTTCATGTGTGTTAGACCATCTGAAAATTCCCCACCTGTTCATTATTTTCCTGTTCTTATTGCTCTCTAGTTAGAATAATTTCTACTGATTTGTCTTCAAATATACATTCTCCTTATCCACGTCTGCTGAGCCACTGGAGACATCTAGTATGTATATCAGTTATTCTAATTTTTAGTTTTAAAATTTCCATTTCTTTCTTTTTAAAATTTTTTTAGTTCTTTGCTAAGATTTCTTTTATTTATTTATTTATTTTCTACTTTATTTACATTTCAAATGTTTTCCTCTTTCCAGATCTCCCCTTTGGAACCTCCCTATTCCCTCCCCCTTCCCCTGCCTCTATTGGGGTATTCCCCCACCCACCTACCCACCCACTCTCATCTTCCCTCCTTGGCATTCTCCTATACTGGGGGATCTAATACCCAAGGACCTCTCCGCCCCTTGATGTCTAACAAGACCCTCCTTTGCCGCATATGTGGCCAGCACCATGGGTCTCTCCATGTGTATTCTTTGGTTGGTGGATCAGTCTCCAGGAGTATCAGGGGGTCAGGCCAGTTGCCACTGTTGTTGCCTTTCTGGGGATGCAAACTCCCTCAGCTCCTTCAGTCCCTTCTCTAAGTCCTCCATCTGGGACCTCCCACTCCGCCCTACCGTTGCTGTGAAGTGACTCTTGGGTATTTTGAACTCTTGGGCTAATAACCACTTAACAGTGAGTACATACCATGTTCATTCTTTTGTGACTGCGTTAACTTGCTCAGGATGATATTTTCAAGATCCATCCATTTGTCTGCAAATTTCATGAAGTCATTGTTTTTAATTGCTGAGCAGTACTCCATTGTGTAAATGTACCACATTTTCTGTTTCCATTCCTCTGTGGAGGGACATCTGGGTTGATTCCAGCTTCTGGCTATTATAAATATGACTGCTATGAACATAGTGGAACATGTGTCTTTATTACATGTTGGAGCATCTTCTGGGCATATGCCCAGGAGTGGAATAGCTGGGTCCTCAGGCAGTATTATGTTCATTTTTCTGAGGGTCCACCAAACTGATTTCCAGAGAGGTTGAATAAACTTGCATTTCCATCAGCAATGGAGGAGTGTTCCTTTTTTGCCACATCCTTGCCAACATCTGCTGTCACTTGAGTTTTTGATCTTATCCATTCTGACTGGTGTGAGGTGAAATCTCAGGGTTGTTTTGATAGCATTTCCCTGATGACTAAGGATGTTGAACTTTTCTTTTAGGTGCTTCTCGGCCATTTGAGTTTCCTCAGTTGAGAATTCTCTGTTTAGCTCTCTTCCCCATTTTTTGATAGGGTTATTTGGATCTCTGGAGTCTAGCTTCTTGAGTTCTTTGTATACATTGGATATTAGCCCTCTATCAGACGTAGGATTGGTAAAGATCTTTTCCCAATCTGTAGGTTGCCGTTTTGTCCTATTTACAGTGTCCTTTGCCTTACAGAAGCTTTGTAATTTTATGAGGTCCCATCTGTCGATTCTTGATCTTAGAGCAAAGCCATTGGTGTTCTGTTCAAGAACTTTTCCCCTGTGCCCATGTGATCTAGACTTTTCCCCACTTTCTCTTCTATTAGATTCAGTGTATCTGGTTTTATGTGGAGGTTCTTGATCAGCTTGGACTTGAGCTTTGTACAAGGAGATAGGAATGGATCAATTCGAAATCTTCTACATGTAGACCGCCAGTTGAACCAGCACCATTTGTTGAAGATGCTGTCTTTTTTCCACTGTATGGTTTTAGCTCCTTTGTCAAAGATCAAGTGACCATAAGTGTGTGGGTTCAATTCTGGGCCTTCGATTCTATTCCATTGATCTATCTGCCTGTCACTGTACCAATACCATGCAGTTTTTATCACTACTGCTCTGTAGTACAGCTTGAAGTCAGGGAGGCTGATTCCCCTGGAAGTCCTTTTATTGTTGAGAATAGGAATTTGTTATTCCTTATGAATTTGAGAATTGCCCTTTCTAAGTCTATGAAGAATTGAGTTGGGATTTTGATGGGGATTGCATTGAATCTGTAGATTGCTTTCGGCAGGATGGCCATTTTAATTATATTAATCCTGCCAATCCATAAGCATGGGAAATCTTTCCATCTTCTGAGGTCATCTTCAGTTTCGTTCTTCAGAGACTTGAAGTTCTTGTCATACAGATCTTTCACTTGTTTGGTTAGAGTCACACCAAGATATTTTATATTGTTTGTGACAATTGTGAAGGGTGTTATTTCCCTAATTTCATTCTCAGCCTGTTTATCCTTCAAGTATAGGAAGGCTACTGATTTGCTTGAGTTAATTTTGTATCCAGCCACTTTGCTGAAGTTGTTTATCAGCTGTAGCAGATCTCTGGTAGAGTTTTTCGGGTCACTTAAGTATACCATCATATCATCTGCAAATAGTGATATTTTGATTTCTTCCTTTCCAATTTGTATCCCTTTGACCTCTTTTTGTTGTCTGATTGCTTTAGCTAGAACTTCAAGTACTATATTGAATAAATAGAGAGAGAGGGCACCCTTGTCTAGTCCCTGATTTTAGTGGGATTGCTTCGAGTTTCTCTCCATTTAATTTGGTGTTGGCTACTGGTTTGCCGTATATTGCTTTTACTATGTTTAGGTATGCTCCTTGAATTCCTGATCTTTCCAAGACTTTTATCACGAAGGGATGTTGAACTTTGTCAAATGCTTTTTCTGCATCTAATGAAATGACCATGTGGTTTTTTTCTTTGAGTTTGTTTATGTAGTGGATTACATTGATGGATTTTCAGGTATTGAACCATCCCTGCATCCCTGGGATGAAGCCTACTTGATCATGGTGGATGATCGTTGTGATGTGTTCTTGGATTCGGTTTGCAAGAATTTTATTGAGTATTTTTGCATCGATATTTATCGTATTTTTGCAATTTCCCTCATTGATTCATGAGGGAAATTGGTCTGAAGTTTTCTTTCTTTGTTGGGTCTTTGTGGGGCTTTGGTATCAGTGTAACTGTGGCCTCATAGAATGAATTGGGTAGTGTTCCTTTCATTTCAATTTTATGGAATAGCTTGAAGAGTATTGTTATTAGATCTTCTTTGAAGGTCTGATAGAATTCTGCACTGAACCCATTTGGTCCTGGGCTTTTTTTGGTTGGGAGACTTATAATGTCTGCTTCTATTTCTTTAGGGGTTATGAGACTGTTTAGATGGTTTATCTGATCCTGATTTAACTTTGATAATTGGTATCTGTCTAGAAACTTGTCCATTTCCTCCAGATTTTCCAATTTTGTTGCATATAGACTTTTGTAGTAGGATCTGATAATATTTTTAATTTCCTCAGAGTCTGTTGTTATAATCTCCATTTTCATCTCTAATTTTATTAATTTATACACTGTCTCTGTGCCTTCTGGTTAGTCTGGCTAAGGGTTTATCTATCTTGTTGATTTTCTCAAAGAACCAGCTCCTGGTTTTGTTGTTTCTTTGTATAGTTCTTTTGGTTTCCACTTGGTTGATTTCAGCCCTTAATTTGATTATTTCCTGCCTTCTACTCCTCTTGGGTGTATTAGCTTCTTCTTGTTCTAGAACTTTCAGGTGTGCTGTTAGGCTGTTAGTATATGCTCTCTCCAGTTTCTTTTTGGAGGTATTCAGAGCTTAACACTGCTTTTATTGTGTCCCATAGGATTGGGTAAATTGTACTTTCATTTTTATTAAATTCTAGGAAGTCTTTAATTTCCTTCTTTATTTCTTCCTTGACCATGTTATCATTGAACAGAGCATTGTTCATCTTCCATGTGTATGTGGTCTTTGCGTTGTTGCTGTTGCCATTGAAGACCAACCTTAATCTGTAGTGATCTGATAGGAGGCATGGGATTATTTCAATCTTCTTATATCTGTTGAGGTTTGTTTCGTGACCAATTATATGATCAATTTTGGGGAAGGTACCATGAGGTGCTGAGAAGAAGGTATATTCTTTTGATGTAGGATGAAATGTTCTATAGATATCTATTAAATCCATTTGGTTCATAGCATTTGTTAGTTTCACTGTGTCTCTGTTTAGTTTATGTTTCCAAGATCTGTCCATTGTTGATAGTGGGGTGTTGAAGTATCCCATTATTATTGTGTGAGGTGCAATATGTGCTTTGAGCTTTAGTAGAGTATCTTTTATGAATGTGGGAGCTCTTGCATTCAGGGCATAAATGTTCAGAATTGAGAGTTCTTCTTGGTAGATTTTTCCTTTGATGAGTATGAAGTGTCCTTCTTTATCTTTTTTGATGACTTTTGGTTGAAAGTCAATTTTATCCGATATTAGAATGGCTACTCCAGCCTGTTTCTTGGGGCCATTTGCTTGGAAAATTGTTTTCCAGCCCTTTACTCTGAGGTGGTGTTTGTCTTTAACACATAGGTGTGTTTCCTGGATGCAGCAAAACGCTGGGTCCTGTTTATGGATCCAGTCTGTCAGTCTATATCTTTTTATTGGGAAGTTGAGACCACTGATGTTAAGAGATATTAAAGAATAGTGATTGTTGTTTCCTGTTATTTTTGATGTTGTTTATGTGGCTATCTTCTTTTGGGTTTGTTGAAAGATTACTTTCTTGCTTTTTCTTGCGTGTAGTTTCCCTCCTTGAGTTGGTGTTTTCCATGTATTATTCTTTGTAGGACTGGGTTTGTGGAAACATACTGTGCAAATTTGGATTTGTCATAGAACATTTTGGTTTCACCATCTATGATTATTTAGAGTTTTGCTGGGTATAGCAGCCTGGGCTGGCATTTGTGTTCTCTTAGAGTCTGTATGAGATCTGCCCAGGATCTTGTAGCTTTCATAGTCTCTGGTGAGAAGTCTGGTGTAATTCTGATAGGTCTGCCTTTATATGTTACTTGCCCTTTTTCCCTTACTGCTTTTAATATTCTTTCCTTGTTTTGTTTATTTGGTGTTTTGACTATAATGTGATAGGAGGAATTTCTTTTCTGGTCCAGTCTATTTGATGTTCTGTAGGCTTCTTGTATATTTATGTTCATCTCTTTCTTCAGGTTAGGGAAATTTTCTTCTATAATTTTGTTGAAGATATTTACTGGACCTTTAAGTTGGGAATCTTTACTCTCTTCTATACCTATTATCCTCAGGTTCTGTCTTCTCATTGCATCCTGGATATCTTGGATGTTTTGGGGTTAGGAGCTTTTTGTATTTTGTGTTTTCTTTGATTGTTGTGTCCATGTTTTCTATGGTATCTTCCGCACCTGAGATTCTCTCTTCCATCTCTTGTATTCTGTTGGTGATGCTTGCATCTATGACTCCTGATTTCTTTCCTATGTTCTCTAACTCCAGGGTTGTCTCCCTTTGTGCTTTCTTTATTGTTTCTATTTCTGTTTTTAATTCCTGAATGGTTTTGTTCATTTGATTGATTGTGTTTTCCTGTAATTCTTTAAGGGATTTCTGTGTGTCTTCTTTAAGGGTTTCCAGTTGTTTACCTGCGTTCTCTTGTATTTCTTTAAGGGAGTTATATATTTCCTTCTTAAAGTCTTCTATCATCCTCTTGATAAGTGATTTTAAGTCTGAGTCTTCCTTTTCTGGTGTGTTGGGGTATCCACGGCTGGCTGTGGTGGGAGATCTGGGTTCTGATGAAGCCAAGTAGTCTTGGTTTCTGTTCCTTGTGTTCTTGCCCTTGCCTTTCGCCATCTGGTTATCTCTGGTGTTAGCTAGTCTTTCTCTCTCTCTGTGGCTTGTCTTTCCTACAGGCCTAGGTGTCAGTGTTCCCTGGAGACCAGAATGTGTTATCTTCAGAAACATTGTTCATCTCCTTTGAGACAGGAACTCTCCTTGGCTTGGAGTTCATCAACTGGATTAGACTGGCTGAAGTCTTCCTGTTCCTAGTCTCTCAGTGCTGGAATCACAAGTATGCACCACTAAACCCTGTGTTTTCACGTGGGGTCTGGGAATAGTTTCCATGGAATGAATCTGGCAATCTGGCAGCATGTTGCTGGAGACTGTGGAGGAGGAGGGGGACAAGATGGGAAGGGGGGAGGGAGACAGAGAAAGAGAGACAGAGAGAAAGAGGAAAATGATTTTGGCATGAAGGTCAGAAACTAGAGTGGGAAGCAGACTCGTGGGCCAGCATTGATTTCTTGTGATTGAGGTTATTTTAGGAGTCCTTCATCATAAGTCCCTACTGGAAAGCTGAGTCACCTGGGGGGAGGGAAGGGAATCTGTGATCAGATGTGGGAAAACTAGAAGGTAGGAGAGCTTGGCTGGGGGGTGGAGGTGGGGCAAAGATTTAAGAACCTGCAAAAGGCAGAAAGAGAATTCCAGGACCCACAGGGAAATGGGCATCGCGGTTGAGAATGAGGTCAGAGGAAGGACACAGGTCAGCAGTGTACTGAAACTTAACTTACTGGAATCCCAGGGGGATGGGTGTCAGGAGACAGGCTTAATGTAGCAGATAAGAGCCTTCTACAGGCAGCCTACAGGAGAGAGAGCATCAACACCATGGGAAGCTGGCCTCCCCCTCGCTGGCAGGGGCTGCCAGCTTGAGTCATTGCCATCATAAAATAACTAAGTGTCAGAGGTTGTGAAAGTGTGTTGAAATGAATCATGATGTCATGACAAGTGTCAGGTGGAAGAGAGTGAGCCCAGCTGCTGAGTTCCCAAACTGTTCGTAAGCTGGTTAAAAGCAAATACTTCCAGTTTTGTTAGGGCAGTCCACCTATTTAACTGGGTTTTTTGTTTCGTTTCGACTTTTTTTTGAAAGGCAAGTGGGGGGAGGCAGACAAAGGGTCTCACGAATCCCTAATTGTCCTCAAGCTCCCTGTGTAGCCAAGGATGCCCCTTCACTTCTAACCATTCCTGCCTCCACCTCTCATGTTTGGGGATCTCAGGGATAGATCACCGTGCCCTGTTTGTGCTGTGCTGAGGATTGAACCCAGGGCCTTGTGTATCCTCAGTAAGTATTCTGCCAACTGAGCTACATTTCCCAGCCCCATCTTGACTTTTAAAATATTTTAAAATTAAAACAGTTGCTTTACATAGTTGTTTTAGTTATTTGTTTCTTTATTTTCAAGACAGAGTTTCTCTGTGTAGCTGTGGCTGTCCTGCAACTCACTGTGTAGACCAGGTTGGCCTCAAACTCAGATCCGCTTGCCTCTGCCTCCAGAATGCTGGGATTAAGGACTAGAGCTACCACCTCCCAGCTTGCTTCACAGTTATAAAAACCCAAAGACACAAACAGGGAAAAGTCTTCCTCCCTGCTGCTTCTGCTCTTAAATCCCTCTGCAGGTGGCAGCAGCTTCTGTCACTGGCTAGAAGGCGGCTTCCGTGGGAGGGCGCTCTCAGTGTTTAGAAACATGTTTGCTTTAACCTTGGCAGTGAGTGTCTTTACCCATGGAGACATCTTGCCAGTGCCTGATTACTTCTTTTTAAAATGAGAGTGGAGATTGACCTGAGGGTCTGGGGCGTGCTAAGTAAGTGCTCAGCTGCTGAACTGCTGAGCTACACCCTAAACTCCTTTGTGCTTGTTTTGTTTTGTTCTTTTGAGACAGTGTTTCCTTTATACTCAGTCAGGCCTGACTCTCCTGCCTCTACCTTCTTAGTGCTGGGATTACAGGCATGTGCACCCAATACCTGGCTTTGTTATTATTATTATTTTTAATATCACATAATTTCCCATCTCACAGATGTATCACAGTTGACCTAGCTTACTGTTAATCTCTGGAGTTTACTATTACATATGATGTTATGTAAGCTTTATGAATGCATTGTTCCCTGAGTGTGTGTGTGTGTGTGTGTGTGTGTGTGTGAGAGAGAGAGAGAGAGAGAGAGAGAGAGAGAGAGAGAGAGAGAGAGAGAGAATAAGAGAGTAGGCATAGGGCTGCAAGGTCAAAGGACATAGGTCTTCCAAAGTATGGAGACTGCTTTTCTCTTTTTAAATGCTATATGAACAGGTGGAACCAGCATGCAAACTATCTTCTGACTGTTGGAAGGAACCTGGTCACAGAGAATGTTATTTTGCTGTTGGCCTCGGCTCTTCTAGCACAAAGGCATGCCCTATATTTAGACTTATAGGGAATAACTTTATTTCATTTCAGATGTTCAAGCTTAGAAGGTGCTAGAAATTCCAGACTAAGTGGGCAACATCTGCTGAGTTCCCTGGGCTCATGCATGCTGGGAGAGTTGGCAGGTCCATCTATTTAGTTTCTGAGAGTATATATCCTGGGCCAGACTTCTTGTAGGCTAAGGGTCCTCTGCTGGGTCCAGCTCAGCTTGATTAGAGCCCAGACAGCCCATATGTGCTTCCTTCTATGCCACCAACTTCTGTGAGAACCAGAGACTGAGATGACCTGGTTGGTCCACCCTTGCAGACACAGGGGCTCCCAAAGTCTACATCAATCAGATGTCTTTCGCACTTTTACATTCAAGTACAATAGGCCTTCTGTTCCCACGCATAGGGCTTTGGGAATCCTGTTCTCCCACCTGAGTCCCTTGTCTGTGTTGTGGGAAGATTACCAGGGACAAATACGCCACAGCTCAGTGCACAGCATTGGCTCAGTTTGGAAGGGTCATAGAATAATCAGGGTATTTTGGCAACAGCTCCCGTTTCATTTCCTTGTTCCACAGAGGCTTCCAGCCCCAGCCAGGCACAAGTCCTGCTCTGCTTAATGTGCTGGGTGAGAACAGTAGCAATCTCTACTATCCCCCTAGGACCATCCGTTGGTTAGGAGCAGATCTAGAGACTCCTGGCCCCAAGGGGTAACTTTATTTCTGCTGGACATTTCTGCAAGTGATTTAGGAGGTCACTCTTCATGGGACCCTCTTACATTACTTGGAATGTGCCTGCAAGACTCTGCTTCTGGCTTGTATGGCCTCTTCTTAATGACTTGCTCTGGCCTTGTGTTGAGTGTTTCTGGTGGATTTCCAGCCTCTGAGGGGCTTATCTGGAGGCTGTTATAGAAAGGGTCTTGAGACACAGAGCTCCCACACCCTTTCTCTCTCTCTCTCTCTCTCTCTCTCTCTCTCTTTCTGTCTTTCTTCTTTCCTTTCTTCCTTTTTTAAAACATTGTGAGGTATTTATTCAGAGGAGTAGAAAAGCATATCTTTAAGAGAAATTATAAAGCCAATATTTGAACCCCTTTTACCCAGGTGAAGAAGTAAGAGATTGTAAGCCCTAAAGCCCCTAACTGCCCCTGGACTGTCCTCTCTAGTCACTCTCTGTGTGGGAGATGCAGGTTAGATTTCCCTTCCTAAGCAAGTCTGGAAACTGTTCATTCACATGTGTTTTTCCCTGACACATCCGTAGATGCGCTCACTGCACGCAGGCACGGCTCATCCTGTCTTCTCTCTAAAACCATGCTCTCCCATCTGTGGTCCTTTTGACCTCTTTACCCCTTTCTTCCCCACCATTGGTCACCGCTCACCGCCAGGCATGAGTGCAGCACATTCTCTCCTGTAGATGGAAGCAATTACAGAGGACTAACCCCAAATGCGCCATTAATTATAGACACAAAGACCAGTTACCAAATACCAGAATCCATGAAATACAGGAGGCATTCAATACGTACTTTTGGATGGATGAGTTTCTTGGAGTCATCTCTATTACTCTGACCTAGAATTCTCCTCCCATGGACCCTAAGGAGGCCTGTCAGCTCCCTGGCTATTCCTCATTTCTTCTTTTTGTCTGACTTGTATATCCCCTGTCCCTCTTGGTCTCTCTGGGTGGCTGTACAATACATAGTGCAGGTGGGAGCAGAGACCATAGTAGATAGTGAGAGAATTTGATACAAAGACTTAATGACAGAGACTTATCCCCTAGAGAAAAGGCAAGGGGAAAAACCCTACAAGGTTGCAGAAATTGCAGTCCTAGGAAGCCATCATTCCCTTAGGCTGGAAAACAAGGGGAAAGTCTGCATTGTCATTGAGAAAGTCTGTCATTGTCAATCAGAAATTTGAAGAGCAGCCCATGGAGCTGAAGAAGGAAACTCAGTTCTGGTGTCTCTGATCTTGGAGAAGGAGTTCTAGACATCTGACAACTGGCCACTGTTAGGGTTTTCAACACGGGGAGGATGCATGAAGGGTTGTCTTGGAAACTAAGCTGTGTTCATTGGCTGCCATGGGAAGGAATTGCTGCTGTAATTATGGAATGGGGTGAGGCTGGGCATGCTCACAGGATGGGAACCCTGTCCATGGCGTGCTTACCCTGTCCATGGCAAGCAGCAAGCACATGGGGAAGAGGAGAATCTCTGTCTCCCAGGACTGCATTTCAAGGGCAGAGCCAACTAGGCAAGAGGGATACAGCTGGGCAAGGGAAGAGTTTTTGCCCAGCACAGTAAAGAGGGCCCAGAGCCCAGGATGAGTCTGGGGCTAAGGGTCAGAGTTTATTGACTCGCACAGGCAGGTAGCAGGGTCACACAAGAACTCCCTGAGACCACTAGCTTGGACCGTATCTTCCCTGTTTCAACTCACACAGACCAAACACCATCTCTGAGACTGGAGAGGGAGAGAAGCTCTTGGGACATCTTACAGCTTGTCAGCTGAGCACACATGTGCTCAGATCACTACGGTGCCAGATACGTGTGAAAAATGCATCTTGTTCACGTGAAATATGCTCCATTTAAGGTCACCCACCCACACACTAAATCATTTCTCTATTTTAGAAAGAGTGATGGGGGGCTTTCAGAGGAGAAACCAAGTTTTGAGTAGTTCTGAAGGCTAGGAAGGAGTCAGCCATACAAAGGTCATGAGGAAGAATAGTTGACTATGACATTCACATGTTTATTCTCTGAGAAAGTTACCTGCTAGGTCTGTGTGAGAAGTTCAGGAAGGTGACAGACATGTTTGAGAAAACAAGAGAGAGGCTGAAGGACAGAGAGGATGGAAAAGTCAGCAGGTCTTAGGCAAGCACAACCCAGGAGCCTTATATGGATTTTAAAAACAATGACTTCATAAAATTCGAAGGCAAATGGATGGAACTTGAAAATATCATCCTGAGTGAGGTAACTCAGTCACAAAAGAACAAACACGGTATGTACTCACTGATAAGTGGATATTAGCCCAAAAGTTCGGAATTTCCAAGATTCATTTCTCAGACCATATGAAGCCTAAGAAGAAGACCAAAATGTGGATGCTTCACTGTTTCTTAGAAGGGTGAACAAAATATTCACAGGAGGAAATATTGAGACAAAGTGTGGAGCAGAGACTCAAGGAAAGGCCATCCAGAGACTGCCCGACCTGGGGATACATCCCATATACAGCCACCAAACCCGGACGTTCTTGTGGCTACTGGGAAGTGCTTGCTGATGGAAGCATAAGCTTTCTCCAGAGAGGCTCAGGCAGAGCCTGACAAATACAGAGGCGGATGCTCACAGCTAATGGTTGGACTGAGCATGGGGTCCCAGAAGGAGGAGTTGGAGAAGGGACTAAAGGAGCTGAGGGGGTTTGCAGCTCCATGGAGGGAGCAACAGTGTCAACTGGCCAGACCCCTGGAACTCCCGGGGACTGGACTGCCAACCAAAGAATACACATGGAGGGTCCCATGGTGCTGGCCACATATGTGGCAGAGGAGGGCCTTGTTAGCCATCAGTGGGAGGACAGGCCCTTGGACCTGAGGGTGTTAGATGCCCCAGTATAGGAGACTGCCTAGGAGGGAGGACGAGAGTGGGTGAGTGGGTGGGTGGGTGGATGGGGGAATACCCCCATAGAGGCAGGGGGAGGGGGAAGTGATAGGGAGGTTCCAAAGGGGGAACCATTTGAAATATATATAAAGTAAATATCCAAAGATAAAAAATTTTTTTAAAAAATGTATGGATTTGAGCTGGCAAGATGGCTTGGTGAGAAAAGCACTTTATACTCAAGCTTGATGGTCTCAGTTTGATCCCTGGGACCTGCACTAGAAGCATGGACCAACTTCTGAAAGTTGACCTTTGATCTCCACATGCATACCATGGTGCAAATACACACAAGGTGAACATGGCACATGTGCTCGAGGGCACACACACACACACACACACACACTACAAATTTAGATTTTATTCCAAGTGGGATGAGAAACACTAAAAAGGTTTTAGGCACAGAGCGGAAGTGATCTGATTTATGCTATCAAATGAAGAAACAGATAAAACTTAAAACAAAAACCAGGTGCTCCATGGAGAACCAAAGTAAGGATGAAAAGGGCGAGACTCAGAAGAGTTTGCACATCTGTAATTCTGCTTCTGGTTCTAGAAGGGAAGAGGGGACCTCTCCCCAGAGCTATCTTAATCATTCTAAAATCCAACCATCCTGTCTGTCCATCTGTCCATCCATCCATCCATTCATTGTGGGTGCTCACGTGATTACCGTGGTACATGTGTGGAGGTCAGAAGACAACTTGTCGGAGTTCTCTCCTTCCACCTTGTATGAGTCCTGAGGATCAAACTCAGGTCATCATGCTTGGCGGCAAGCACTTCTGATGAGCCATTTTGCCAGCCCTCCCATGAGCTAATGAGGAGCCAGATAGACTGTGAGAATACGAAAACAATGGTTGAAATCTAAAATACCCCCCACAGGTTCCTGATTTGAATGCTTCTTTGGCAGCTGGTAGCACTGTTCTGAAGGCTGTGGAACTTGTAGGAGCTGGGGCTGGGCTGGTAGGACTAGATGACCAGGGGAAGGACTGGAAGGTTATAACTGATCTCTAGCTTTGCTTCACTGTCTACTGAGATGTCTCCCACACCACGAGCTGAGCTGCACTGCCAAGCAATGGTTGATGAAGACCCTCAAAACTGTTCTAAAATAACTGAGTCTTCCTTGGAGTGGCTCCTCTCAGGTATTTTGTCACTGTGAAGCAAAAGTAACTAAGACAGAGAGGGATGAGATCCCCTAATTGCATGCAGAAATCACACAGAGACCAGATGCATCCAGTTTCAGATAATGAGAAGTTGCAACGGGGAGTTACTGACTGAATAACACAGCTCTGCAGAAAACGAGAAATGAAAAACAGCTCACACTGCAGTCCGCTCCTTGGTATCTTTGACCATTTCTTTCTTCCTCTTCTCTGAAATCTGATGAGCATCCCTTCCATCAATTAGTGCAGCACTGATGATGGGTACTCCGGATGTCCTGTTCTTGGTCCCAAAGAGTAAAATCTCCCTCCTCTTCAATATCTTCCTCTGTCAGTCCATCTCTGTCATTTTCTTTCTCTTTCTGTAAACACCAACACTGTAGTTGTGATGGTCATCACCATCATCATCGCCACCACCGCTATCTTTAATAATCCCTCTTCTCCACCCCATCTTTGTTGTCCTAACCCTGCCTGCCCTTTTTCAGACAAAGCGGCTGTTTATTAACTAATATACTAGAAACCCGAGGTGGAGACCTATTTGATTGTGTATATGATCATACTAAGCACCAATAACTGTGTCTCTGTTCTATATGGTGGCTTCTGTTTTGGGCAGACTCTGCTTACACACTGAAGCAAATAGCCTCAAGAAGTCCAGGCTCTCACCTTCTGAGTTAACAAACCCATGGAGAAAAAAAAAAAGTGTCTCTTATCTGATACTTCCAGTAAGTCTGTGAGATAATCTGCTGCTCATGGACAGCCTTGGCCACATGCCCAACGCTGCAGTCACTGAGGTGTTATCACGAGCCCGACCTGAGTCACTTGTTATCCTCTGGAGGGAATGTGGTTGGTGAGGTCAGCCCTGTGTGAACCACATGATGTTATTTAAAGTGTCTATCTGTACGACAGCCGTGTTGATATCTGAAGTGTAGGGAAAGGATTTTTGGCAAACCAGTACACCAGCTATCTGCTACAGGTAGGGTTTGAAGTGGGCTTCAGCAATAAACCAGAAGAGCATTCTGGGAGGAGCTGAGGACATACACAAGGTGTGGACAGGAGGCAGTTAACTAACAAGCAGCCTGGTGCCCTGGGGGCTTCAGGATAGCAAAGGAGGAGAGAGACCGCTCTGTTCTTTTCAGAAGAGCATGTTGGACTCTTACTGTCACTGGTGTTCTTCTCGTCTTTTGAGTTTCCTAATGGAAGAATTTAAACAAACCCTAAGACAAAACAGACCAGATAATAAACCCACATGGCCTTGCCACCCAGCTTCCCCGTTATGAGTGTTCTGCCAATTTTAAGTTGCTGATCTTCCCTTGTGGAGTGCACTAAGACAAACCCCAGACACCACATCATGGTTCCTCTAACCCTGTCCAGCATTTCGTCAGTTGGCTGTTCATTGCTGTGACGTAATACTGGAGACAAACAGTTTAAAAAAAGAGAACTTTACTCTGCCTTACAGATCCAGAGGTTTCTGTTCATAGTCACCTGGCAGTGTGCTTCTGGGCTGGTAGAAGGGCGTGGTGGAGGAAACCTTCTTCCCTCATGGCAGCCAGAAAGCAGGGAGAGCGGCATGGAGGGACCAGGGACATATTTGTTACTTTTCTTATTGCTGTAGCAAAACATCCGGCAATGTAGACGTGAAGGAAGAGTTTATTTCAGCTCACAGTTTGGGAGTACAGTCCTTTACTGCATGTAGGAAAGCACAAGGCAGGAGGACAAGGCAGCTGTTCACGTTGCAGCTACAGTCAGGAAGCAGAGAGATATGGATACTCACATTCCGCTGTTTTTCTTCCTCATCTCTTTGTTATTCACAAAGGATCCCAGTCTATTGAATGGCACTGTCCATATTCAGGTGAGTTTTCTACCCTCTCTGGAAACACCCTCACAGGCACACCAGATGTGTATCACCTAGATAGTTCCAAATCTAGTCAAGTTGAAAATGAAGATTAATCTTTACATGGGGGATGACCCCTGTCACCTACTTCTTCCAATGAGACCCTATGTCTCACAATTCTATCACCCCTACATAGCATAGTTTATTCAAATTTAAAACATATTAATTAAGCCTGTCATGGTAGCTTATACATTTAATCCCAGCTCTGAATCAGAATCAGGTGGATTTCTGTGATTTTGAGACCAGCCTGGTCTAGATAGTGAGTTCCAGGACACTTTCAGAATGACATAGTAAGAACTGTCACACACACACACACAAACACACACCCATCAAGTTACATCCTGTATCCCATAGACCCCCTCAAATATCAAGGCTATTGACAAGGATATTGAGTACTCCTCATAACCTGATGGTAAAACCCTGTTGCTGAAGACAGAAGTTATATTTTTGAGCATGGAGAAATCAAGCTGGTGCCCAACTAGAAGCTTCACCCCTGCTGACTAGCATGAAGAGTGCTATAAAAGGTACATTGTACATTACTGAAGGAGAAGAATAAATGTCAATATCACCCAGCTGCAAACTCTGTGACCTACAACAGAGAGCCGCCTGAAAGATATGCTGGTGTAATAGTGGCACACATGTTATAAGAGTAACCAACTGCTTTTATTAAAAATTGGATGTAAGGTCCACTCCATGAGATGGTGCTCATCCCTGCTAAAGAGCTAAACTTAGCAGTGGCCAAGACCCTGAGATTAAATAGGTCACAAGGCTAGGAGAAGCCTACTACTATTGTTCTGATAAAGAAACACAGCAATAAATGAAATTATTATACTACATAGGTACACCACTCTCATCAGAGACACCTCTTCTAGCAGTAGAAGGTAATCAACACAGAGAGCCACAACTGGACAATGGGCAGAGAGTAAGAGACTTTGGATAAACTCAGCCCTAAATGGGATGCCTTTTTCAAATCTCTCTTCAAATCAGGGGTCTATGTGGAAGAGTAGGTTGTAGCTGGTTTTTGGCTACTTTGTGGGTTCTTCTTTCTTCCATCCTTTTCCACCCCTTTCAACCCCCTAACACTAGATTAAAGAGAAAAGAAGAATAGAGGGAAAAGGAAAGAGCTCCCTGAATAAAGTCAGGTGTCAGAGAGGGGGTGATGCTATCATTAGACTACTTCCTGCTGATTAGGGGCATCTAGTCCCTTGGGACAAATTTGATCTTTGCCATCAGAATAACTAATTTCTTCTTGTTGTTTCTTCTTTGCAAATGACTAATTAACAAATTGAGACCAACAACAGCCAACCAACAACCCACCATGCCTCTTGAGGCCCTAGTACTTCTATACCTTCTGAAAAGTCCCCAGAATTACACATGTCACACAATCATAGAACTAGCTGCAGCTGGCAAAATCATGCTCCTGCTAGAGCATGAGGCAAATCATAGTCACCTGCTGTGAAGCAGCCCCATATACCCACACCTAAGATTAAAACAAAAACATATTCTTATAATATTTCTCTGTGTGTTTTTTTAAATGAAACCAAAATTTTAGAATTCTCACTACAGTAAGTAGAAAGACCATAAGAGCTACGATGGTGGATGACTCCAAAGAAATAAAGTCTTTTAGATACAACAGGACTGACACACATATGAACTCAGTGACTGTGACAGCACAGGTTCAAACCAGACAAAGTCCCAGCACAGAGAAGGGAGAGTGGACACAAAGCCCCACCCCTAACCAGGAAGTTTTTACAATTAATATCTGCCAAGAAAGGGAAAAAAAAATCAGTTCTCTCAAATGGTGTCTCACTGGTTATATAAACCACACTCAAGGGCAGCCTATACACCCAGGAATAGTTGGCTAGCACAAAATAGACTCCATGTCTTTGTGTATGGGTGTGGTTTTTTGTTTGTTTTGTTTGGGTTCTTCTTCTTCTCCTCTTCCTCTTCTCCCTCCTCCTTCTTCTTGGTCTTATTAGTTTTCTATAGTTTAGTTTTGTTAATTTTCCTTTTTAGTTTAGTTTTTTTTTTTTTTTTTTTTTTTTTAGAAAAGGAGAAAGAACTTGAAGTTGAGTGGATAAAGAGGTAAGGATGGTCTAAGAGAAGTTGGGAAGGGGGAAGAATGTGATCAAAATGTATAAAATATTGAAATTAAATAAATTAACCCATAATCCATCAACAAAGGCAGAGGCTTCATGATCTAATCACTTTTTTAAAGTTCCATCTGTGCATCCAACTCCTTTGTCAACCATTACAAAAGTCTCTCTAAAACACAGAGACCCTTAAAACCTACAGTCACGATGCACCACCACATTTAACACTACTTTTAATGTGGTCTCATATTAAATTTGAGTTCAAATTTATTTCTTTTTTTTTTTTCAAAATACTTTCATAAGTTGTTTTGTTTGAGCTAAGGTCCAAACTCTGGCCACATCTTATATTTGTTAAGGTTTTTTTTTTTTTTTAATTTCTTTCCTTTCTACTTGAAGAGTAACTTCAAGTCTATTAAATGTATAACATTTTCTCTTACCTTCCATGCTATTTATTTGTTGAAGAAATTGGATCTTTCTGGATTTGGTTGGCTATCACCTCAATATCACAAAGGTGTGGTTTAACATATTTCTACCTTTGAATGTTAGCTGTAAACTGGAGGGTGGTATAGATGCTAGATTATATTTCAAGTCTGTTTTCTTTTCTTTCTTGTTTTGGCAAAACACCTTCTTAATGACAGGTTTGATATGATGTCCTACAAGGAAACATTCAGTGTCTGGCTCTTCTAAAGGGAACACTTCCAATTTTTCATCTTTAGGAAAGATACTTGTTGTGACATATTTTTTGGTAGATACTAAGTATTAAGCATCATAGATTTATTCTTTATTTGATAACATTTTGTAAAACTTGTTTTCAGGACTTCAATTCACTAAGCCTTGTTTCTGTATCTATTTTATTTTCTGATTTTAAAAAATGTTTTCTTTCTCTCCTCATAGAACAAGACAGGAAACTGCGCCCCACTTTTCCTGTTCTTTGGAAGAGTTTGTGTTGGATGGAACATTGTCTTTGAGTGTTTTTGTAGGGTTTGCCTGTAAGTCTTTCTCCATGGACCTGCTGTTTTTCTTGTGGGAGCATTTTAAACCACTTACGTGGTTTCAGACCTTTTAGGATTTTTTCCTTCTTGAGTTTACTTGGTGAGTTATATTTTCCTACAAATTTGTTTATTTCATCTGAGCTTTCAGAGTTATTGGCGTTGGATTTTCATGATTCCTCTTAATTTCATCTTTTACATGCTAACACTATTTATACCTTCACGAACATTTTCTAGTCAACATTGCCTAGGGAAGCAGTTCCCAACCTCTGGGTCACAACCCCTTTGGGGTCAAATAACCCTTTCAAGGGATTGCCTAACACCATTGGAAAACACAGATAATTACATTATGATTCATAACAGTAGCAAAACTACAGTTATGAAGTAGCAACAAAATAATTTTATGGTTGGGGATCAGTACAACATAGGAACTGTATTAAAGGGTCACAGCATTAGGAAGGGTGAGAACCACTACTCTAGGGTATCTCAGTTTTCATAGTCTTTGACTTTGTTGACCTTCTCTACTCCAGACTTTCTTCTTATGAACCATGCATGGTGGCACATGCTTGTAATCCTAATACTCAAAACATGGAGGGAGGAGGATCACAGCTAGAGATCACCCTCCACTACAAAGTTAGCTCAAGGCCAACCTGAAATTCAGAAAACCAACTCAAAATTAAATTCCAAACTTTTTCTTTACTTTTTAATCTCTACATCTTATTAGTTTGTTCTTTCTGATTTACTGTGTTCTGATTTACTTTTCCATACTCTGAAGCTGCCATCTTAGCTTTTCTTCTTTGTCTAAAATAATATTTCATGGATACTAATTTTATTTTTAAGTCTTGCTTCGGCTACATTCCTAAACTTCTGACATAATCTTCTCATTATAAAACAGTTTGAAAATATATTCTGTGTTTATTTAAACTAATTCCTATTCTAATTTCTTTTTGGAAATGAATTACTCTTCTTAAACAGAGTTTTAACTTATATTCAGTGGAATCCACAATGATGGATCTACTTAGACAGGTATACACACACACACACACACACACACACACACACACACACACACACGTATTCAGGAGCCCAAAGAGGCCAGAAGAAGATGTATGATCCCTTGGAACTGGAGTTGGTGGTGGTTGTGAGCTGCCTGCTATGGATTTATTTTAGCTTTTCTACTGTCTCAGCTGAATACTTGGTGTGGCTCATAAAGCAGAGTTGGTCAGATTTCCAACAGTGCCTCACTACTGTGCATGCTCAGTTTGTCTGCCAGCTAGGAGCTTTCTTGATTCATGCTTTGCAGAATTGGGGTCTCCTTCTCTACATAGAATCTTCCTACTCATTGGCCAGTACCGGGTTCCCCAATCCCTGACTTCTATTTCTTCCTACTGTGAGACCACTACTTTTTGTAGACCAGTGATTCTCAACCTGTGGGTCTCAACCGCTTTGGGGGGTGCATATCAGATATCCTGCATATCAGATATTTACATTATGATTCATAACAGTAGAAAAATTACAGTTATGAAGTAGCAATGAAATAATTGTATGGTTGGGGTCACCACAGCATGGGGAACTGTACTAAGAGGCCACAGCATTAGGAGGTTGAGAACCACTGCTAGAGACACTTCTCTGTACAGAGGTTTGGGAAGAAGCCTCCAGTAGGAGGCTGAAGGGGACCTGGTACTTGCCTCTCATGATATATATATATATACATACACACAACTGTTGGCAGCTGACTGACCATGCCCATGTGATGGATATGTGAACACGTTCAGTGGGATCCTCACCCTCCCTATTAAACTTTGAGATGTTTCTATGTCTAGAAGAAGGGAGGTTTTTGAGTAAGGTTGGTGATGGATGATGAGGAGCAAGTCGGTTCCAGGTTACAACTTGGGGTTTGGGCAGGCTTGTCTGGGGGATGGGGAGGACCTGGAGTTTCTTGTTCAGAGGTGGCCATAGGTCACAAGTCTGAGAAAAACCATCACATGGAGATTCTTCCACCATTTCCCATCAGAAGGAGAGATAGCTTCTGGTCCTCAAATGACCTGATCCTTCAAAACTATTGGCATCGAATAGAGGAAACACTATAAGAACGAGTTTCAATATTTGATACAAGCTTCTCAGTGATGGAGCTGGGTCTGCACTCTCTCAAAGTTGGATGCTGGCTTTCCTGGAGAACACATGACTTCCTTTGAGAAGCCTTCAGGCTCTCATGGTAGAAGCACCCTCTCAGGTTTAGCTCCTGCAAGTCCCCTGCTCTTCGTAATTAGAATACAGCAGTTGAAACTGCAGAGGCTGGCAGCCCTTTATTTGGGACCTTGGCACAGCTTTGTCACTAACTTGCTCTGAGTTCGCCCCTTTCTGTGGATTTAATCCTTCTCCAAAACAGAGCTCACTGACCTCCCGACCCCACCACTCTGGAAGAACTAATCTCAGTAGAACAAAAATATCAATAAAACCTCCATCCATCTGGTTGAACATCTTTTCAAAAACCACCAAATTTATTTACTTCTTTACTTTAAAATTATGTGTATGCATAAGTGTCTATGTGGGAATACATGCACATAAGGGCAGGTGCCCATGGAGGTCAGAAGAGGGCATCAGATCACCTGGAGCTGGAGTTACTGGCAATTGTCAACCCCCAACATGGGTGCTGGGAACTGGATGCCCTCTGCAGGAACAGTATGCATTCTTAACTGCTGAGCCATCTTACCAGGCCCCATTTAACATCTTTAGATTATGTTACTCATCATTTCAGAGCCTCTGTTTTCTGACCTATAACATGCCAGAGTATTATGCTCATGAAGAGGAAACAAGATAATAAACAGAAACTGAAAAACAGTGTGTTCCTTTCTTTATCTCCTACACCTGTGGATCTCACATTTATGAGGCATCATAATTTCCTGGGTCTTGGTCTACTTTCCTTCCCACTCTGAGCTTCTTATTCATCTCCACAGCTCTGAACCAGTGGGTTTAGGGTGCAAGCACAGGTTGTGCATTTTTATGGGGACTCTGGTTGTACCATGGTAGGTGGGCCCCACTGGGAGACACTGCATAAGCCTCTGAGTGTCTTCTGATGCATCAGGCACAGCTCTTGCACTTGGAGGTTTAAAAGAAAACAAAAGGAATAGACAAATGAAGACTAGCAAACCAAATGGCCTGGGCTTCTGCAGCTAAGCAGCCCCCAAGAAGGCTGCTCAGTCATCCATGGGGGTAAGGCTTTCGGGAAAAGCCAGCCCTTGGCAGCCCAGCCCTGGTGGAAAGTTTGGTGTGGTCAGGTCATGTTTTTCAGCTCTTGCTTGACTCTCCAGAGGTTGTGTTTTGACAGGTGTACCCAGACTTGGTGTAGTATTGCCAGCTCAGCCCTGGCCTGGGGAGAAGAGCTGGGGGAAGGGCAGGAGGTTTGCCCAGCCCTGTCTTGTTCTGCAGGAAGGAGGGAGGGGTTGCCAGCATGGTCTGAAAAGGCAAGCCTGGAGTTTTCAGAGGTACTGGGAGACCAGGGCTCAGGCATGTGGCCTCTAGGAAGCCCCACACTCTCCTTGGGAAACCCAGGAATAATTTCAGGGCTTTGTAAACTTTGGAATTAAAGGCATACCAACACCAAAATCCATGCTTTGAATCTAGTAGCTGAAATCTCACAGGCCATCATCTGTCTACAAAGATTCAAACTTTATTATAATCTCAGCTCTAGTGAGATCCAGTGAAGCAACTGAGCAGAATGGGGGGCAGGTAGGGTGGGGGAGGGGAGGAAGACAGGCTTGATTCGGCCAGATAAATGTGAGAGTCCAGGCCCAGAGCAGTCAAGACCACCCACTCTCTGTTTTCTGAAGAAGAACCTGAAGGTCCAAGAGGTCAGTTCTGGGCCTATAGTCCCACAGGAAGAAAGGTCCAGCAGGGCTGGAACATGACCTGTCCCAGCTCTAGGTCCACTGATGAACCCTGTCAGGTAGCCCATCCTACCCCCAGACAAGTGGCACCCATCTCACCAGATCTCATGAGTCATCCCATTTAGTTCAGGCTTTAAGGTTCTGACTGCCCACTCCTAAGACCCAGTCAGCTCCTTGGGATTCCAATAGATTTGAAAACCAGTTCAGATCCTCTAAAGGACTGTGTGGTGACATGGGGCAGAAGGATGAGAGGAAGAAAGGGCAGAAGGGCTGGCCTCTCACAATGCCGAAAAGCCTGCTGGCCACCTGCTCTGAATGTTCATTGGCAGAGTGGTGAGCATCTCGTGAAGCTTACGAAGCTTAGATTCTGGGTAATGGTCACCACCCAGGTAGGGGCTGATGTCTTTGGAAGACCGACTGCTGGGTACCCTGATTGACTGACTTACACAGCCATCACCTCAAGTGTGACTATTTGGAGCCAGGCTTTTCAGGAAATCACTAAGCTTAAGTGAAGCTGTAGGGTTGGCCTTAAGACTGTCTGGATAAGGGTAAATCCAGTACAGTGGTGGCCAACTGCAAACCAGGAAGAGCTGGCACCTTGATTTTAACCTTCCCAGCCTCTTGAACTGTGAGAAAATAAATTTCTGTTGTTGGAACTATGCAATCTAAGGTGTTTTCTAGTGGCAGTTGAGCAGACCAAATACCCTAGGTAACTGGCCAGAAGATCTCCCCAGCAATCTCATGGGAGGAAATGAGAGAGCGGTTAAACAGCTTGCCCAAGTCTGTCTCAGCATGGGGAACAGTAGCGGGCTTCTCAGATAAAGCCATGCAGCACTGTTCTGTTGCTACAGTACCCACTGGTACTGCCAGCTTGCCTGTACTGGTACTTGGCTGCTAGCTTGCCTGTAGTCCATCTCACTCTTCGAATCCTATTGTCACTCATCCCTGCTCCCTCCCTCCACCGATCTGTTGGTATAGCTCTCTCTGGGTCAGGTAAGCCCTTGACTCAAGAGGTTAGCAAGACGGCTTTCACCTAGAACCTAGGAATTATAGCTGAAGGGCAGGGCCCAAGGGTGGCCAACCTTAGTCCTGTTCTGTAGGACCTCATGTAAACAGAAGATGTTGGTCAGGGAGGAGACAGGCTTAGAGAAGAGAAATCAGTAGCCACTGAGTGCTGGAGAGATGAGAGAAGAGCCAGGTACCTGGGGGGGGGGGAAGGTAGAATTTTGGGTCTTCTCCCAGTAATCGCAGGATTAGCTGGCCTGCTGGTTCCATAGCTCCTAGCTTACCCACAGAACTCTTACAGAAACGCATGTATGGGCTCAGTGGTTTCTGACTTCTGTCTGTGCCCTTAAATCAAGTGGTTCCTCAAGCCACACAGTAGGGGCTGGTTTATAACAGCCCAGGCCTCTTAGGACTTTTCGTATCTTTGCTCTTATGGTTTTAGATCGAGTTTGTTTTTGTTTGTTGGTTGTTGTTGTTTTTTTTTTTTTTTTTTTAAATTCCTGTGTCTTGTCTCTCCTCTCTCTCATTTTGTCCCTTAAGTCCATCCCTTGGAATTGGTCCCAGATCTAGCTTTGCTAGACTTTAACTCCAAGACACTGGCTGATACACTCTCTAGGGCTTTCCTTTATCCCGGGGCCTGGCCTAATTCTTCCCCTACCAGTAGTGTGGCAACCAGTAGTTCAAGTTGTCAGGTTTGCTTGTAATCAAAGAGTGTGAGGTGACTCCACTGACATGTCTTTCGGGTTGTCCTTGAGCTAATTATGTGGGTGTCACCCTTCTGAACATGTTCTGACTTAGCACTACCCCCTCTCCCCCAGAGTTCCGATTACTGAGACTTACTACTCCCCGGACTCCCCAGACTTTCTCTTCCTTTCTCTGTCTGGCTTCATGCAAGGCTGTAGCCATGTCTGCCTTCGCTAAGGTGACCCCGTTGGGCTTTAGGCTTTGCTTATTCTCATGACCCTTAAGCCATGACGTCAATGACTCACATACATCAGATGCAGTGGGAAGGATGTATCTCACATGGGCAAGGCTCATGGGTGGGAGTCTCAGGTCAGCTCTTCTCCAGTTTTCCTCCTCCTGAGCACCCCCGATTCATACATACCTCGCACCAAACCAGTAGCAGCAGGCTTTGCACCAGATCACACTTGACTTAGCAAATGAACCTGCTCTCCCTTAAAACCCCTAGTGGGACTGGCTAGGCCCTGGCTGATTCTCAGGGAACCTGGTTGACTTCTGTTCTTTCCCCCTTGGAGCAAGACTAGCTTGGTCTTTTCCTCCTTGTGTTCTGTTTCTTTGACTTAAAGAGTACAAGTAGAAGCAGGAAGGATCCCTCTAGGGTCTGGGCCTGTTCTACTTTCCAGTTTTGTTTTAGCCAACTAGCTAGGGTCCAGCTGCAAGTTTTAGGGAACTCACTGTTTCCAGCTTGACCTTGCCATTGGGGGTAATTCCTTAGACTTTTGTTTGGGCTTCACAGCCAACCACTAGGGACTCCAAGAAGACCTCTTAGTTCTCAGAGTCTACATCAGAACCCTTGACAGGGATACCTCTCTGAAGCTCAATATGAAGTGGATTCCTGAAGGAGTCACATCCTCAGGTTGGGTACAAACACTAGAAGACACGTCCCTACTGAAAACAGCTTTTTACTGGGCCAGTGATACTGTGTTGCATGATATTATCATATGTAGACAGGACAATTATACAGCAGGGGTGGATGGGTCGTGCAAGCCAGTTGCACACTGATGTTGAAAAAGAAGGTGACCTTTGAACAGGAAGAAGAAGACAGGTCTCTGAGGCAGGGCAAGGGAGGAGGCAGCTCTAGCCTCTGCCCTGGAGTGTCTGAGTCTGCTGGAGTATGAAGGGGCAGGGCAGCTCTACAGAAAGTGAGTCAAGGCAATGCAGGCCTTTCCCAGCATCCCTTTCTGCCAGTGTATGCAAGAAGTTCATGAAAGACAAGAAGTAACATCAAAGGTTCTTTGTGCATGTTCAGCTTTTTGCATGCCTGGTCCAGCTTGTTGTTCACATGGGAAAGAACTCCAGCCATCTTAGGTCATTGTGGGATGAGGTCAGTATGCATCTGTGTCAGGTCAACCAAGAGGAGGAGGCAAGACCTGCCATGTTTCCAGCTTCTTCCTCATAGGCTATTACTGGGACCAAGGCATGGAAGACTATTGAACAAGGAGTGGCTTTGGAGAGAGAAGTTTACCCCTGATGTGTCCTTCCACCTCCAGCCCTGTGGCCTTCCTGAGAGCTGCATAGCAGTCAAGCAGAATGTTCTGGGACCTGTAGGCTCTTGGCCTGCTGATGAAACTCTGCCTGGTTTCCTTCCAGGCCACCCTTGAGATGGAGGTAAGACTGAAGAGAGGAATTTTCTGGACTTGTGAATAAAAACCCTCTGAACCTGTCAGGGTTGCCATCCATGCACAAGGCCTGGGAATGCCAGCCAGGCAGAATTCTCCTGCTCAGTGTGGGTCAAGGCAGCTCCACGTGACTCTGCCCCATGACTGTTTCGTGGGGGTGGGGTGGGGCTGCTGCTATCCCTGGAGTTTCATCTATAATGCTCCAAAGGTTTCCCTGGATTTATTTTCAAGACTTGGCTCACATGGGTGTCAAGTCACTGCAGAGACCAGAGCTAGTTACCATCCAAGAGATCTAAGACATTCTTCCCCAGTTAGCCCCCCCTCCCCTGCAGGATCTCACAGTCTTTCCTTCTAACCAGCCATAGAAACCCAGTAGGCCCCCCTTTAGCCAGCAGAAAACAAGTGGTAGGGGGAGCTGTTTTCCTAAGGTACAGTCATTGTTGGGAAGCTTAAGGCTATGCAGTCAGCATTAAGAGACCCTCATATTAGGATCAAAGAACAATGATTGTAGATAGTTAGCCCTTCTGCTGCTTTCTCTGACCTCCCATGCCTCTTCAACATGCATGGCAGCATCAGGTCAAAGACTTTTTTCAGTAGGGACTCTGGTTCCCTGGTGGACCTGGAGGTCCAGGTAGTCCTGGGGGACCCTGAATGCCTGGTTCACCCTTAGGCCCTGTGGCCCCCCGCTGGCCTGGTGACCCTGTCTTTCCTGAAATCCCTGGCTTTCCCTGAGGCCCTGAAGGTCCTGGAGACCCTGGGGGCCCCTCTGGCCCTGGGGGGCCCACATCCCCTTTGGGGCCTGGCTGCCCCCTTGGCCCTCCAGTGCCAAAGCTGCCCTTTGAGCCTCTGAGGCCTGGAAAGCCTCGGGGACCAGCTGGCCCTCTTTCTCCCACAGGTCCTGGTTCCCCAGGCTGCCCCTGAGGACCCTGAGATCCTGGGGGTCCTAGACTGCCAGGATCCCCTTTAGGTCCTCTGTTACCAACAGGTCCTTTCACGCCTGTATCTCCTTTGAGTCCTCTTGGTCCTGGAGGGCCGGGGACACCTAGGATTAGATAGAAGAAGAAACAGATCACTCTCAGGAGTTTCTGTAAGCAGAATGGGCACAGGGATAGCTGAGGTTTAGACATATGCTTGGCTTAGAGCGGCCACCTCTGGGCTATTAGGTGATTGCTTTACGGTTGCTGAAATGGGGGGGAGGGTTGCGGTTTAGACCAGTGTGTTCTATGCAACAGCATGTATCAGTGTCTTGCACTGGGTCTGGTGTACTGCTAACACTCCCAGTTTTGACTTCCAGGCTCTCTTGTAGCTTTGCAGCTTCACACACACCCAGCAGGACTGAGAGCATGGCTCTGCTGGGGAAAGGTCACAGTCAGTAATCCAGGATGCTCCCATCCTACCCTAGGGCAACCTGAGCTTCTAGAGCTACTCCTTGCCCTACATCCCATGACCTGTTGGGCCTCTTGGATCCGGAGTGTGCAATCAGGGACACAGAGG
This sequence comes from Rhynchomys soricoides, assembly GCA_019843965.1. Classification (NCBI taxonomy): domain Eukaryota; kingdom Metazoa; phylum Chordata; class Mammalia; order Rodentia; family Muridae; genus Rhynchomys; species Rhynchomys soricoides. Next base: position 8,534,579 of record JADRCH010000013.1, read on the forward strand.
GAAAAGGGAAGAAAGCAAGGTGAGTCCTAACTCACAGAAGCATCCCAAAGAAAAGGCTTCTTCTCCAGAAAGCCCACTCTGTCCATTCTAGCCACATCTAGGAGCCCGTGAGGCTGCTGCTTTCGGAGCCTTTAACTGACACACAGAGAAATCAGAAGTAGATATGTATCTCATGGACTCTGGTAAACCACAGAGTCCCAGAGAGACAGCAAGGGCCGTGTCTCACCATCTTAGCACTGGACTCAGAGTCTGCCATGCAGTCAGGGAAGCTCAGAGTTTGATAGCAGAGGCCATTTCTCAAGCTCTGGAACTTTTATTTTAGGCCTGATGATGATGGTGCAGAAGGGCCATGACTTTCAGCATGGAAGCCATGCCAGGAGTTGAATGACCTCCGTTCCTCCTATCTGTGTAAGGCTGAGAGTCATCACTTCTTAGGTCAGTACCAACCCTGAGGGCCCGTGGCTGAGAGTAGCTGCCCCTCTGCCAGAGTGTGCAGAATGCCACAGGCGACAGAGCAGGATCTGAGATGGGGCGATGGATGTGGAGACAAGAACTCTCACCAGTGTGGAGGCAAGGCTTGGTGCAGACCTGGTTTTCTTCTGTGGTCTCTGTGGGGGTGAGCGTCAGGGTTGATGGGAACTGTGGGTCTCAGAGCCTGGCTCAGATCTCCATGAGAACTCAGCTGACACCTCCGACCCTTTGCAATGCAGTGTCAAAAGGTTTTGAGCTAGGTGGAGTCTAGTCCTATACCTTCAACTAAGATCTGGATAGTGAAGTGAAAACCCATTAGTAGGCTGGGGAGGGGTCTGGTTGGCAAAATGCTCGCTGTTTAGAGGCTCTGAGTTCAATCCCCAGAACTTTCGTGAAAAAGCTGGGCATGATGGCATGTGCCGAGTCCCGGGTGGGGGATGATGGATCGCTTGGGTCTTTTTGGTGCAAACAATTCTAAGGTCTTCTCAAGTGGAGACTAGAACTGAGTGGGATCTTTGAGGGAAGGGATGAGGAGTGTTGAGACCTGAGAGCTCTCTAAGTTGCCAGACTCTTTTTCTGTAGCCTTGGCTCACCTTCATGCTGGCTAATGTGACCTGCTGCCCCATGCTCTTTACCCTTTGCGGTTCCCACATCTCCTTCTCAAAGTGTTTCTATGTGGAAGTGGAACCAGGTCAGTGAATATCTAGTATAACCCAAACTGGAAACCAGAGCCTGGACAGTCAGCCCCACTAGAGCCAATAAAAACCTTCCAGTCTGCCTGCCATGGGACACAGCTCCGCCTTAGCTCACGTGGCATGCCAGCAGAGGTGGTTTCGGGCTAGGGACAGTTGATGGGTCATAGTAGCAGCCTGGCACTAGAGAACCAGGAGATGGGTCCTGCCCTTTTATTCTCAGAGAGTCCTTCATTGCAGTCACCAGCATAGCACAGGCCCAAGCTGATGCCCACACAGGGTCTACCTCCCCCAGCCTGGCAGGTCTCTCTGGGAACTGGCAAAATCACAGTGCCTGTCCTTATTTTGCTCCTGGCATCTGGACCAGCTGAGATTTGGAGAAGCAGAGGGCCATTCAACAGTGGAGAGGCCCTGTGAGGCTGTGTGGCTGATGGAGCAATGCTGAGCAATCCTAGCCTTACTAAATATCATCTGTAATACAGCTGAATTCATTTTAACATGTACAGCTTAAGCTGTTCTTAATATAACATTGCACAACTGAGCATCAAAGTGCCCTGTGGCTCTACAGCCCCTTGTCCTGAACCCCACCTCACCCCTGTGACTAGGTGGGCACTTGCTTCATGCCTCTTTGCCTGTTCCTGCTTGGAAGTTTCTTTGGATTCTTCCTCCACCTGCCATGGGAACACAAGCTGCCCCAGAAACTCCTCCAAGCCCCCTGGTTCTTCATTCTTTTTGACTTCAGGTGGGAGTGACTGCATCCCATGTCCACTCTCAGAAATCTCATCATAACAAGAGTGCTCTGCCCCGCCCCCAGGGCATCTGCTACATCTTGCTTTCTCCTTGGGGCCATTCTCCAGTGCCACTGTCTTCTGGAAACAGCCTCTCTTTCTTGACCCAGAGGATTACAGCAGCCACTGTGAGGGTTCTAGGCTCTCCATGCCAGCAGCAAAGGAGAAAAGGCAGAACCAACAGTCTTCTGTGCCCGCTGTACCACCAACCATTCCCTGGGTCTTTCCAGAGCAGATTCAAGCCTTCTTTTTCTAGGGAGAGATTATGTACCCATCATGCTTAGGGTAGACATTTAAGGGGAAGTCTCAGCTCCATCATACCCCCATTTGGTTGTCCCAAGCATAAGTGCAAGGAGGACCCAGAAGAGAAAGGCCATCTCTTTCTCTGTGCACACTCTTGTAGGCCAGCACTGCTGTTCCAGCCCTGAGGACCCAGATGAATCCTAGGCACCATCAGGAGGACAGATGATGGGGCTCTCTCCCAGGCTTCCTCCTACAGATACCACCTCTGCACCCAGAACCCTCCAAAATGGATTTCTGACTCTCTTTCATCCAATTTGGCACTGTCTAGGGAAGGGAAGGGGCTCTAGAACCCGCTTCTGAAGATCCTTGAGAGAGCCATAAAGAGTAGGGAGAGCCAGGCATGATGGCTGTAAGTTAGGCATTTGAGAAGCAGAGACAGGAAGATTGGGAGTTCTGGGCTATCCTGGGCTACATAGAGTCTGGATAGCTAGATAACAAGACCCTGTCTCAAGAAATAGTGCTTGCTTAGCACAGATTCTATCCTTGGTACTTACATTTAAAAGGGGGGAGGGGAATGAAAGACTCTTTTCTTAGATTCTCAGGTGATCGTAAGAATCGTGAGCTGGAGGAACCCAGTCTATCCAGGGACAAAGTCAATAACCAGCAGTTAACACAGTGGGATGACTCAAGGCTGAAACCAAGGCTCCCACTAGGATGGGGTTTCAATGACCTATCAATAATAAGACACTGGTGTGGGCAGAGTACAGGGCAGAGAAGAGGAGGGCTCAAAACTGCTCTGAGCAGCCAGGAAGCAAACACCAGCATGGCGGCTGAGGTGAGGAGTTCCAGGGAGGCTGGTCATTATTCAGGACGCTACAGACTGTAATTAGGCTCTTGGGCTCATTAGGAAGCAACCACAACTGACTGCACGTCTGAGGTAAGTAGAGTGGGTGGTGGTTCTGTGGTCCATACCCAGAATTAGGGAAGATGAAAGAGATGGAGTGGCCAGAAAAATCTAAGACATGATACTACACATCCATGGTAAAGTGCGCCATTGGTAGGAAGGGTCCGTGATTCCTCTCATAGTCAGCTCACTGAGACAGAAGGAACTAGAAATACAGAGATGTCCCTTGAGTGTCTAGCCCAGTGGAAGATGCCCTGGCCTGAATCCTGAGATCAAGGATGGAATGCCAGCTCTGGCGTTAGTGTGATAGGTAGCTGGGCCTGATATCCCCCACCTCCTTCTCGATGTTCAGTGACTTCACTGACCTCAGCCAGGGAGTCTCAGTTGTAGCTATGATCACCCAAAGAACATTGAGCAAGTGCTGATGGACTTGTGTGTCTGTTGAGGATGGGCTGGTGTGAAACAGCCTACACTGCCAACCAAGAGTAAGAGAACTATCAGAGACAAGGCAGAGCATCTTCCCAGGACCTCTGGAGTGATGCCAAGTTCTGAAATCCTAGGAGAAGCAGCTCCCTGATGCCAGCCTGCCAACGTGTGCTGTTTCTCCTCTCAAGGCACTGTAGGGAGTGATCATTCTATATAGAGAAGCTGGGAAACCAAATGGAAGAGTGCAGTCAGGGCACTAAAGAAAACTCTCAGCAGCTTTACAAGGCTGGGCAGACAAAAATGAGACTCTTGACTACTGATGCCTCTTCACTGCAAACTGTACAAAACCCCTGTGCAGAACAAAACAGGACAGCCTGTTCTTTCTTTAAAAAATTGTCTCTCTGTCTATCAGTCATCTATCTATATATCTATCTATCATGTATGTAAGTATGTATGTATGTTCCTATGTATCTATTTATCTATCTATATATCTATGAATCTATGTATCTATGTATGTATATATGTATCTATCTATCTATGCATCTATCGTTTATCAGTCTATTTACTTATTTATTTGTGTGTATGGAGTAGCGCTTGCGTTATGTGTGTGCGTATGCATTTGGAGGTCAGAGGGCAACTGCTGAACTCAGTTTTTCCTCCTTTCTTTCAGGTCCTAGGTTGAACTCAAGTTATCAGAGCTGGCAGCAGGTACCTTAACCTGCTGAGCCACCTTGCTAGCTTCTCTGTTCCCTTCTTAGCAGGTCACCTCCTGAGTCCTTATGGGTCACAGCAGGATATCGCAGGTGGTACTTATGGAACAAGTTTGCAAGGTTAATTCCTCCTCTGAACACTTGCCATCTGCCATCTGTTCATACTTTCATTATTCATTCAGAGCGCAAACACTTCAAGAGTGCCTTGCAGTGAGACATCTGTGAATAGGACAAGGAGCCCGTGTCATCAGTAATTTCATTTTGTAAGGATACCTTATGTTAACGTAACCTTTTTAGGTTGACGTTGTTGGCACTGACCCTCACAACTATGCCTGTGGTATAGGCAGAGCAGGTATTAATGATCTTGTTTGTGATGGTTGGTTTTAATTGTCAATGTGACACAACCTAGAGTTGCCTCTAAAGAGAGTTTTAATCAGAATTATCTAGATCAGGATGGTCTGGGGGCATGTCTAAAGGGGATTGTTTTGATGGTTAATTGATATAGGACTTCAGAGTCCCTTGTGGGCAGCACCATTCTCTAAGAAAGGAGTGCATGAACAGTGTAAGAGAGGAGAGACCTAGCTGAGAGCGGACAAGCAATTAAGCAAGTAGGCCTGCATGGATTCATTTCTCTCTGCTCTTGGCTGTTGGTGGGATGTGACTAGCTGCCTCAGTTCCTGCCTCGACTTCCCCTCAGTGATGAGCTATGATTTGGAATTGAAAGCTGAATAAGCCTTTTCTTTCTTAAGTTGTTTTTCGTCACAGTAACAGAAATTAAAGTAGAATAAACACAGTGGGTGACGAGACAGAGTTGAAAGTGACAAAGAGCCCTACCCATCACTCAGCTAATGAGTGGTGATTTCTTTGCCTCTAATTCCCAAAGGATAGTCCTAGCAGAGAAACTGTCTAGCACAGACATTGTCTAGCACAGACATAAAAATTATCCCAGAGACTAAGAAGAGATAAAGATTCTAGGAGAGGTGTAACCAGCATGGATACACCACAGGATTTCTGTTTTGTAAATGGAGGCTTGGAATTAGAGCTGGAAGAGGCTGGTCCTACCCCTTCATTTACAGATGACAGAGCACAGTTGCAGAGATGAAACAATTCTGCCCGAAGTCCCAGATGAAATTATAACCCAGCCTCCTTTCCTTCAGTAGGTACTGGGCAAACCTCCTCACTGCCTGTTACTACCATCTCCCTATCTGTGTTCCTCTGTCTATCAGCTCTATACCAGCCAGGTAATCCTTCACTGGCAGCTCCAGTTTCAGTGCATGTCTGAGGGTGGGTGACAAGTTCCCTCTTGGGTGGGGTGTTCAATTTACCTGGAAAGTTTCTTTCAGATAGGAGAAGCTGCAGACACGATGACTTAAAGTCAGGAGGAATGCTGGTCAACAGACATAACTTAAAAAGTGTACCTTAGAGGCCACACACATGGCATCTTCTCAGTGAAATGGTAGGGGAAAGCTTTCAGTTTCCATGGAAATACCCAGTGCCTGACTTTGTTGTATAAACATAAAATAAAACAGCAATTAAATATGTTCTCCCCTAACCCACCTCACCAATCTATATCAAAGAGAAAATGAGGCCAGGGGCAGCAGAAACATAAAGATGCTGAACTGGGGGTCCCATGGACTCAAGCAGGTATCCCACCATGCTGAAGATGAGGCTCTGTGATAAGAACTCTGTTATGATCAAAGCAGTGGCAAAATGTAAATCTCTAAGCATTCCTTCAGGTACTTTCTCCTCCGTCTCCATCGCTTGCTCAATAGTGGAGCAGATTCGAAGTAAAAATGTCTGAGGTGCCTGCAAGCTCATGCGAGCATCTCCTTTTATGAGTGGACAGTGGGCATGTTTTGAAGAACTGAAGTGGGTAGAGAGAGGGGAGGGAGAGAGAGAGAGAGGCAGAGACAGAGAGACACATACAGAGAGAAAGAGAGAAAGAGGGAAGGAGAGGGAAGAAGAGAGAGAGGGAGGAAGGGAGACAAAGAAGGATGAAAGGAGAGAGAGAATATGTGTGTTCATGCATGATGTGTGGGCGTATGTACATGTCATTGGCCAGAGGCCAATATCAGCTGTCTTTCTCAATTGATCTCCAGTATATGCTTTGGAAATAGGTTCTCTTAATGGACCCAGAGCTCACCCCTTAGGTAGACTGGCTGCCCAGTGAGCCAGGGGTCCTCTCATTTCCACCTCCCCAGTGCTGGGATGACAGGTGTACACTAATGCTTTTATGTGAAAACTAGGAATGGATTTCAGGCTCTTGTGTCTGTGCAGCAAGCACTTTATCCATAAAACATTTCTCCAGCCCCCAGGATTTTCAATCTTGTGTGACATGTACACAGCACTTAACCACACTCTCCTGTCTTAGGTTACCTGTGTATAAGGTAGAGTAATACTAATATCTACCTTTTCTACCTTCAACGCTCTCCCTTTCTGTGGAGAATATGTCCACGGACTCCAGTGGATGTGTGATATCCCAAAGAGTAGCCAACCCCAGAGGCATGGGAAAGGCACATCTCTCTTAAATGATGCAGTTCCCCACTTAGTGTTTCCAGATCATGGTCAACCATGAGTAGTGGAAAGCACAGAACTTGAAACTGCTGGTTAGTGAGGGGTTCAGGAGGTACTGCCCAAGGTTGTTATGACGCTCCACAAATCAGTGTGTATAAATGGGCTGTCATCTGAGAAATTTGGATTCTCCTCTGTTCTCAGGGTGAATTTAACACTACCACACAGTTGGCAGAGTATGTACCGTAAGAACCATCACTGGAGCACTGCACCCTAGAAGCCACACAGATGTGTATTTTTGGTGAAATATGGTGGCTAAAGTTTGGTTCCCATAGATATTCTCAGTGTCTAGCTTCACTGCAAAAGTAAACCATAGCAACAAGCAAATAGGACCCTCCTGCCTGACCTGGTCAGTCCAGAGTGAAGAAAAAGGTGTCTCTAGTGGAAACACAGACACACTGTGACATCAAGAGAAGTCAACATTGGCTTAGGACTAGTGGCCAAAAAGGAGCAGAGTATCAGTAAGGTAGTTTCCAAGACCAAAGTTGGCTCAAGTAAGTGAGCTGGAGAGGGCCTTGGATACTATAGAGGATGCCAAGGAGACTGGAGAGAGTGTACTTCAGCCCTCTTTCCCATGCTGTGACATCATAGGGCCTAAAAGACATCATTTTCATCAGGATCTTGGAATCAAAGAGAGCTCATAGGAAAGTACTGTTTACAATTTTGCCTAGTGACCCACCAGCAAAATGTTTACATATTGCTGCCACTTTGTGTTCTGCTAGGTTAGAAGATCCAAAGGGACAAATGCCTTCAACAAAGACATAGTGGCAACTCAGTTGAGCAAGAAGTTAAAGACCATCCTGGCCACTTAAGGGCTCCTATGGCTCTGGATCAAGAGGGAGGGAAGAAAGAAGGAAAATGGCGTGCTTGTTCACATGGTTAAGGTCATTAGGGAACTTGTGCACCCAATCTAAGCATGAATACAAATGGTCTGGAAGCCTCAAGAATGAAGGTTTCCAGTCATCTGACCATGAATTCCTGATCCACAGGAATTTTGGCTGAGGGCAAAGGGGATTTGGAACAAGAAGTGATAAAAATAAAGTGTGCATTGTCACAAGCATGTCCTCCTTGCCACTGTGACAAGATCTATGTGCACGTAACAAACACTTTGTTTCATCTCCTCTCTCAATCAGTCATTTGTCATCTATCTGTTAAGGCATAGGACACATGGACTACATTGACCTCCCAGAACTTGAGTTCTGAGAAAGGAGGAGAATGGAAATTGTTCTATAACCCCCTTCTGTGGGAAATTTTAGTATGTGTGCTTTTTGATTTTACACAGGATAATTCATTGTATCATGTGATAGCTCCAAACATAGCCTTACTACTAACTTCATTTGGAGATTAAAAGTGACAGCCAAGGAACTGTGTGTGGGCAATGAGTTGACAAGGTATAGATTCATGATGCTTAATTTTATGTATCAACTTTAAGGGGCCATGAGGTGCCTAGATAATTGATCAAGTTTTACTCCGAGTGTTTCTGTGAGGGTGATTTTTGTTGAGGTCGACATATGGATTGGTAGAGTGAACAGAGCAGATTATCTGCCCTAATGTGGGGTTAGCCTTGTCTAAGCAGTTGAAGGCCAGAATAAAATATAAAGCTCACGATTTCCTGAATAAGAGAATTCTTCCTGCCTGATATTCTTCCTATCAGCGTATTATCACTATAGATCTTGGACTTGACAGATTCATAGTCACAAAAGCCAATTCCTTATGCTGTCCATGCATCTGTGTATATATGTATGTATGCATGCATGCATGCATGCATCTATCTATCTATCTATTTATCTATCTATCTATCTATCTACCTACCTACGTACCATCTATCTACTTATCCATCTATCTGTCACTTGGCTATCATTTATATATCTCCATTCTACTAGTTCTGGTTTGTTTGTTTATTTGTTTTATATTTGTTTTGTAGAATTCTGGTGAGCGAAAGAACTTAGGGAGATATAGGATATAGAATAAGAATCCATTAGGGTGATCGATCAGTCTGTGAGTGACAGATAGTTGGACAGGTAGACAAAAGCATTAATGAGGGGGCAGAAAGGGAGACAGTGAGCTCACATGGTTTCAAAAGGAAGCAAACTTGCCTATGAGGACTAAAAACGCCATGGATAAAATATAATTTTTCTGTGAAAGGCAAAGTTAAAAACCAGATCACTTTCACCAAGAGGTTTACAAGAACCTCTCTGCCTCCCTTCCTTCGTTCCCTCCCTCTTTTAATTTGTTCCTTTTGTTGAGATGAGGTTTCATTATATATCTCTGACTTATTGTGTAGCCCAAGCTGGCCTCAAATTCATGATAATTCTCCTGCCTCGGCTTCCTGGGTGTTGGGATTACAGGTATGCACCACTAGGCCTAGCTCTCAAAAGCAGAATTCTTCAAACATTAAAAACTGTCTATAGCACATGTGTGCATGTACCTGTGGAATCCATAAGAGGGCTTTGGATCTCCTGAAGTTAGAATGACAAGTGTCAGCCTCCTTACGTGGATACAGAGAACTGAACTAAGGTCTCTGGAAGAGCAGCATGTGTGCTTAACCACTGAGCCATCACTCCAGATCCTCAAGGGCATTTCTTAAAGTTGCCCGCTGCCCTGGGAATTGGTTACAGGATGATTTCAGCAATCTATTTTCTTATCTAGCATCCTTTATGTACACACTCTTGGAGATTTCCCTAAAATCAGGTGCTCTGTGTACAACAATAATCCTGAGTCCCTGGAGAGGTCTGCCCACCCCTCCTCTTACCTCGGATGATGGTGACATTGCGAAGGATTTCTCCGTGGTGTGTGTCCACAGCCTTCATTTCCTCCATGATCATGGAGAGATTTCGAACATTGAAGTCTAACCGAGCACTGAGCAGACTGAAGCGCTCCCTGAGCAGATCTGTGGTACCCAGCATGAGGGAGACGGACTTATTCAGGTAGTAGAGCTCCTCAGCATGGGTGTGGAAGCCCAGTGTGCAAGACAGTCGAACATCATCCAGGTACTTGAGCATGCTGTGCACGTGGTTGTCAGTGGCATTAATATTGGTGAAGATAGTGCCGATTTCAATCTCATGAGAAGCCATACGTCCTTCTAGAGACTCGAACCTTTCCACTGTGCGATTCTGGGCATATCGGGTGTGGTATTGGAGGTCATGCATGTTCTCCTCATGGTCATCCAAAAAGGAAGAGATGTTGTCCAGCTGTAGCTGTAGGCCCATGACCTGCAGCGCCAAGTCATGCGTGCTCTCAGAATTCTGGCTAATGCGCTGTGAGGAGGCCCCCAGGGTGGCCTGAATGGTCTTGACTATTTCTCCGGTCTTGGCAGAGGTGCTTCGCAGACCCCCAAAGAGCCTGGTGTAGTTCTGCCAGTCAGTGACTATCTTCTGTAGGGTCAGGGTCTCTTCGTCTGTCTTCCTCTGGATCCCATGGACCCACTCAGCAGTCTGGCCGACTGTGAAATTGATCTGGTGTACAGCAGCCTTGACATCATAGCACTCCTGGGTGAGGTCCTTCAGGGTGATGTCCATACCTGCTGTGGTGGCCTGCCAACCCCTCACCTGTGCCAGGAAGAGTCCCAGGGACTGATTGACTTGGTGAATGGAGAAGGAACAACTGCCCATCTCCTGGGAGATTTGACTGCTTGTGGTGGAGAGCAGTTCATGGGCCTGGGAAGTCTGATCCAGCTGGACCTCCTGGGCCAGCAGCATCTTCTGAAGCCCCTCCAGCTCCTCCTGGAGCTTCCTGATCTCTTGCCCCAGCTGCTCAGCCTCACGGCAAAAGGAACAATTGATCAGGGCTTTTGGGTCTTCAGGAGAAAAGGGAACAACATTTTCAGTTAAATGGAAATCGTGTGTGTGTGTGTGTGTGTGTGTGTGTGTGTGTACATGTTTCTATGTGTGAATGCATTCGTTCTCACACGTGGAGTTCTGAGGACAACCTTAGGTGTTGTTTATCTTGAGTTTTGAGATAGACCCTCTTGCTGGCTCGGAGCTTGTCCTTCAGGCTAGGCTGGCTGGCAAGTGAACTCCTAGAATCCACCTGTTTCTACCACCCTGGCATGGGATCACAAGCTTCTGCTACCACACCAACCTTTCCCATATGGCTTCCTGGGACTAAACTTAGGTCACCATGGTTTTATGGCTGAGTTATCTCCCTAGCCCCAGAGATACTTCTTGAAATGCAGGCACAAGAAACTGGCAAGTGGCTTCTGGACCTTGCTCACTTTCTTGCTGTGAATACCCCTCTGTACCCCCTGAGAAAAGCCTCACCATCCCCGTGGAACTCCCTCCTTACTTTGCAATAGAAATGCAAGATTTTGGATATTTATCCCACAGTATCACTGCATTCTCAAGAATAGATTTTAGTAACTGTTCTGAGGGGGGCAAGAACACTCATTTAAGAATTCTACACACATTTTGCTATCTGTTGCCTTGATTGATATCTCACAATATATATGTGGGGAAGGTAGCCCTGCAGACATTTTTTCCCCTGTGACTCCTGAGGAATAAGGTTAGCTTGCCAAATAGAGCTTTGTTATTAGGTGTCAGGCCAACACTTTCTATTCGCAACAGAGAAAATGAGCTTTAAACCCACATCTGCGATGGTTCCTTCTGACTCACTGCCTCTTCAAATGTTCCTGATTGGAGCAGAGGCTAGAGACCACTGTGAGTTGTGCTGTGGCTGAAGGCAGGGACTTGAAATGGGCTCATACATCAGGAGGCTTTGCAAGGTCTTAAAAATCATTTGAGACATATGACAATTTTTTAGAATGGACCATGCTTACTCCCTTCCCTGACTATGGTCTCTGGCTAGATCAACAGCCCATATAGAAAACTTTGCCCCAGGCCTTGTTACCTCCCAGTGTCCCAGCCCTTCTCAATGGACAGTGCTCAGCTAGAGAGGGAAGTGGGGATCAATGGCTGGTCTTAGGAAGTTGGCAGAACCTGTCCATCTCTGGATAATAAGGGATGGAGGGTCCTGTGTGCTTCTGGACACTAGAATCTTACCTAGTCCTTGAAGATTTTCTTGCATTGACACAAGCTTTTTATTATAGATGGACTGGGCCAAGGAGATATCTTCTGAGAGAGAGTCCACCTTTCTAAAAACTGAGGAAACAGAAGAACACCGGACTGGGGTCATGGTTCAGAAGTAGCCACCATTGGTGAGATCATTTTCATCAGTCTGCCACTGAAACCATCCGTACCTTGCCCAGGAGAAAGGCTCCGTAATGGCCAAGCCAAGATGCTTCTTACTCCCAAGTTCAGCCCACGTACCTTCACAAGAATCATAATTCACCTCCCAACCCGGGTTTTAGAAACAGGACCTCCTCATAAGTCAGGATAATAGAAATTCACAAACATACAGGGTTTCTCTGTGTAATCCTGGCTGTCCTAGAGCTTGCTCTTTAGACCAGGCTGGTCTTGAACTCAGAGATCCACAAGCTTCTGTGGATCCCTCAACTCCCGAATACTGGGATAAAACCACCACCACCTGGCTCTTAGATCTAAATCTTAACTGGATGTTAGAAGCAGGTCTAATCTTTTAGTGGATTAGCCATAATGATGCCTGAGCCAGGAAGATGTTCGTCTAGGTGACAGGTGACTGGGGGTGTTTTTGGTATAGAAACCTAATCAGCTATCTATCTCCCTGCAGCCAGGACCAGAGAACGCTGAACTCACCCAGAGAGGCCAGCACAGCCACAGCCACCAGGAGCAAAGCCAGGAAGAGGTACAAAATCCGCACTGACGTGTGCAAAGATAGGTTCTTCTGGCAGCGGTTGCAGCGGGGTCCTGCCCGGCCTGTGGAGGACAAGAAAATGGCAGTGGCTTGGGTCTGTGAAGAGGTCGGTGTGGAATGCTCAGTTCTATGTTCCTCTTCTGTCCTGCCTCATCACCTCTCAAGCAGAGCTCACAAGGGGAGTTTTCCACTTGTCTTCTTTACTTGTCCTGCTGCCGAGGCTGAGTTTCAAGAACTTTCTGGGATAGAAGAAACAGAAACCACCCCACTCCTCCTTACCAGTCATCGTTTCTCAGCAGTATCTTTATTCAGCCCTCAGAGTGGGAAGATACCTTTCCTCTCTACAGTGGCCCTACCAATGACCTACAATCCCAGCAGCCTGCCTACCCCCCTGTCCAATGCAACGCTTTATTGTGTGCTCAACACAACCCAATTTGCCCAGGACCTTCTCAGTTACAGCACTGATACTCTCCTGCCATGAGAGTTCCTCAGTAGGGGCCAATCATAATGCTTAAAATAGAATTTCAGTTTTAATGTCCAAAGTCTCACTCCTGGGTATCCCCTCAGCCCCAGACATGCCAGGAGTTGGTAAGTAGTTTTCAAACTGGGCAAAGAAGTTATGGTTCTCCTGGAAAGCAAACAAGGACTTAAAGTCCACCAATCAGTTTGCTGCATGGAGGGAAGAGGGAGCAGGTATTTCTGGGAACTCTGGTAGGTGATCAGTGCCCACTGAGAATGTAGGATATTCCCCAAGATAAGCTCAGCTAAGCTGCAAATGGTGAATACTGGCAGCAAGTAAAAACCTAGTGTCTGGTCCACATGGCACACTAGAATAAATCCAGTTCTGAGGGCATGCCCAGGGCATCCTTGGATGAGTAACAGCATCCAGTCAAGGTAAAGGACACAAGCTGTAATCTATATTAAATGCCACAGAGCATCCTGGTCCAACCAGAAACCAAACAACATGATCAACAAAGCAGAGGACAGATCTTGGGCACAGTGTGTGGCTAGGGAAGATGGCATGGGTTCCTGCCAAGGCTCAGGTGGCTCCCAGGGGACACATGACACTTATGACAAATGCTGGTTTCATCCATATTGTACAGCCCCAGGCTATACAGCTTTGCCATTCTCTCTCCAAGGGACAGTAGGAAAATGAGAGCAGGAATTCTGAAGCTTCACACTGCTCATCAGTCTAGAGATGACAGCAGTAACTCCCAGCCCACAGAGGAGATAGGGAGTCCCTAGCACTTACCCTCTTGGGAGCATGGGAAGGATGGCATGTCCTCGTCTTCACCAGGCAGGTCCTCTTCAGTGATACACAGTACATCCCTGTCACTGCCAGCTGATCTCACTGCAATGAAACCAGTTGGCTCAGACCCCATCTTGTCCTTAAGCCACACCCTTCCCTTTCCAGCTTTCCATCTGATATCAAGGTTCACATCCCATGGCCATCTAGTTCCTAGGTCCAATACAGTCCACCTGAACCCCAGGTAACCTGATATAAGCTGAAAATGGGGGGTAGAAGTAAGATTTAGAAGGCCAAGTTATTGAGATATCCCACCCATCTGGTAAAGAGATGTGCCCATCTCCCACAAGCTAGGAAGACACACAGGCTAGTCTGCACTTTGCTCAGACCCCTTGGGGGGCGGGGGTGGAGCAAAGAGTCAGAATATGTTGGTTGGTCCAGCACGCGAAGCAGAAGCAGAACTTTCCTGCTTCAGGTACAACTCTGAAACTTGCATTGCATGGACTCCAGCACTATGTCCAGCCCAGCCAGGAAGGAGAAAGCAGGAATCCAGAAGTTGGCAGATTGAGGATGAGCACATCATTCTGCCTCCTGTACATCACTGGAGTCCCACCAAGCTGTCAAAGAAAGCATGAAGGAGAAGGGGTCCAGGGCCAGGTGATTCCTAAATAAAACCTAAAATGATGTGTATCATTATCAAGAGAACTGTTCTCCCTCCCCACCCCTTTCCATCTCTTCTTCCTGGGAAGATAATGAGGGAAGGTGCTTTAATAAAGAGGCGGAGCTTAGCCCAACTGTCGTCAGAGAGGCTCCACCCAGCACCCCATGGGAACCGATGCAAAGACCATTGCCAAACCCTAGGTGGAGCTTAGAGGATCCTGCAGATGAAGGCGAGGAAGGACTGTAAGAGCCGGAGGGGTCAAGGACACCCCCAAGAAAATCCAAAGAACCAGCTAACCTGAGTCCGTCGGGGCTCACAGAGACTGAACCACCAACCAGGAAGCCTGCATGGGACTGACATAGGTACTCCACACATATATCTTAGTATGTAGCCTGGTCTTTTTGTGGGACTCCTAACAGCAGGAGCAGGGACTGCCTTTGACACTGGGAACCTACCTTTGGGACCCTTCCTCCTTGTGGGTCGCCTTGTCTAGTCTTAATAGAAGAGGAGGCACCTAGACTTACTGCAACGTGATATGCCACGACTGGTTGATATCCATGGGAGGCCTGCCCTTTGTTGAAGAGAAAAGGAGGAGGAATGAATGGGGGTGGGGTGGGAGGAGGGACAAGGAGGAGAGGAAGGGGAAATGGCATTTGAGATGTTAATTAATTAATTAATTAAAGAGACAGACCAAGCCATTGAGCCATCTAGGACTTACTTTGCTCTGGAAAATGGAGTTAAGGTCAAGAATGAAACCTAAACTCCTTAGGAGAAGCATCTTTGACCCCTTTAAAAGGGTTTTATTTATTTACATATTTAAATTATTTTATTCTTTAGTATGCAGAGGTGTGTGTGTGTGTGCACATGCATGCCATAACTAGAATTTTTTTTATGAGGAGTTAGAGTTTGTTAAGATGAGATTTTAACATAGGTTTAGGTCTCAACATTAATAGAGAGACACTCAGGAAGAACAGAGTATTCCCAAGTGTGACTGTGGGCTTCTCAAGAGAAAGCTACTTATGTGTCTTAACACCCACCATATATGCCATTAAAATATTTTATTTTGTTTTTAATTATGTACATGCGTGTGCACCTGTGTGAGGGATGTGTATGTGAGTGTAATATAATATCCACAGAGGCCAGAGGAGGGTGTTGGATTCCCCTGGAGCTGGAGTTGTAGCCAGTTGTGAGACATCTGAAAAGAGGGTTGGGAATTTAACTCTGGTCCTCTGGAGGAGCAGCAAGTGCTCTTAACTGCTCAGCCATCTCTCCATCCCCAAGTCATAGATACCATTTCAATGGCATCTGAAGCTACAGCTCAAATAGTTGAAAAGAAACTTAGTTTCTCCCACCCCTAAATATAAAATCTTTATAGAGTCTCTACAAATGAACTTACTGGATTGACCATAAGGATATTTTAATCATAAGATAATTAAAAGTTATCATCAAAGAAGGATATTAAAATCATACTTTTTAGCCTGGCAGTGGTGGCACATGCCTTTAATCCCAGCACTTGGGAAGCAGAGGCAGGTGGATTTCTGAGTTCGAGGCCAGCCTGGTCTACAGAGTGAGTTCCAGGCCAGCCGTGGCTACACAGAGAAACCCTGTCTTGAAAAAACCAAAGGAAAAAAAAATCATACTTTTAACTACATAGCATATACTGATGTGCTGGCATACCCCAATGAGGCTCATTATAAAAACAAAATGTATTTATGAGTTTAACTCAAATTATCTCCATGTTTTCTCATGTATACTTAAAAATTGTTGGTGAATGGCTTGTTATGAAGGGGGACATTGGACCTAAGGGCTAAAGAAAGTACTTATCATGTATGAGACCCTGGTTCTATCCCTAACACACACACACACACACACACACACACACACACATGTGCGTGCGCCTGGAGACTCTATCCGGAGTCTGGAGATGCTGAGTTCTCTGGTCAGCTTTCAGACAAATAGCCCCTTTTCCTTAGCCTCTTGTTCTTCTCCTTCCCTTCCCCACTTTTAAAGGAACCAGCTGGGGTACAAGTTAGAACCTCTCCTGACAGGTATGACCAGGCACTGACCAATCAGAGTGAGTGTCATGACCAATCAGAAAGGTCTTGGACTGTCCCAAGTTGAGACACAGTGCACAGCAGTGCTGAAGAGGGACAGCTTCTGTGGTCTGGGCTTTACTGTGGGAACCGTGACCTAGCTGTCTGTCCCTTGTAGGACTCACAGTCACATGTTCCCATCATCGAACACGCTGCCAACTCTATGCCTAGGATATTGTCACTCAGTCCTGTATTTGTGTTCCCCTGGCTTGAGCTCCCAGTTTAAATGCCACGCCCATTTCCCCTCTCCCTGTCTTCCTCCTCTTGTTCCTCCTCCAAGAATTCTTCTTCCTTGGGGCTGGTTTTGCTTGGTCCCTGGCAATTTCTGTTTTCTTTCAACTCCACCTATGTATTTGGTAGGATGTTTGTCGTTTACCTAAAGTTTAAAGCCCAGAAAACCTGCTGGAAGCAGCCATTCCTCCTTTGTTTCATTGTTGTCGAAGTTTGGGTCTGGCCTCAAGGCAAGCATCTTGACAATCGTATAAATTTTACAGCAGCAAGTATCACTTTTATGGTTAAATAGATCAGGGCCAAAGACATTTAAGAATGTTACTAACAGCACACACAATATAAGTGGAGAAGCCAAGACTTGACTCAAAAATCTTCCCTTTCAGGCCCACATACTACCACTGGGAGGGAAGAACAAAAGCCCTCCACAGTTCTAAGAGGTATTTCTCCTGCAAGGACAAGATCGGGGGGGGGGGGGGGGGGGGGGAAAAAAAAACGGCCGGGGGCGGGGGGGGGGGGGGGGGGGGGGGGAGAAAAGAGACAAGCCCGTGACTGAGCAGGCAGAACCTCAGGGCTGTGACAATGATCAGTAGCCCTCTAGGGTTGTGAACACCATTGGTCTCTTTGACCACATGTTCCAAATGTTGCCCTGCTTCCCTGTGATCATCTGGGAAAGTAAGATGCAGTGTAGATATGATGATTAACGCTCAATGTCAACTTAGCAGAATCTACAATCACCTGGGGATGGGTCTCTAGGCATGTCTAGGGAGCAGTATCTTGATTAGAATTACCCAAGGTGGGATGACCTGTCTGGTGGGTGGCACCATTCCCTGGCTGGGATTCTGGAATGTATTTGTGGTGAAAAGGAGCTGAGCAGCAGCAAGCATCCATTACTGTCTGCTTCTTGACTTCTGATGGGTGTGGCCAGCTGATTCAAGCTCACACTGGCTGGACTTCCTCACCACAATGGGCTGTATCTCTAATGGTGAGCCAAAAGAAAGACTTTCTCTCTGAAGTTGCTTTCGTCAGTATTTGTCACAGCAACAGGGAAAAACAAAAAACAAAGACAGTGGGAAAGAACACTTGAGAACCAGTGGCAACCTTGAGTGGGCTCATCAGGGAAGGAACTGAGGAGGGTCCCCATGGCTGCCATAAAGCCCCTCTACTTAGCTCCCAGGTCTGTCACAGTTCCACTGACACTGGAGTAAGGCCCTTGCTGCATGTACTCCAGGGTCATGGATTCACCTCTGTGGAACTCAGCAGCCAGCTGTCATTCCAAGAGCTTAAGTTCTAGGGGTGGACGCCATGTTTAGCACAGTGGCTGGCTCAGGGAAGAGTGCTTTGAAACCTCTGAATGAGTTTTCGTTATGCTTTCTGATTTACAGCTAAATTTGAACATGTCTGAGGATCTTATGACCCCAAGGTTCAGAGTCCCACCTCTAGGGGAATTCTGGGTTGAGGGAGGCTGAAGGAAATATTGGGGCTTAAAGCACTCCTACCTCCACTATCCTGGTGGATCCCTGGGAGACGCCTAAGAAGGATAAGGTATAAGAAATTAGAGAAATTAGTCTCTGGATTTGACCGATGGATGGGGAAATGGTGTGTGTGTGTGTGTGTGTGTGTGTGTGTGTGTGTGTGCGCGCGCGCATCTGTCTGTCTGTCTGTCTGCTGGTAACATGGTAAAGAAGAGCCGAGTGGGAGAGAGAGACAGGGACCTGCTGGTGTGTGTGAGAGGTGCTGCCCATCTTTTTAGCAACCTTCCCAGCCCTGCTTTGCAACTCAGTCTGCAATTCCTCCATCAATCTGCCAGCTGTTTACAAGGACAGCTTTGCCCTGGCACTTTACAGGGTGATGATCTCTTTCCCAAAAGCTTCAGGCTAGGTGGACTAGAATTTTTTGGACCATTCTGTGCTTGTCTAAATGGAAACCTCAACAGCTAGCTAGGAACGCTCATCCCCAGGAGCTCTGCAGAACACTGCATGATAGAGCTGCTGGGATCTTCAGGCTTCAGTCAAGCCCCTCAGAAAGATACCCCTTCCTTCCTGTCTGTGCTCCTCATTTCTCTCCACTCTTTAGTGGCGCTTCTTGGCCCTCCCTTGGGACAGGGCCTCCTCCCTGTCTTGGCTCCAAAGGCTATTTCATCACTCCACTGTTTATAGCCTTTGCAAGGAATCTGGGATGATTTAAATGAATCCTGGCTGACACCAGCCTTCAGCAAACACCCCTCCCATGGCTGCCTTGCCACACCCTTGCTCCCCTGGTGAGAGCCCCTAAAATTGCTTATCATTAACAAAGGGAGTCAATAAAGACCACGCTTCCAGAACTGCATGAATTGGCCCACAGAGGGGAAAGACAGCAGCCTGCCCAGTCCTCTTTAGATCAGTGGTTCCTGAGTGTTGGCCCTCTTCCCGGTGATGACATCTCAGCTCTGTAACTCATAGTCCTCCCCAGTCCCCAAAGAGGGTTTCTCTTTTTCCTAATCCTCGGACTTCCTGCTGTCCAGTGTAGAGTCCTGCCCTGGGGGACTCTGATTGGCCTATATCTGGAACTCTTCGGCAGCTTGCCATGTTAGTCTCTCTCACTTTAGTGAGAACATAATCCAAAGCATTTGTGGGGCTCCCTCAAGCCAAGCCTTTTGTTAAGTACAAAGTCGATGTGTTTATGTCTCATTGAGCTTGGTTCTGGTTCGAGTCCAGATGAACATGCAGACAGAGAGTGAGCAAAGCTGGGAGAGAGTTAAGCTGGTGAGAAGATGAATGGGAATTAGATAGGAGCCAGGGCACAGCCCTGGTGCTGAGCCAGACATGCTCCCCTGGGGCAGGGGAAGAGTTCTCCTTCATCTCCCCATTGCCCCAGCCTTCTGGGTTGGGGATATAGCTCTCAGAAGGGGGCTTACAAGTCAGTCACTGCTATCTCATTACAAAGACCCAAGGATAGTAGTAATGGCTTCTTAGTGTCCAGGAGTCTGGAGCCAGACCCCAGCACACATGTGTCATCTACAGAGTTGCCAGGAGAGCTGGGATAGGATCCTTCCACCCAGGCCTGCCATCTGTTTACCCATCAGAACTCCCGCAGGGTGTCACCTTCAGGGCAGTCCACCTTCCCCTGAGCTCTATGCTGCAGTGGGTGTCAGTAAAGATAGCTTGCGGACTTTTGGTGAAGGCCTGAATGTTTTCTGCTGTTTTAACCATGAGCTCGTTTTAATTTAAAAACAAATGAAGAGCAATCACTTAAAATACGGTTTCAATGTTTTATTCTTGGTATTGTTTATGGCCATGGGAGTGTTGACATAGGGGTTTTGCAATAGCTTAAGGCCGAAGAGACACATTGGGGGTGGGGGTGGGGGTTTGAAGCTTGAACTCCCAGGAAACAGAAGGTGGGGAGGAGGGCCTAGGGAGGCAGCAGAGTTCAGGTGAGGCTTCCCTCCCTTCCACAGAGCTAGACAGACATGGCTAAGACTTTCTTTTTCTTTAATCGGGAAGGATTTCTGTTTGGGCTGAGTGGCAGGAACATGAATATATGTGACATTTAGGACTTTGGATTTGCCCAAAGTTAGGGTGACCTCAATGTAAAAGTTGTTGGGCATCTGGAATAGCAAGGAGAGCCTTGGTATTCTGAGAGCCTTGTTCTGATAGGACTGAGATGTCTGGAGCAGGCCAATCATCTAGGAAGGAGTAGCTTCTATTGCAGGTCTGTATGGGCTTTCTCTTTCCTCTCTTGCCACTTTCAGCGTCTGGAATTGTTGGGGCTGGGCTTGGAAGAGGACTCTGGATCAGACAAGACATGTCTAGAGCTAAATTTCTCATGAGGCCCCTCTGAGGGACACCTAGGACAGCAAAGTGCGCTGGGAATTGTGAAAGGGCAAGTATCCAAGGCTCTAGAAACCAGTCACTGTTTCCCTTGTCCTGAGGCCACAGGGATCTGAGCTGTGACCATGGAGTGCTTTCAGCTAGAGAAGACTATCCAGGTGGTACTCTTCAAGTGGCCCACATTGCAGGCCACATGCTTGGAAAAAAAAAAAAAAAAAGTCAAACAGCCCTTAAAGGCCAACATTGCAAGCCAGCTTCAAAATGTAATAGCAAACACTGCAGGTTGAAAGAGCCTCTGTTCAGCTGGTACCTGAGGGTGTAATCGCCAATGTAAGTGTCAGAAGGAAAGCCAGGGAGGAGGGGATTCCTTGTTTTTAAGCTTTTGCTTGCAAGAGCCAGGTAGAACATTGGGTTGCTAGGTGCATATCTTGGCACTTGGTTGCAGTCACTGCTGACTTTCTTGGGGTTGAACCTGGTTCAACCTTTCCTTCTGTGGGTAGAAAACAACTTTGCTTACCATCTGCTAACTCAGCCACCATCACTGACCAGGAAATGTG
>JADRCH010000013.1:8559856-8598196 GCA_019843965.1 Rhynchomys soricoides
TACACACACCACACACACATATACACACACATACACACACACCACACACACAGAGGCCACAACATAATTGAAGGCAGCTGGGAGTATATGCTAGAGCTCCATGCCCGTCAGAACACCCCGGATGCCAATCTAACACCCAGGCCAGCTGTGGGTCCATAGAAACTGCCAAGCTACCCACCAGCACCCATTGTAAAGCAGTATGCTTTTTCCTCTTTCACAAATTAGCTCAGAGATGTGAGTCCATTGGCCTTAAAGTTACCCCAGATGGACAACAGGTAACAATCAATGGTTTGGAGCTGACCTCTCTGGCTCCTGAATCAGTTGGTGGCTCTTTTCACCTTTGTGGAGTTAGCTCCTCATTTTTGACTCTAGTATCCTTTCTGGGCCTAGAGTTCTGAGGATGGAGGGCGTAGCCCGCTGCCTCATAAATAAACAACCTTTTCCAAGGCAAGCTGAGGAGTGGCCTCCACAGTGCAGATCGGCTCTCAGCCTTTTGGCCAAAATCAAATGCCAATCACAGGACTGTGTTTTTGTTTTACTAATCTATTTTTTATTTGATACATGTAGGCAAAGCAGCCCACATGTAGGACTGTGCACTGTGTGTGTGCTTGGTGAATGCGGAGGACAGGAGAGGTCATCAAATCTTCTGGAACTGGAGTTACAGACAGCTATCAGTCACCATGTGGGTGCCAGGAATCAAACCCTGTACTCTGAAGAGCAGCCATCATTCTTAACCGCTGAACTGACTCTCCAGCCCCATAGGCTGAGTTATTGCAGGCTTCTTTCCTCCCTTCCTGCCCTTGCTCTGTGTTTCAGGATCCTCTCTCAGTTTTGGGGACTTGCTTGCTCCTCTAGCACTGGGGAGTGGTGGAGCCTGGCTCTGAGGGATCCACACCAAATGCATGCTTTCTGCCATCCTCCAGCACATCACTTCTGCTCACCAAGTGGTACTGGACCGAGAGTTCCCCGTCCAGGGAGCACTAGTGAGGAGACTGGGGTCCAGAGATATAAATGACAGAACCAGAACTCATGTGGGTTACGGATTGGTGTGTTCACATTTACAGCAGCCAAGCTACTTCTGGACACTGTGGGAGAGCTCTCCTTTCAAGCCCTGTCACAGGTGGCTGTTAATGGCTCACAAGTGAGTGGGAAACTCTGAGGCAGGCTTGTCACCAAGAGACTGGTGGCAGATGTTTGCTCCTAGGCTTATGTGTGAGAGAGACCAGGTGCCAGCTTACATAAAAAGACATGGCTAGCTGGGAGGCCTGGCCAGCCACTGTCAGGCAGGAGTCCTCCTCCCCATCCACCCTCAGCAGAAACATCTTGGCAGCCAGAGCAGGGACCTGACACTGGTGCCCAACAGGTCCTTCTTCTGGTTTAAATACTATCCCCATCAATGCCCCCCCTCCACAAAACATCACATCTCTGTTTGCTTTGAGCAGGGGACTGTGGGTTTTGTTTTTTTTTTTTTTTTCCAGCAGATGTAATTGGAAGATTGGTGGAGCCTTGGAGGAGCCAGAAAAACCAGCCTCCCTTGGGGAAGGGCCTCTTTGGAAAGTGTAGCCCCTTCCCCCTCAGGGTTGAGGGGCACCATGCTTTTCACACTCCAGAGAGAAAAAGATTCACTCTGGAGATCCCAAAGGCCTAATATTTGCTGTTTTAATCTACCCTGTCCTTTCCATGATAGGAGATGGTGGCGGCTCCTTCTGGCTATTGGGGAGAGGGGCATGCTGGGAGTCAATCTTTTTCTCCTCTGGCAGCTCTGCCACCCTTTGAGGCCCTGAGGTGTCACAGGAAATCCTTGAGGGTTTCTGGAGAGCTACCCTGAGGTTTGTGGGGGGAAGTTTTCCTGGAATCTGGGAGAAGCAGCAAGATGGGAGCAGGGGTGAGCAGGCAGGAGCCATAATTGTCTCAGTTCTGTCCTGGGACCTCCTGAGACATGTGCATCCACACTAGCTCTTTGGTCCCCAACAAAGGCTTTCAGGCCCACCTTTGCCTCTTTTTATTTTATCTGCAGTGGGATTGGTCGAAGCACTCTGAAAAGTGCAGTGTCTTAGCATCATCCGCAAGGTTCAGGGCAACCCTGTGGACTACAGTAATAAGATGTGTCCTCAGTGGTTTCAGACAATGGCCTGTCCCAGGACTACAGAGAAGAGGAGAGAGCTTCAGTGACCAAGCAGCCCATGGGCGAGGCTCCTTCTCATCTGCCAAGGGAACACCCCAGGGCTGGTTATAACTGCTTGATTCACCCTGGTCAACCTTAGACCCCTCGAGGCCATCAGAAAGCATGGGCAGAAGGTGCCAGAGGCCAGAGGGAAGGAAACAGAAATGTATCAGTCCCTTCTGAATCAGAGGACAGAGCCATGGCGCTAGACCCTTTGGCTGGTAATGAATTAGAACAGGTTGCTTATTCCATTTAATAGCTACAGAATTCCTGGGACTCAATGCAAAATGAAAAAGGAGGTGGGGGGAATACTTGTTTAAAACACTATGCATTTCAAGATATCATCAGTGGCACCATCAGGGGACCAAGTGTGGGTCCTATGGGAGTACTGAACACTGGGCACATGGAAGGAGTCAGAGATTTGTCTGCGAGGCCCTTTCTTCTCGAATACCCAATCCTTGGATACCAAAGAGACAAACCACCACTGCTCCAGTTGAAGCAGGCTTGACAAATGGGGCCTGAACTCCTGTCACAACTGTCCCTTCTCAGCAACACCCGAGAGTGCAGCTTTGGAGCCATGAACACCATCTCAAAGGTCCTCTTAGGACAGTAGAGGTGGCGAAGTTCTCCCTGTAGGGACCCAAGCATTCCCTGGACTGCTAGGGGAGGGTTTCCAAAAGGCACCAGAGAGAGTACCCCTAACCTCATGACCTGGAAGGGAGCTCTCCAGAACCCAGGAGGAGCAGCTTGGAATCAAGAAGGGTTTTTACTTCCATTCTAAGTCTGTCTGGCCCTCAGGGCTTGCTCAGTTGCTCTGATCCTAAGTCAGAGGTCAGGGAGTGTCAGACATGGTTCAGACCCTAGGAAGGGAAGGACTCAGCGGGGCTCCAACTGAAATGATTGTTTTGAGGGAAAGGGGACAGAGTTGGTGCAGCTTACACCCCAGTGGAATCTGCAGGAGCCTCTGGGGTGGGACCTCAGCTGCGTTCCACACCAAGCATCCTTCTGTGCTCCCTGGGGAACAGGATCAGAATCTTCTCTGGACTTTAAATTTGTTTTGAGGGGTGAGCAATGGCGGTGAGGCCGGCACTGCAAGGGCCCTGTGTGATGGTACACCCTTCCTCTCTTCTCTTTCCCTCCTCTCTACTCCTTCCCTAGACTTAAGGCTCTTCTTGTGTCACCTTCCGACCCCACCTCATCCCTCTTCACTTCAGGGATTTTTTTTTCCTAAAAAAGTCAGGGGCCCTGACCTGCAATATCTACCTAGCTCTGGGGACTTTCAGCCCTCCTGCAGTCCAGACTCCAGGGTGCCCCGGCCTGGGCCGCGTCTTGGGAGGAAGGATGGATGTTCTCTATGCTCCCAGGGAGTTAGCTTACCTTTCATGGCCCCTTCTGCGCGGGCCTCTGCAGGGCCCTGCAGCGCTCGAGTAGCCTTGGATGGAGCGGGAAACCGGGGTCTTCCCCGGGCACCGACCGCCGCCCCTAGGTACGGCCCGCAGGTTTAGGGCTTGCGTGGGGACACATGCGGCGCTGTGCCGCTGCCCAGGCGGCGTAGCAGGAGGAGGATCCCGGGGGTCGCAGGCTGGGGACGCCACGCTGCCCACCGGAGCCGGGCGAGCTGTGTTGCCCCGCGCCCGCAGTCCTGGCCTCGCGCGCATCCCTCCCTCCGCCTCCCGCCCTCCCTCGTCGTCACCGCTTGGGCCCCGGCCCAGATCAACTTCCTTGATATTTTCAAAACTGCCGCTGCCGGGGCCACAGGGCCCCTGGTGAGCGACGACCGGTGCGCGGGAGGGTCTGCCACCCCGGGTGATAGCGTGGTTACCATTGTGGTGGGCGGGGACCGGGACTCTGGATTTCAGTTCTGCGTAGTTCCTTTGCCCATCTATAAAGCAGAGAGACCGGGAGGAGCAAGAATTCTTGGGCATCAGCCTTCTGCCAACTGTTGGTTTTGCTCTGGTCTGTGCTCTCCACATCTGTACACCTCTGCACTGCAAGCCTCCTCTTAACCTGGTCGACTCTAGTTGACACTTCTTGCTTGCTGTGGTTCTGCCGCTGCCAAGCTCAGTAATGTTGAATTTCTTGTCTGCAAGGGAGAACTGGGCCCTGAGCACTCCCAAATCCTGTTCCATGTAGCTGGGCCACTGGTGTAAAGGACACTAGAGGGAAAGCCACCTCAGACTTGAGGTTTGACTCTTGTCATAAAAACCCCTTGGTATGCCATTTTGTATTAAGTGAGCATATGTTAATCACACATTCAGCTGTCGGTCACCTCCCAACTTCCAGATCCTGCCCTAAGTTCTGGGAGAAGGTGAGGAACACTTGTCAGTAAGGACCAGAACCCAGCAATTAAGCAACAGCACTCGCGGAGATGTGGCAGACATGACAGCAAAGAGCAGAAACTCCAGAGGGAGGACAACCCAGTCTGGTCTCTTCTTGTGGCTGAAGAATGGAGACTGGAGACGGTAACATCAAGATTAACAAAGATTAATAAATGATGCCAATTGATGGAAGAGAGCTGGATAACCCCTCCCCCCCATTCCTCACTTCCTTCTAGTCCCATCCCCCCATCTCCTGACCACTATGTAATGTAAATGGCATTGGGGTATTTCCCTCAGCTTATTACCTCACTGTCATTTCTTGGCGGGGGTGGGTGGGTGGGTGGGTGGAAGCGTTTTCTTTTCTTTTCTTTTCTTTTTTAAATAAGCTCTTTTTCTAACATGTGTCTGTTGCTGCTCTTTACTGCCTCAGGACTCACACCCACCCCTGTAACACTCTGATTGCTAACAGCCCTGCTCTCTATTCTGCCTCTGCATGTCTTCTCAGTTAAGGCTGGAATAAAGCGCTGAGGGTGTGTGTGTGTGTGTGTAGGAAGAGACTGCTATTCACCCAGCAGACCAGACAGAGCTTTGCTCTGTTGCTTGCAGTCTGCTTGCCCTTGCCCTGGGAAGGTCACAGATTTCGAAATGTGTACCCTAACCATATCAGCAGAAACACACAACCTGGAGGGAGGGAGGAAGGCCGGGGCACTATGTCTGGGTTCTGAGAATCACAGGCTGTATGTGTGCACTTCTTTGGAGGCACCAGGTAGACGTTCATACCCATCCACAGAAACTCATCTTGGTGGTCGCCCATTTATTAACTTGTTTGACCCTCTGTGTTACTTACTTTCCTTGTTGCTGTGATGAACTAGGGATAAAACAGCTTAAGGAAAAGGGGTTTGTTTGGGCTCCGGGGTTGAGCACACAGTCTAACACAGAGGGGTAAGGAGCAGTGGCTTCTCCCATGTGTGCTGTGGCCACTCGAAGGTGAGGCATCTGGTCATTGGAAGCATCACATCACGTGTAAGCATTGTGTCAATGATCAAGAAGCAGGGAGAGTCAGATGCTGGCCCTTACCTCAGTTTCCCTTTCTTTCCCTTTTTGTTCCATCCGGGATCCCAGGCCCTGGGATGATGCCACCCACATTTGGGGTGGTTCTTCTTGCCTCAGTTAAACCTCTCTGGAAGCAGCCTTACAGACACCCCCAAAAGTTTGTTTCCTAGATGATTGTAGGTCCTGTTGAGTGGACAAGATTGACCACACACACTCTCAGCAATCCTGTGAAGTAAACACCACCATTGAATCCATGAAAAGGCTTAACTACGGATAGGTACATTTAGCTTGCTAGTAAGGTGGGAATGGTGGGATTTGAACCCGAGCAGGTTAAATCCAATACTTGTTAAAATACTGTGGAAAGCGCTTAGATATTTGCGGACAGAATGAATTTTAAAAGGAGTCCTTCATTTTATCCATGTTTTCTATAGCTGGTGGGGGAATGGTCTCACCCTTGTGTGAGGGAGCAAGGAACCTCTCCCAGAGTCTTTCTGGGTCTGAGGATATTTACATCCTGGATATCGTTCTGATCATCCAAGAACAGCAATGATCACCCCTGAGAGCTGATGCTTCCGCTGGCAGATGGTCTCTAGGTGAGCACAGAAGGACCAGGGCCAGCCCTGAGGATACAGAAGATATTCCATGCTCTAAAAGGACTCTGGGGAGAAGAACTCAGCTTTGTGGGGTGATGAGGAGTTAGCAGAGAGCAGGAGCTGAAGATCTGTGTGGTAGAGAGTGAGAAAAAGGAGACCCAGCAGGACCAGAGCCTTGCCACAGGGCAAGAGGGGAGCACAGGTCTAATGGAGTCCATGCCAGCCGTTGGGCCACTTTCTACCCACAGCTAGAGGGGTGCTCCCGGGTCAACTGGAACTCTTCCCACCAAAGATGAAGCTTCAAGGTCACTGGAGGATGGTGAAAGCTCAGAGGTGAGAGCAGAGGCTTGCAGAAGCTAGAGAGGGGAGGGGGAACTGGCACCATTTTCACTCTAGCCGTGGCAGGCTGAGGATGGAGCATGGACACACACACACACACACACACACACACACACAAACACACAGGCTATACCTGCATTGAAAGTCAAAGGAGATGGTTAAAGGCAAAAGTACTCTCTAAGGAGAAATATGACCTCGATGGTAGATGTGCCAGGGATTTATGAAGATGGGGAGCCCAGTGCTCCTGAGATGAAATTGCTGTATGAATTTTAAAATGACATTGCCCAGTTGAAAAAGAGATCATTGAAATTGCATTTAGTCTATACTTTATTTTGGAGATAATTACATTTTTATAATCTCTTCTCCTGTTTAAATGTGTAATATGTCTGCAAGAATCTTAAACTATTACTGTTATTATTTGCTTTTTGTTAGACATACTACAACAATTCCTTATGCAAGAACCGAAAAAACTTTTTAAAGGAAAAATCTATGTGATTAAAATGATGTATCACACACACACACACACATACACACACACATACACACACACACACACATACACACACACACATACACACACATACATACACACACACACACATACACACACACACATACACACACATACACACACACACATACACACACACACACACACAGATATAGGAGGACTGAGAGGTGAGTATGATTGGGGTACATAACGTAAGATTCCCAAAAAGCAATAAAAATATTATGTTAAATTAAAAAACCGAGTGAGCTTGAGCACTCTCTGCGTCATGACTGGGGATTTAAAATTGCTTTAAGCTCTGTTGCTATGACTTCTCCACACAACAGACTTTACCCTCAAGCTGCAAGTAAGGCAGGCCCTTTCTCCCTTAAGTTGCTTTTGTCAGGGTATTTTATCACAGCAAATGGAAAAGTGATGATGACAGTTTCTCTGATAATAGTATCACATATTAGGTTACTAGTTTAGAATAAATAAAGCTAGACCACTCCCTCGTCCCCACACCCAGTCCCACCACACACATGCATACACAAAGAGTCAGATGCAAATATTTCATTTTAGTTAAATACAGAGAAATAAAAAAATAACACAACAGAAGCTGGATGAAAATGAGCAGAATAGCTTTGAGTGGAGGGAAGAAATTCTCACCTAAGACAGGAAACCCAGAGACTAAAGAAAAAGATAAACACACTGACTTGCATAAAAATTTGAGAAAGTCTCCACAACCAAACAAAAAAATAAATGACAGCTTGCTGGAGAGGGGGAGTGGTGGTGAAGCTATGACTCGGGAGTTAAAAGCACTTGCTGCTTTTCCTGATTCAAGTTTGGATTGCAGAACTCATGTCAAACAGCTGACAAACATCCAGAAATCCAGTTCCAGGGCCCCTGACACCCTCCGCCACCTCTGTAGGTGTATGGCACATGCTCAAACACGTAAGACAAGTAAATACAAATTAAAAATAATTTTTAACAGAAAGAAAATTTAGAACACACAAAAGATTACTTTGTTTATTCAAAAACTCTTAAAATTGATAGAAAAACACAATAACTTGTTGAAATAAATGGACAGCCAAGAGACAGAAAATGCCTCTTTGTCTATCTGTCTCTATCTCTCTGTATGTCTCAGTTTTTCTGTCTCTGTCTCTATGCCTCTCTCTCTCTCTCTCAGTTTTTTTTTTCATGAGGCAAGGCATCATTCAAAAGTTCAGGCTCTCCTGAACTTGATGTGTAGCCCAGGCTGGCCTCAAACTCATACTAGTAGGCACCACTACTCTTGGTAGAAGATATTAGTTTTCAGCTCACCAAATTGGCACATGCAAAGGACATTAACTCTCCTGATGGTCATGTGGGAAGGGGCATTCTTAGAGAAGCTAAAGTCACAGAAATCCTTGGAGGACAGTAAATAGACAGTGCTTCTGAGCCTTAAGAATGAGCCCTCTCCAATAGGTAAAGTTCTTGGTGTCCAAGCACAAGGTCCAGAGTCTGAATGCCTAGAACCTGCATCTGGGTGTGGCCATGCCCATCTGAGAGAGATGGGAGTTGATAGCCTGGTGTATACAGCAGAGAACAAGAGATCTAGCCTCAAACAAGGTAGTTGGTGAGGACTGACACCCAAGGTTGCTCTCTGCCCTCCACGCACGTGCCATGGCTCATAAACAACAACTCCTACACATATATGTAAATACACATACACACTTCACACACTGTTGGGTTAAATGTGAGGTGTGGGGGAGTCCCGCGTCCGCCCCAGGCTTGTACCTCTTGACATGGAGAGACTGGACATGGGAAGTTTGACTGAGCTCACCCCGTTGCACGGCCAGGCTGGTGTTGGGCTATGAGAAACCACATGGAGACACCGTCCGGGGATGGTAGAGTGCGGCCTGTGGGTCCCAGGGATCGAATGGAAGCTGGCTCCGTCTGGATCTCAGGCTCTTGGACATCCCAGGCAACGCTGGATGCCGAGGAAGAACTGAGAACAAAGTGAGGGCCCACGGGCTGGATCTAGCCTGGGCTGAAGGGGGAAAGGTGGGGAGGAGCGTGGTGGGGTCTCAGGGGGATCATGTAGCGGCTTGTTGCTGGCTAGCTCATTTGGTTTGATTTGTTGGCGGCCCTGGCTGGGAACGCTGGGAGGCCTTTTGTGGGAGACTAGACACAGCTCTTTAGACAAAAGCCTGTTCCATTGTTCCCCATGGCGGACCCGGATGAAGATCTAAGGTTTCAGGGCGTTTTATTGTCATGGCAGAGAGTGGCATGAGTGAATCTGTACCCAAGGACCTCAGGAAGTCAATACTATTGACTGGGAAGGGGAGTGGCTAAGCCTCTAGGTGCCTTATTAACACGGGGATGTCTTGAGGCTATGTGACCACGCCTCTACCTGTGGAGGGGTTTGAGGCTACGTTACCCAGTAGTCATAGACCTACGGAGAGCTGCGGTCTCATGTCAGGAGTCTGGTTTCTAGGAGCATGGCAAACGCCTACTGTCCCTTGTATGGTTGTCACACACGGAGATGAAAAAACAAAAGAAAAAATGAGTTGTTTGTTTTATCTGTTAGTATCTTCACCTCACTGGAAGCAGCAAGGGCATCAAGAAAATCAGAGACATGTAGAAGGTCATGATTTTTAACATTACTTAGGCCAGTGGTTCTCAACCTGTGGGTCATGGCCCCTTTGGGGGGGGGTCACTTATTGGATATTCTGCATATCAGATATTTACATTATGATTCATAATTGTAGCAAAATTACAGTTAAGGATTAGCAATGAAAAGAATTTTATGGTTGGGTAGTCACCACAACATGAAGAACTATATTAAATGGTTGGAGCATCAGGAAGGTTGAGAACCGTTGGCTAAGACAGACAAAATTGGATTAAGAGAATGATTTAAAAAATATATCGAGGTTTACCATGGGATGCTATGCAGTCTCCCAGAAGTATGGGCTAGGTCTTCCCATGCATTGACTAAGAGAAATGTCTATGACATGATGTTAGGTAGAAGAGAAGAAGTTGCATATGATTTAATAAATATATATTTATTTTTATCTTAAGTATATGTGTGTTTGTCTGCATTTATGTACATGTACCACATGTGTGCAGTGCCTGAGGATCTCCTGGAACTGGAGTGATAGGCTGTGAACCATCCTGAGTACTAGAAACTGAACTTAGATCCTCTGAAAGAGCAGTAAGTGCTTGCTGTTAACTGCTAAGAAATCTTGTCAGTGCCTTTAATATTAATATTAGTATTAATATTAATTTTTATTTCTACACCTTTATTTCTCTGTGTAAAGAGTAAGGAAAGGAATAAAATGGAACAATTGGCACACACACACACACACACACACACACACAACATGGTTGGGGTTAGGAAAGGGGATTGGTAAGTAGATGGGGGAGGGGTTCCCATTACATCAGCAGAAGTCAGTGACCTAGGACACTCCCCTCTCTCCCAATATGAGCAGGAACAACCAGCCCTTCCTTTCAGGCTGCTGTCCTGCCCAACTTGTACTGCTGAAGCCCCTTGGGAGGTAGACAGAGAAGTCTTCCCAGGCTACAGAGAGGAGCAACTGAACCGTGCTGGGGGAGGGTCAGTCCATGCACAGAGAGTGACAGTCATTGGCCCTCAGCACCTCCCTAAGGGAGGTAGCTTTGTGGGGGTTGGAGGGTGGACACCAGAGGCCTGCAGTGCTTCTTTTATCCAGCATCAAGCAAGAGACAGAGCAGTCAGAGTCTCCTGGGAGAAGTACGTGACATCCACATCCTGGTCCTGGGTCAGCTTCTCCAGGATGGGTTTGACCTCACTGTAGGGTACTGTTGTCAAGAATGGATCCTCTTCTGTAGCAATTTGGCCACATTGAAGCAGACATTGATGACTAGATCCCCAGCCATACTGTGGGCAACATGTGTTTGGTGGTGATGCCCTGCTCACAGGCCTCAGACAGCACATTGATGCAGAAGAGTAGAGTCATGCAATGCAGGTAGTTAGGGTCTTCAGACCTTGGGGCTAAGACCTTGGGGACAATAGTGGCATAGGCCCACTCCTTCCTGAACTTCTCCAGTGTTTTCTTGAGGTTGCTGGTGGCAGCCTCACTGATAGCACAGATATGATCCACTAGCCAGGCCATACATAAAGAGTTGAGTTTCTCAACAATAAATTCCACACCAAGCTGTCCAGGAAGCAGAGGCATGTATTCAATGATGGCCAGCCGCACTCACCACTTGGCATCCTCAGCTAGTTCCACAATGGTAGGAATCAGGGACTGAGAGAGCTGTTGGATGCCAATCATCTCATTCATGTGATTCAGTTTGGAGCTGATGTTCATAAGCACCTCAGGACATTCATCCTTCAGCTGAGTCAAGAAAAGGAGCAAGAGGTGTTTGATGGTTTTGTCTTTGCCCAGAATGGGAGAGAGGATCATGATGACTGAAGCCAGTGCTGACTTGACATGTTGGGTGGCGTCTGACATGAGCTCCTTGATGCAGGGCAAGATCTGGGTAACAATCACATTCTTCTGGCAGTCGGCTGAGAGATTTTCACAGAATTCTTTGACCTTTGTGGGAGGCTGTGGCCCTCACCTCGGCCTCACAGTCCTTCATCAGGTTCTGGAAGGCAGGCACTAGATCTTTCTTGGTGATCTCAGGCCCCACTGCTTTCTGGAGCTCTGTGAACTTGTCAGCTATCATGTAGTGAACACACTAAGACTTGTTCTCAGCAGCCTGTCTCAAGATGGGCATCACTAAGGCCTTTGGGTTCTCCTGGGGCAGAAGCTGAGTGACATTCTCATGTGCCTCCACTGTCAGCAGTCACACTGAATGCTGCTCATCAGGTTAGAGAACATGGGCATGATCTCTCTCTTGACATTGTCCAGCTCCAGCACCTTAGCAAACTCCCCCAGGACTGTCAAAGTCCTGCCTTCACAGCACTGGATACTCAGGAGTAGCAAACCGAGAAGAGACCACGGGCCAAGGTGTGGGAGGTGAACCAGTCTCCACCCGCCAGCCGCTTCACCAGAGGCACAGAGTGAGCCTCTAAATTGGAAGGCAAGTGCTCATGTGAGATGGCCCACAAGGATTCTACCACCTTGTCTCACACTACTGTCTATTCCACTGTGGCCCGTGACTCAAGGGGTGGCAGCAGACAGTGCACACACTCAAGTCCTCTCACCAAAGTGGCAAAGGCTCCCAGCTACTCAGCCAAGGCTGAGAGGACCTAGTCTCCATCATAGACGGTATCTGTAAGGCAAGGCAGGAGCTTACTTCTGGTGCACAATGACAAGGGCCAAGGCAATGGTGGAGAGCTTCTTGATACTCTTGAGAAAAAGCTGAGCATCCTTATTATGGAGTTCATCTGTGGGTACCACAATGGTATAGAATGAATAGTCACCATTGGCAGCTGCCATCTTGGCTCCTTGGCACTTCTTTTTAAAAAGAAAATGGACAGAAATCTATTTTTTACTTATATGTTGTTGCGGGAATTATCAAAAAAGAAGGAATGTAAGGCACATATTCCCACATTACACCCTGATTCTCTCATACCCGGTGGGCTGGCCAGCATGCACTGGCGGGCAATGGCCAACCTGCTTTCATCTCATGGAGCTCTGACTCAGAGCTCCACGACCTCTCCACCCAGCTCACTAGGTTCCCACTGGCGGGTCACTACCATGCCAGCCCCGTGCTTCAATACCCCCGTGGCCGCTGTGGTGCACATCAGGCAAACCCACACTTTGCTGCTGTACCTTTCTCTCTGGAACCCAGACAAGCTGCCACGTGAAGGAAAACACAACACAAACTTAGTTCAGAAACAATGATAACTCAATCTCTGGGAGCATCAACTGAAACCTAATCTTGTAAACCTTATCATAGTCTGATTCCTCTGGTGGCAGATCCTTGCGGATCCGCCATGATACCAGGAGCCTCTACTAGCTACATCTTACCTACATGCTGTCCCCATTCCAAAGGACCCTCTCTCTCTGCTGCTTCCTCTCTTCCTCTCTCTGACCTGGAAGTCCCCATATGTGTCCAGTGATTGGCTCTTTTATTCATTAGGGGATTGGTTTACAAACCACAGGTGTAACTCACTCCTTGTCTGAAGCTCCTCACAGAAGGGCAGAATTAGCAGATTACAAACAGCCCAGGGCTAGCCACAACAATATGCTTGTTTGTAAACACACATACTATATGTCAATAGTTGCATATAAATAAACATTCACTATTTTAGAAGCCTGAAATTCGGGAAGACAGATAGGGAGATTGGTTACGGACTATGTATTCATCTTTCCCCTTAAATATCTGAGGGAATGTGGACCCAGCAATGTGTGCATCTTTGTGTTCCCAAGCCTGTCCCACAGGTCAGCTTACATCAGTGTGAGGAACACAGTATTGTACAACATCATGCAAAAGTGAGTGGAGGCAGGGCCCATGAAATCACAAACAGAAGTGTTTGCTATTGTTCCACCTGGTCACCCAAACAGGTGTACTGTGTTTAGTCTAAAAGCCACACAGAAAGATGAACTGGAGCACGTTTTGGGTAGGGATGAAGAGAGTGAGGTATTTGACATCCTATGTGAGAAGGCGGTTGAAGGAAACATGGGTAAGATCAGATACAATCTGGGTTTTCAGCTGTTTGAGGAGCTGGCTTGTAGAAGAAAGGACCCTATATCACATATTGTTTTAGGAGTAAGACACAGGAGGAAACTGCAGGGGATTCGGTCAGAGTGAGCAAATATCTGCTAGAGGTCTTCTGAGTCCGTCCCCGTCCCTCGTGCTGTCTGTAAAGAGAGTAATACCACACACTCTGAAGAAGTGCTTATAGAGAAGTCAAACACAGCAAAGCATAAGCCAGCTATTTGCAAATTGTGTTTCCAAATTGTGGCTGCTTAATTGGATATATATGTGTGTGTGTGTGTGTGTGTGTTTATGTATGCATGTATATATACCATATTAATAAATTACATATGTATTAATATAAGATATACTATGTATATGTGGTGGTTTGACTATGCTTGGACCAGGGAGTGGCACTATTAGGAGGTGTGGCCTTGTTGGAAGAAGTGTGTCACTGTGTGGGTGGGCTTTGAGACCCTCTTCCTAGCTGCCTGGAAGACAGCTTTTCTCCTGGCTACTTTGGATCAAAATGTAGAACTCTCAGCTCCTCTCCAGCACCATGTCTGCCTAGACACTGCTGTGCTTCCTGCCTTGATGATAATGGACTGAACCTCTGAACCTGTAAGTCAGCCCCAATTAAATGCTGTCCTTATAAGAGTTATCTTGGTCATGGTGTCTCTTCACAGCAGTAAAACCCTAAGCAAGACAGTATATATTAACTATATATGTATTTAGATGCTGTTACAGATTAAACCAATTCTCTCTGATGGAGAGGACTTAGCTATTGGTAATTTTAATATAATTTAATTAAAATTTTTAGACAGGGTCTTATATATCTCAGGCTGGCCTCAAATTTGTTATGTAGCTAAAGACGATCTTGAAATGTGGATTCTATTGTCTTTGCCTCCCAAGAGCTGGGCTCTATGCATGTGTCATCACAACTGGAGTATATGGTTCTGGGAATTGTACCAAGATCCTCATGCATGCTAGGCAAGCCTACCAACTAAGCTATGTCTCCGGAGCTCATTGGTAATATTTAGACTTATCAAGTGATACTTTTGGTTAGCCATTGACTAGTTTCACAGAAAGCACAGATATGAAGTAATAATTGGGGTCTAAGTGATTGTAGAAGAGGTTTTATTTGAAGCAGATCTGTGGGTCAATTTTTTTCAAGACTCATTGGCTTAACATTTGGAGATAAAGGCTGCGACTGAGAAGTTTCAAAGCGAAATTCAGAAAGCATAGCCTGTCTGTAGCCCAAGGAAAGCTAAAGATGGTTTAAGGAACATCATCTTTCTCCAGGCATGTGATAAGCAATTCAGGATTGAGTAGCCACTGCCCTTTCTCCTGGAAAATCCCAGATGAGACAGTGAGAAGGACCAATCGATGAATCATTTCTGGACCTCACAGAAGCCCAAGAAAAGATGTTAAGGAACCTTTCTCAACCCTTGGCAGATCCGATTATTTACAATTTTATCATCCATGATTTCATCATGTCATTGACTTAATGTACCCTTAAATAATTACTGCCTAAAGACTGGTTCTTAGTGTGGGTCACGGGACTCTGCTTGTGTTCTTTTTTAGTTTGTTATGTTGGTAACTGAAGCTGCCTGACTGCATGCTGAGCTCACTGAGCTGGCTCATGGCTGGGCTGTGGGGTGTATAGGAAGAGCACCAAGTAGACACTCAGATGCAAAGACATTTGGGCAGCCAGAGATGCTGAGCAAAGCTTAAAGAGAAAAAAAACAGATCCCCACAGAGCAAAGAAGCCAAGCTGAAGCCCTCAGTCACAGCTGCACATGTCCTGTGACTCAGCACCTAGCTCAAGGCTAATGTGGAGCATTTAGGATAAGGAAGCGGGTGTTTCTATTCTGCTCTGCATGGTCAGGTCACTCCTGGCATTGGCAAACTCAGAGCTGGGTTTGGAGATTTCAAGAGCTTCAAGGTCAGAAGTTCAAAGCCTGGAAGAGTCTGCAGATGAAGACAAGCAAGGAGCTTCCGGTTCCAGGCCTCCAAGGGAAGCCGACTGAGTTGACTTCAATCATAAGATGGACTTTGGGAGATATAAGTGGGAATTCTTTGTGTGTTTCTGAGGACAGAATTGAGCTCAAGGCCAGCCCTTACAGGAGCCAGGAAGCTCCAGCAAAGATGGCTTTCTTAAAGAACTGCTTGCAAGGGAAGTAGCCAGTTCTCAGGTTGGGAGCAGGGGAACTCCTGGGGGGATGCTGAGGTACAAGTAGGAAGAGGGTCTTGGGTGAAGGTCAACCAGGTCTTCTACAATTACAGGTTACAATACTGAAAACCCAGGGTAGGGAGATGAGGTGGTTGGTAAGGCGTGAGAATCTGAGTTGGATCCCTGGTACTTATGTAGAACATGACCCATACTTATAATCCCAGAGCTGGGAAGGTAGAGACTGGATCCTATGGATTGTTGGGCAGCTGGTGAGTTCCATGCCAGTGAGAGAGCCTACCTAAGGTACAAACAGTTGGATGACACCTGAGATTGTCCTGTGGTCTCACACATGCACATGTATGCATTTGCACACACATGCACTCAGACACACATATGTGAATCAAGAGGTGCATTCAAGATTTGTGTCAGTTTTCTCAAAGCTGAATTCCCAAACCTTGTGTGCTTGGGAACAGGAGAAAAGTGGCCACTAGTAACCATGGCAGGGGACTCCTTCTCTTCCTCTTTCCGGATCCCTTACTTCTGCTGACTAAGGCATATCTTCCTGCCTAATCTCCAAAGGACAACTTTTATAGACATTGTTATTGTACCCTGTGCCTACTACACGCAACGGGGAGGGAGCTGCTGATCAAAAATGTTACAAGGACATCAGTGTCCGTGGAAAATGTAGCTGTTACTGATAATTCTTTCTTTCTTTTTATTTTTCTTTATAAAGAAAACAAAGAGAAGTTTTGGGGGAGAAACATTCCTCCAAGTTTCTGTTGACTCTGTTTTTATGGTTAGTTATCTTCCCAAACTTGGCATTGAAGCAGGTTAGGCTAAAGAAAGCCTTAGCAAGGACTCATTTCAGATTCATCTTCCTCAGATGGAAGAAACCAAGGCCTGAGGGCAGAGTGGTTTGTCTAAAGGCACCGGGTGCCTCAGGCACAGCTGGGACTGTAGCCAGCCTTAGCCCACTTCTGCCCAAGCCTGGACATTTCCTGTAGCCTGTCTTTTGGGAAAGGGCCAAATCACCATAGCCCCTAGGCCTTGGGCAAATGGAAATCTGGCCTCGTGTCTGTTCCTTTGAGACGGGAACACATTTCTCCTTCAAGCCAGTTTTACATGGTTTTCAAGGCCTGCCATCCAAACTGCGGTGCCTACATTGGTTCCTCACCAGCTTTAGAGGAATGACAGGCACTTGCCCTGGCTCTTGATACACAAATGTTCCAGGTCCAGAGTGGAAGCTTGGCTTCTCCCTCAAGAAGCAGCATGGTGGGAACTTTTAGGTTGTTCCTCCTTTCCAGAGATGCCTGTAACAGATGTTCCTGCTCTCAGCAAAAAGCTGCTAGGGAACCTCTCAGCACCTCTGGACCTCTGGACATAGACCCAACTACTTAACAGGGCTCCATGGAGAACTTCCACCATAGGCATCTTGTTCAGAAACCAATGTGAATGCCAAGCCTGAGACAAAATCGTTTTTGTTTAAAAATTTGTACTAGTATATATTAATTATGCATAATGAGTTTAACAATGGTATATATATATATATATATATATATATATATATAATTTTGATTTATTCACCCCCTCCATTTCTCTTTCTTATCCTCTTCTTCTTCCCATAATCTCTTCTCTCCCTTCCTCTCATGAATTTCATTAGGGTTGCTCTCACAAGAACATGGCATGAGGGGTTTTTACAGGAACATGGACACCTTACGAGTGATTATACCACTGAAGAAAGTGGGGTGGTGACTTGAAAATAGGTGTGAGGTTCCTAGGTCCAGAACCAGTGATGCCCACCCCACTTGACTGAGTCCCAAGTGCATAGAAGCCATGCTTAGGCTTTATGCATCTCAGGGACAGAGGAGGCCTTCTGGGCTACTGATGTATGATTGTCTCATTCTTAACCCGTTTCTGTTTCCTCCATCTGCCTGCCAAGGGACCAGCAGCCCAGTGCAGCGTTTAGGGTGCCAAGTACTTCGTGTATACTCTTCCCTAGTACAAAGCCATTTTCAGTGTTTCTGTTACTCTCCCATTAAAATGGGAGCAAAGAAAAGGAGTGAATGATGTGAAAGATGAACGTGCAATAGTGTGGGCGTCGGGCGGTGGAATCCTAAGCCTATTTTGGGCTGGGAGCAGGCTAGTGTAGTGTGTGAATTCCTCTTCCCATAAGGCTCTTCTGGTGGGGCCTGGTTGTGAGGTTTTGGTAGCTCGCAGGGAATAGAGCCACCAATCTAGGGTCCCTCCGGTAATCAGCGCGGTCATTTGTGATGCCCACGCGCCCCCTGGCGCCCCCCGCTGGGTGCTGCACCTCTCACCCCCTCCTCTAGGCTTCCAGAAAGCTCCTGGTGCATTCCCCGGCATTCTCTGGGCGTGAGTCACGCAGGTTTGCAGCCAGCCCCAAAGGGGGTGTACTTGAGCAGAGCTCTATAAATAGGGCGCTTCCCCAGTGCTCACCACCCGCGTCACTAGGAGGAGCTCACTGGAGCCAAGCCGCAGACCGGTGAGACAGCTGCACCTTTCCTACCCCAGCTCCAAAGCCACAACGGCAGGGATGGGAGGGCAAGGGTAGCAGCCAGGTGGAGAGCTGGCGCAGCCGTGGGGAAGTGGGAGGTGACTAGAGCCCCATCACTAGACCGCCGAGCGCGGGGTTGGGGGTGCACGCTGGCTCAGACTCGGGAGTACCCGTGTTCTTTAACCCTGATTACAATGTCAAGGCTGTTCAATAGGCCACATGTAAAGATCTTCCTTTTGCAAAGATGAGGAAACTGAGGCTTGAAGCCTGCAGTGAGATGCGTAGGTGCAGGGGCGCGAGTGGCTGAGCGCCAGGAGTAGGTGTGGATCTCTGTAGTGGCTCTTGTCTTACAGGCATGAGTCTCTGCAATTGGACCTCCTTTCCAGCTCCTGGGACAGTGCATAATAAATAAGATGTTGTGTGTTTTAAAACGTGCTGCAGACATCCAGACCTGCTTTACTGAGCTGAATGCATGCATTCAGTTCTTTAGAGAAATGCTCCACTAGGCCTGGGACGTCTGATCCCACTGGATCATTTTATAGATGGTAATCTGAGGCCTGGAGACCATTAGAGGTTCAGCCTGCAAACGGTATATGAATGAGAAACTGAAACTCTTTGACTTTCCAGAATTTCTGGACTCAGTTTTAGAAACGGTGCTGGTGCTGTTTTTAAAGGAAGAAGTTAGGCATTCAAGAGTTCTCTAACAGGAAGCTCATGAGAGTACAATTTAGTGCCCAATCTTGTGAGAATAATAAACCAAACTGCAAATGGTAGTCAGACAATGGAATATTAGGCAGCAGCAAATGTGTGACTTTAAAAAAATATTTGGAGACAGGACCTATGAAGGGATGGTTTATAAGAATGCATTGGAAAAAAAAATGGAGAAAATATGTCACAATGGAAGAGGCTGTGTTTTCCTACTAGATAAGCAGGTCCTTGGCCCCGGTGGGGCGGGTGCACACAGGGTAGCTGGCAGCCAGGCTGTAGGTCAGCCTCCAAATGATGACAGGAAGTGAGTCAGTGTAGAGAGAAGGCAGCAGGCTAAGCTGCATTGTCCTGGGTCCAGCAGCACCACAGTACCTGGAAGCTTGGGAGACAAGCAGATTCTGACCCGAAGTCGGTATTACCAGCAGATCTCAGGGGAGTCTGTTCTTAGATTTACAGAATAGAGGATCGCTTCTTTGGGGTCTGTATCAAGTCCATTTTACAGATAAAGAAACTGAGGCTGGGAGATTTATGACTTTTGTTGTCAAGGAAAGAATATTGAAATGAGGTTTTAGAGGGCTTTGTTCTTCCCCTGGAGTGGCCACTGGCTTGCAGTGTGTCTTGGGAAACCCAACAGGTATCTAGGTGTTGGCATTATCTAGAAGTGCCGAGGCTGAGTGAAGAGCGAGCAACCCTCCCTTTCTTATCTGGGAACTTGGTGGCTCTCCAGGCCCCAGGCTCCCTGCAGCTCATCTTGATACTGCTTCGCCTCTCACTCAATGGTCTTCCTTGGTGGTCCTGCTGCCTGTTCTGGGCACAATATTGTCCTCGGATCAGAAGCCATTTCCAAGGCTGTTAAATGGCTCTTCTAAAAATAGTCATACTTGAGGCTACTCCCACCTACAGATATTTCTGTGGCTTTGTCTCTGATGTGGCAAAGGGTCTGTCCCTGCCTAGGGCATTTCAGGCCTCAGTGAGCACCTGGGAGGTCTATGAGATCAGGGCCTTCCTTGTGGATCACGAACCAGGCTGGCCCAGCCACCCACCCATCTCTGGGAAAGTGCCCATCTCTTCTCCCACACCACTCCTCTGCTCTGTGTGCATAATTCCGCCTCAGCAGAGGCCTTGCCTATTAATGATCTGCCCAGTGTGCTGATGGGCCTGTCTTGCTGAGAGCAGGTTTTAAGAGAGCCATTCCAGGAAGAGAGATCGCTCCCCTTTCCCTGTTCCTGTGGCTATAGGAAGCTGGTGAGCCTAGATAAGCCATTCTGGGCAGGGTTGGAGATGCAAGGGGTGTGTGTGTGTGTGTGTGTGTGTGTGTGTGTGTGTGTGTGTGTTTATGCAACCAATCCAGCTTCTGGGAAAGGATCCATTGTGTAATACTGGGGCTTCGGCCTGTGTCCCTTGGCTCGGGGCAGCCAGCCCAGTGGTGGCAGGGGCACCTTGGCAGAGCATGCTAGTTCAGGCTTAGAGGGAACAGGCATGTGAAAGGGATTTGCTGGAGCCGATGGGCTTGTCCTCCTGAAGGGGCTTTCCTGGGGGCTCACTGCTAATCTCCGGCTTTGGGCTTTGTCCTTCCCTTTTCTAGCTCTGCCTTCTCTGCAGTCCTAGCTTCCTTCCCTTCCCATTTTGCTTTTACCCCACCCCTCCCCAATCCATATTCAGCCTGGCACAAGCCTCACCCAGAGATGGTGAGAGGGATTGGATTTCTTGTGCTGATGGAAGGGTATGCATAGTACCACGGACCCTGAAGAGCACACGTAGATAGCCTGGGAGGCCGAGGGCTCCCAAGGTGCTGAGAGTAGGGGTGCAGACCCACAGAAGGGGATAGGTGAGGGATGTTTGCATGGTTCAGGAGAGGCATCTTTAGTATTTGGCATGTTAAATATGCTTTGGAGACAAAGAAGTCTGGACACAGGAAACTCATCTGCCCTGCCTCAGGCACTTATGAGGAGAAAGGGACTCAGCTTAGAGCTTAGCCCCTCCAATTCCAGATAGCCTGGGTCCTCTGCAGCCGAGCCACGGTTCTTCCCTGGGCCTCGCTGCCTCCAATGCCTTTTGAAGATGTCAGTTTAATCTTGCTTTTGCTCCCACGTTCTTCAGAGGTAACGATGCCTCACCTGCAGCGATGCCAGATGAGGAGACAGATGAGGGCCACGTGTTCCAATCCCACCCCATCTCCCCTCTCAGGGAGCTGTAGCAGGGGGCAGAAAACCTGTAAGCTGCCCAGAGGTTACCAAGACATTCTGCTGTTCTTTCCAGGACTCCAGACTCCAAGGAGGCCACACCATGAAGATTCTCCTGCTGTGCGTGGGACTGCTGCTGACCTGGGACAATGGCATGGTCCTGGGAGAGCAGGAGGTCTCTGACAATGAGCTCCAAGGTAAGTAGACTAAGTGGCTGTTCCTCTGGTGGATGTCATAGGGCCCAGGGCAGGGCCACCCCTCAAAGCTCAGTCCCCAAGTGCTGAGGGCTGTTGTCATGCTGTACCCTGGGGTCTGACCATATCCTTTGTTCTCTTGGAGA
Source organism: Rhynchomys soricoides (assembly GCA_019843965.1). Taxonomy (NCBI): domain Eukaryota; kingdom Metazoa; phylum Chordata; class Mammalia; order Rodentia; family Muridae; genus Rhynchomys; species Rhynchomys soricoides. The sequence continues at coordinate 8,581,342 of JADRCH010000013.1, forward strand.
CTCTAAGCTCTAGCTCCCACCTTGGTGTTTTTGTGATCAGGTGCCTTCTAGACATTGGCCTCTGATTCAAGCCCCTCTGTTGGCTGCCTGTCATTCCTTTGTTCCCTCCTGGTCCCCTCACCTGGCTCTCTTACTCTTCTCTCAAAGCTGTGTCTGGACCCTTTGAAACTTTGTCAGTCTCTCCTTTGTGTGACATCCGGAGTTCTTACCTATGTGTCTCCAGGCTGATCCCCCTGGAAACCCCGCCCCACCAGTTTCCTTCTCTGGAAAAGGGCAGCACAGCACAACATGAAGTAGTCACCTAGGAGCACCCTCTCCCTTCCTCCCTGTCTTCCAAGGCTTTTCTGGAAACCCGCCTTTCTTCTTTCCTTCTCTCTTAACCTCTTGCCCATAGCTGACCGGTTCTGTGGGGGTCTTCATTAAAAATAACATGATCTGATTCTCTGATACGGATACACGTGGTGAAATCATCATTTCAAGCTATCAACCATCAAGGCTGTTGATGGGTTCAGACACTTTAAATATATTATTCTCTCAGCACACTTCAAGGGTAGAACACATTATCAACCACGAGCACTGCTTGGACCATTGACCTTTAGGCTCACTCATGCTGCTGCGTCATTGAAAGTCTTGCCCTTGGCTCAACAGACCCACCTTCCCCTTCTCTTTGGATGTGTTTGGCAGTGGCATCAGGTAGAACACAGTGGAGGTGTGGGAAATGGCACTTGACACAGGATAAGTGGTACTGCCGTGACATGATGTGTCCTTGCCTTCATCACCCGGGGCCGTGTCTTGGTTACGGTCTCCATGGTGAATGCAGCTCTTCATTTATCTTCCCGTCTCCATGGTGTCTGGTGCCACTTCATTCATCTTCCAGTCCCCGTCACCTGGCACTGTGCATGTAGCAAAGAAGTGCCAAGACTGGGTTAACCTGACCTTCACAAAGATCGTATTCAAAATGGCACTCTTCATGTATTTTGATGCTTAGGAGGTAAACTGTCTTTGTATTTTTCTGTTTTCCTTGAAATATCCTCTGTGGCTGTTGGCTCCCTGGGGTGGCATGGCGGGGACAGCCATAGTATGGCTGCCCCTCTCTGTACCACTCCTGTTTCTGAGCTGCGACATGGAGTCTACCATGAGCCCTTTGATGAGACACAGAGGCAGGACTGAGGCCATAAGGACTGCCATAGGCTTGGTTTGGCAGTGATGGTGTCTCAGCTTGATACCCCTCCCCCCACCAGAGCATGGCTTTCTCATTGTCCCCTTGGCTCCCAGACTATTTCTCCAGCCATCACCCCTCACTGTGCCTTCCTCTCTCTCACAGAACTGTCCACTCAAGGGAGTAGGTATATTAATAAGGAGATTCAGAACGCCGTCCAGGGTGTGAAGCACATAAAGACCCTCATAGAAAAAACCAATGCCGAGCGCAAGTCACTGCTCAACAGTTTAGAGGAAGCCAAGAAGAAGAAAGAGGTAGGGCCAAGCCTTGACTGAGCCCTGGCTCTCTCTGCTGGAGGGGAGGAGGGGACATGGTGGGCAGGTGCCTTGCTGGGTTGCCATGGTGTCCTGGCGCAGTCCAGTCCTTGCAGGGCTTTGCTAATGCTGGGCTCTACTGAGGAAACAGGGAGAGCACATTCGCTTGTGGGAGCCTCAGGCTGAGGCCTTGGATCTGGTTTCCTTGCAAGTCTGGCCCAGGGCCTGAAGCCCAGATTTGTTTCAATAGGTTTTTCTAACCCTTGCTGTGGGTAGGACATGGTGCGGGACTCGGGGGAGGGGGGTCATGGCAGGACCCAGCCATTTCCCCCCACTCTTTTCTTCTGTACTCAAAATGACTTTTAACATGAAAGTGCTTGTTGCAATATTTAAAAATCAAAGTAAAATTCTAATAATCCGTCCTTAGACGTCCCTTTACTCCCACTCAGCTCCGGGAGAGGGCGGGGGTGGGGGTGGGGGAGTTTTCAAAGCCCTTAGTAGAAGCTGAAGTTATGTGTAGTACCAGGCCCTCTGAAGATTGTGTTGTATCCTGTGTGTGTCCCTACCTATAATAATGCTTAGTTTATAAATTACAGAGAGTAAGGTATCAGCAGCAACAACAAAAGAGAACAACTATAATGCTATACCACAGAGTGGGTCACGCGATGCGATGTCTCCCACTCTCAAAATATCTCAACCCCTCAGCCTCCACAGTACTGGTTTTAGACTGTGGTTGACCATGGTTAGCTAAGAACTGATAACAGGGGACTGCCCTGTTACCATTTGTTTAACTTGTCTTCTACATCTGAACACCTATGTTGACTCTGGCGCACGCGCGCACACACACACACACACACATGAACTTATACACAGATCCATCCGTCCACTTATTTATTTACCATATCGATATGTAGATGCACGCATTTGCTGTAAACTAAATGTCTCTTCAGGTGGAGAATTTAATTGGCGATCCCTGGAGTCAATGGCTGGGTCAGGGGCATGGTAATGAGTCTGATGGTCTATCTGACTTCTGATTGGATAGCTTCGATTTGCATGTCAGGGGCCACAGTTCTAACAGAAAGATAAGACTGGCCTCTTTGGGGAGATAAGAAGAGACAGTAAGGAAGTGTAAGGGAGAGGTGGGGCCCGAGGAAGAGATGGTTGGAGCAGCATATCAGAGTGGACAGGGAAAACTTGGGAATGGATGAGAGGCCCCTGAGAGCGTAGCAGGGATGGCCCCACAGATGGGCTAGAGCAAAGCTGTGGGCTACAGGAGCGTCTTGTACACAGATCGGGGAGACCGGCTGGGTCTCTGTGTGGTTCACCTGGCCTTGTCATCTCCCTGAAGGATGCTCTAGATGACACCAGGGATTCTGAAATGAAGCTGAAGGCATTCCCGGAAGTGTGTAATGAGACAATGATGGCCCTCTGGGAAGAGTGTAAGCCCTGCCTGAAGCAGACCTGCATGAAGTTCTATGCTCGTGTGTGCAGGAGCGGCTCGGGGCTGGTTGGCCGACAGGTAAGAAGGAGTCATGTCCACGGCCTGGGTTCTGGATGGGGAGTGTGGAGAATCCATGAAATAGGCCCCATTCCTTATGCTGGGTACAGTTGATTAGCATTGCTTGACTGCATGCCTTTCTAGTGTCATGGTCGATTGGTGCTGTCTGACAGGAGTACAGATGCAACCAATCACCACAGGTGTGCTTGGCAGCTGCCATCTTTTACAAGGACTTTAACCAGCTGGGTTAAGTGGCCTTATGGTATGGTGGGGTCCTGTGCTTGTATAGGAAAGGGGAATTACAAATATTTAGTATATTTGCATTAATTCTATCCCTACCTGTGAGCTTCACTTGTTTGGGACTCAGTAAAGTTCTCTGTTTCCTGAAGGCAGAGTAGCTAAGTGGGAGTAGCTGTCCTCCATGGCCAAAGATGAGGCTCGTGCTCCTCTGAGTTTCACCGTGAGAGGTAGATGGAGGGGCTGACAGGGTATCCAGGAGGCAGAACAGTGGGAACTTGGGTCAGCTGCTGTTTGATCACAGGGGGATGCAGGCTGGAGTGCACAACACCTTACTGTACTTCTCTGGGTCCCAGCTAGAGGAGTTTCTGAACCAGAGCTCACCCTTCTACTTCTGGATGAACGGCGACCGTATCGACTCCCTGCTGGAGAGTGACCGCCAGCAGAGCCAAGTCCTAGATGCCATGCAGGACAGCTTCTCTCGGGCCTCTGGCATCATAGATACGCTCTTCCAGGACCGGTTCTTCACCCATGAGCCCCAGGACACCCACTACTTCTCCCCCATCGGCTTCCCACACAAGAGGCCTCATTTCTTATACCCCAAGTCCCGCTTGGTCCGCAGTCTCATGCCTCTCTCCCACTATGGGCCTCTGAGCTTCCACAACATGTTTCAGCCTTTCTTTGATATGATACACCAGGCTCAGCAGGCCATGGATGTCCAGCTCCATAGCCCATCCTTCCAGTTCCCGGACATGGATTTCTTAAGAGGTCAGAAAGTCATTTTTGTCTTTCCAAGAAGGAATGGGTATCTCCCAGATGTTTAGGCTCTTCCAGGGCTTGGCATGTGCTGACTTTATGTTCCTAGCAGCCCTTAAGGCTGCTATTTTCTCCATTTGCAGGGTAAAGGAGCTAGGACAGGGATCAATTAGCATTTGTAGAGATTGGAGCTCAGTGTTTGTTTCAGCCAACTCAGCATGATGGGGCCGTGCCTCCTATAGGATCCTGGCTTTTCTTTCTTGGGAAATTTTGAGGGTGTGATGTGGGAGGCCTGCCCTTCCAGGCAACGAGTCAGTATCATTTTAAAAGATGTTCATGGTTGTGACCTTAGCATGTAATGCCTATAAGGATGAAATGTAATGTGGACACAGGAAACCAGTGTCTGAGGAGTGATTTTCTTCATTAGTGTGTTGTGTCTTAACACCTTGTCCTATGTGGGGTTTTCATTAGAAATATAAGAAGGCCTGGCACCCAATACACATCTCTTGGAGCTCCATTATCTAAGGATGGTTTATGTTATCAGGACACACTCATATTTTCTCATGGCCTTGATGGCCAGTAAGGGAGTACCACCAGCCAAGGAGAATGAAGAACAGCCATGATGCCAGAGGCACATGGCTGAGGGGATGTGGCAGGAGAGATCTTCTCAGATGGAGATGGTAGGAAGGCAGGCAGTACCTGCTGAGAGCCATGGGAATATCCTCAGGGAGCCACAGGGAAATCCCATGTCTGCAAGCAAACAACTAAGCTGCATCTTACCATGGCGCTGAGCAGAGGTGTGGAAGACTGTCCTTCCAGTGTGCCTCGTGCCTCATCCTGACCCCCTTCCCCCTCATGTGTCCAGAAGGTGAAGATGACCGCACAGTGTGCAAGGAGATCCGCCACAACTCCACAGGATGCCTGAAGATGAAGGGCCAGTGTGAGAAGTGTCAAGAGATCTTGTCTGTGGGTGAGTCCGGGAACCAGTCTATAAGCTGGCATTGTGGTCATCCAACTGTGGGTTACCAGTGACTCACTGGTACTGTCCTTCAGAGATAGCTCTTTGCCTGTGAACTGTAGTCCCGGGAGACTCCTCACCCTGGTGCACAGCTCTACTATTCTATCTAGAGCTTCATTGTTTGGGAGCTAGAGTAGAACCCAGTGCCTCATGCATGCTAGGTGAGTGCGCTACCACTGAGCCATGACAGTTCTACTTAGAATCAAGGTCAGATGCAGATTGTTCGCAAATAGATGAGGCTTATCTAAAGTGCCTACCACCACCCTGGTGGCTCATGGCAGATCTGCAGTGCATGATGGGTATCTCCGTGGAATTTGACTGTAGCCACCAGCAATCCACAGCTCATTGTCCTGGCTACTTTGTTCCACAGTGCCAAGTACAGTAGACCCTGATTTTTAACTTCAGATTATGAAATCTTTGACAACATGCATTTTGTTTAACAAATGCTTACTACATGCTGGGCACTGTTGTAAACACATCACAGGTGTTTGTTTGCAGAATGATCTTGTGAGCTGGGTACAGCTCTCTTTCCATTTTGCAGAACTACTAAGTGACTTATCTAAGATTACAGGAGACATCTCACTTAAGCTGTGCTCATGAATAGCTCGCCGGGGTTTCTCCCTGGGGACCCTAAGCTTGTGATGGTGGTCCTTGGTATCTTGGCCACATTCTTTTTGGTTGATTAGTCCCTCAGAAAAGGAACTGTTTTCCTTCATCAGTTCCCCAGGCACTGGGTATCATGGCCCATCCCTATAATCCCAACATTTGTGAGGCTGAGGTAGGAGGGTGGTGAATCTGAGGCTAGTCTTGGCTACATCTCGTGGTTTTGTCTCAATGAAAACAAAACAAAACAAAAACAAAACAAAACACAGCAAACCCAAAACTCTTCCGCACAGATTTGTCAGGTCTGGCTATCAATCAAATGGCCCTGCTTTCAGCCTGGTCTTTACAGTGGCTCATGGTATGCAGCGCTCCCTGCTGAGATCACAAGGAGTTCATCTTCCTCTTTGCTGTTCTGTCATAGGTGTAGTTGGCCAGGACAGACCTTCAGAGTCTGGTTAAATATTCCCAGCCTCACTCCCGCAATATTAGGAGCCCAGGAAAGAAACATTAGTGCTTTCAAAGGTTATCGTGTGAAATTATAGACAAAGATGTGCCCACACCTGCAGGCTTTCCCCCAGGAAACTGTCAGGATAGTTGAATGACGGCGTGCCTGAATAGAGAAACCAGTCACCTTATAGACCGGATCTCTTACATCAGACTTAGCGACCCTCCCAACAGTCACCATTTCTGTCACCCGTTAGCTCTTATTTACGGTGCTTACAATGATATGGCTAGGCTCCACAGGGACCTCTCTCCTGGGACATCTTGACTCAGCCCTGTGAGCGGACTTGAACATGGCTGAGCATTTAACAGCATTTTTGGCTTCTACTTGCCATGTGCCAAGAGCAACCCTCCCTCCACTGTGACAACCAGAAATGACTTCAGAACATCTGGATGTCTTCTGGTGGGTAGTGTGGTCCCAGGTTGAGAACCACCCGTCTGCACCGTCCTGTCCTCCAGGACTTTTCCCTGTTTGAGCTAATTCGTGGTAAAAGTACTCAGGTTATTCCTTGACGATTTCTTCTCATCTGTGCTTCTTGTCTTTAATCCTGTTTCTTGCCCCATGCAACATTTTATTTTATTTTAGTATGAATGATTACAGCTGCCACATCGGGCCCAGAAGGCTCTCATCTCTCTTGTCTTGCTTAGTTTTGATATAGCTCTTCTAGATGTTTTAAAAACAATAGAGGAAGAGGGCTAAAAGTTGGTTTTCAGAGAACATGGACACTTTGTAGGACCCAGAAGCCTGATATCTGCCGTGTACTCATGGTTCAGAAGGCAGGATGCCAGGTTTCCTATTTTCTGTAAGGAACCTTCCTGGCCATCTTGGGTGCCGACTCTCAGGCACCAAACACCTGTGTTTTGTAGCCTAGGGATCTGGCTGTCTCTTCTGCAGCTTGGGTTCTGGGGAAACAGTATTGTCAAATCTCTCAAATATGTTCAAAATTAAGCTTGGGGAATATTCTAGAACCATGGTCTCAGGGGAGGAAGAGCTCATGTTGAGGGACTGAGTTGAGATGTGGGTTCAATCCTGGTTCCACAGATTGCTTCCCCTATAGGTCTGAGCAAGTTTCTTACTTCCGAAAGCTTGTTTCATTACTGGTAAATCAGGATGCTTAAGTCAAACCAAGCACACTTGGAGAGAAAAAGGCACCCAGAACACCTGATGTGTGCCTGGCACACAGAAGGTATACCTAAGTCCACTCTGTGAAGTGTCTAGTGCAACAGTAGCTTCCTCCTATTTGGAAATGAGCCCTGGGAGGAGCTAAGGGAGCAAGAGTAACTCCAGGTCTGAAAACATGGAGTAGTTGACATCGGTGCTCTCCAGAGCATGGTCAGCAGCATTGTGACAGGTCACCGAGACTGATCATGTCTACCACCCAAAGAGGATTCAGCCATGCTGCTCCGACACAACTTAGCACAGGCACTGTTGTATCCCAAAGCATGAAGGGCTCAGCACCTTGATTTCCATATTGGGGGAACTGTTTTGTGGGATTGTAAGAACTGGTTTGTAGACCCAGGTTAAGAGCTCCTCTGCATGAGATTCCGGCTGCTGAAGCCGGTTCCCAAGGGCATTTTTACCCCTTTACCGTCCTTCTCATGCTTCTGCCTTCTGCTTCTTTCTTCTCTGGGCAGACTGTTCAACCAACAATCCTGCCCAGGCTAACCTGCGCCAGGAACTGAATGACTCGCTCCAGGTGGCCGAGAGGCTGACCCAGCGGTACAGCGAGCTGCTTCATTCCCTCCAGTCCAAGATGCTCAACACCTCATCCCTGCTGGAGCAGCTGAATGACCAGTTCAACTGGGTGTCCCAGCTGGCTAACCTCACACAGGGCGAAGACAAGTACTACCTTCGGGTCTCCACAGTGAGTTGTATCCCAGTCATTGGATGAGGCTAAGGCCCATGTGTAATCCAGTGGTAATGTCATGCCTCTTAGAGGTGCGGTAGGACAAAGGTACTACACAAGAGTACCTACGACTTACACCAGCAGGGACTAGGGAAACCATACACACATTGTAGCATTGAAATGCCCTCACCCCTTGAGGGTGACCTTGAGGTCAAATATCCAAGTCTCATTTCCAAGAAGAGGAGAGAGAGTCCTGTGACTTGCTGAGAACAGGGAACTTTGGGAACTTCCCTGGGTCAGCCTGTCAGTCTGGCTGTAAAGCTGTTTTCTGCCCAGGGCCACACTGAGTGCCACATGAATTGGTTCACTGTTAGCCTGTGAGAACAGCTTCCTTTAGTGCTTGGAGCTCCCCACCCCTGTCCCCTTTTGACCATAGACTGGCTAACATTTGTACATAGCAAATGTACCAGGGGTCATGCTGAGTGTCTGTAGCCCAGCACTGAAGAAACTGAGGCAGGAAAGTGGAGATCTTGAGCCCAGGCTGGACCGTGTCATGAAGCCCTCTCTCTCTCAAAAAAAAAAAAAAAGAAAAAGAAAAAGAAAAAGAAAAACAAGAAAATAAGAGAACAAAAAAAAAAAATTTGAAAATCATTTCAAGTTTCTGGAGTGCCTACTTGGCTAGTCATTTTCAAATAACATTTATCCCTTCAAATCGAGATAGTTTTGCTCTGAATTCTCAAGATATCTTGAGGAGTGTCAGATAACCTGGAGATCTATATTTGATCGAGGTGGCAAAGAGAAGTTCCATACCCTTTGACAAAGAGGGTGCACTCTGTAAACATGGTGTAGAGACACCTCTCCTACCTTCTTCTAGGTGACAACCCACTCTTCTGACTCAGAAGTCCCCTCCCGTGTCACTGAGGTGGTAGTGAAGCTGTTCGACTCTGACCCCATCACAGTGGTGTTACCAGAAGAAGTCTCTAAGGATAACCCTAAGTTCATGGACACGGTGGCAGAGAAAGCACTACAGGAATACCGCAGGAAGAGCCGGTAAGCAGGCAGGCTTTCTGTGACCCTGGGGGCTGATAAACAAGTCTTTCCGAGACCCTGGAGGGCTGGAAAGTCCTCAGGAGTCCAGACAAGGATCAGAATATGCATTCTGGGCACAGGGCCTAACCCTGAGGCCAGAGCCCACAGGTAAGCTAGGAAAACCCCGGGATTTTATTTTCTTTGCTCTTGTAAATGTTTTTCCTTGGTGGTGAGGATGTGCATGTTGGTGGCTGCTTCTTGGGGGATACTGATTCTCTTCTCCACTCTCCTCCTTTTATCTCAGCGTGGAATGAGGCAGAAGCATTGCTTTCCTATATGTAGGAGTCTCAAGGAGGGAATCTACCAGTTTCCCGAGGTTGCTGCAGACCCCTAAAGAAATCCACATGTTTCCAGGCCAGTAGGCCTCTACCCCAGCAGCCTGTCCTTCCTCTGGATTCTGTACACTAATGCCTGCACTTGCTGCTCTTGGGAAGAACTGCTTCCCCCATGCAACTAATCCAATAAAGCCGCTTTGCGATATGTGTCCTTTGGGCCTGTTTTCTTACTCGATTCTCCTGTAGGCTGCACATCTTCGTTTGGTATGGAGAGGAAACAAGGAAGTAGCTGGGTCGTTACTGGTAGTTGCTGACGTGCTTGCCACACAAACATGAGTTCGGCAAAGTCAGGCATGGTGGCACCCTCTTGTAACCTCTGCACCGTTGGAGCAGAGGAAAAAGGGTCCCTGGAGCTTGCTGGTGTTCACAGAGCCTCAGGTCCCAATGAGAACCTTGTCTCAGAACACACGGGTAGAAAGAGACTGAAGAATGACACAAGGTCACACATGTAAAAGAAATCTCAAGGCCAGGCAGTGGTGGCGCATGCCTTTAATCCCAGCACTTGGGAGGCAGAGGCAGGTGGATTTCTGAGTTCAAGGCCAGCCTGGTCTACAGAGTGAGTTCCAGGACAGCCAGGGCTACACAAAGAAACCCTGTCTCGAAAAACCAAAAAAGAAAAAAAAAAAAGAAAGAAAAAGAAAGAAATCTCAAAATTAACAGCTGAGACTATAAGAGTCTACATACACTGGAGAATAGAGCATTCATTGTGATAATTGATTGGGAGGACCTCCTGCTTTGGGAGAGAAGTATGTTCCAATAAGCTGCAGAGGAAAATTCCTGAAAGCAGAGACTTTTCCTCCTCATTACAACACTGCCCATGAGCTCCAACAAGGGGGGTCAGTCTCCCAGAGAATGCACTGAAATAGAGGCAAAGAGAGCTGCTAAGGGACACATGGGTGTTTTAATGTGAAACTGATAATTCCCTGTGGAAATTGGTCAGCAGGAAGCCAAATGAAGGGGTAATTTCCTTTTTATTTGTAAGAACGTGGAAACCTGGGGCAACTCCTGTACCATGGCGTCTCCCATCACCGTCCCTCCATACAATCTTTACCTCTTTATTGGTTGTTAATTTCTCTGCTCATGTGGTTTTAAGTTCATTCATCCGTTGCTCAGCCCAAACTGTTAGGTTAGCTGCAGTACCAGGTGCTGCCAGCAGGGGACGCTGTCCAGCCATAGTCTAAATCTCTATTGAGCACATCTAGTGTGTTATCTGCAGGAGTTGAGAGAAGCCATTGTGAATGGCTGTAGAAATGACAGAGGCCATTTATTTGCTAGTCCTGAAGCTAGTAAATAGCAGATTTAGGGAACCCAAGGAATTCACTGTGGTCTTATAGCTACCCAAGGCTTCTAGCTCAGTGTCCTCGCTAGACCTAGTCTTGCCAGGTGTTTTCTAGAAGAGCTTGGTCAATCGAGTATGCACAAGGAAAATGAAGAGACTCAGGGTTAGACCCAGTGAGCACCGAGTCTGTCAGTGAGATAAATGACACACTGTGACGAGCAAGCTCACTAGGTTTAGAATGTGCTGTTTGTCTCTGCGTTGTTTCCAGTTTCACCTCTGATCCTATCATCCCTGTTGTGTTCCTCACTGGCTACCACATGACTCCATGATGACCAGGCAGCATCTGTGTTAGCACAGTTCTTGCCCAGGCTCAGTGACATATGGCCCAGCAGTGGCTCTGACCTTCTCTCACCTAAGTGGAAGTAGATGAGGATTCATCTACGCTTGGAATGGAGTTACAATAGGTTGGGTTACCACAATCTGACTGCCCTCACTTGTACAGGTACTCAAGGGAACAGAGACTATGTCATGAGTTGGCACCAGGCACCCTCTGTGACCTCATCTTTGTCTCTAGTCTCTCTGGGTGTCCTAAGGCACGTCACAGGTCGGGGGTGACTGAAAGACCACTTTTCCCACACACGTTCACAAGGTGCCATGACATCTTTGCTGATGATGTCGTGTGTGTAAGGCCACAGTGACCAACAGGCCCTAAAGATACGAGTTAGCTCTTTGAAACTTGAAGGCCTTCAGCATAACATGCTACTGCCTTTCTCTGGCTATGTAAAGATATCTCGTGTCTATAAACATATGTCAAGAACATGAAACCAACAATGCACATGGGTGGCTCCCTTTTGAAATTTTCTGGAAATGTCTGGGCTTTTCTTAATCTCCAAAAGACCCTGTCTCATAGAGAAGACATCAAGGCAAAGCTGATGTCATCAGCTTTTAGTGACGTCTGCTTCCCTTCGCCTGGTGATATTATGCCTCTTTGTGGATTCCCATTCCAAGACCCCTTGGCCTGTGTGATTAGGCTCTTTGGAATTATATTTCTGGCTTCCAATCTCCCATTTTTACTATAGAATCTGTCTTGGGCCAACCCACAGGCAGGGACCTTACAGGGACCAGGGGATCTCACTCGTAAATCGAGTTCTGTGGTTGCTCCCTTCTCTGAGACATTCAAAGTCAGTTTTTTGTTTGGGCCATGGCAGGTATACACATTAGGTTTAGATTGTCTCCTGCATACAGCTTGTCCCCTTCCTGGGAACAGTTTGAGGCCCAGTCCAGAGATCTGCAAGAGGCTACCATGGAATGACTAGAGAGATCCCTTCCTCCCCTGAGCTCTGTGTTCCTTCCCTCTGTTGGCAAGTTTCAGTGACTTTCCCCAGTCAGCTCTACCAGTCTGCCTTCCTGGCAGGTCACATACAGTGTCTTAGCGAAGGCTCCCAGGTGACAGTTTATCCATTCTCTAGTTTGGGTTACTTTCTATTGCTGTGACAAAAAGACCCCAATAAAAGCAACTGAAGGGAGAAAGAGCTGATTCTGGCTGGTAGTCCCAGACACAGCCCAGAGAGCTGCACCTCCTAACAGTTCCACAACCTCCCCCATGCATCTCCACCACCTGGACACCAAATAGTCAGGTCTGTCAGAGCCTGTGGGGACATGCACATTTGGGCCACCAGACAGGTGGCCTGGTCAACTTGTCTAAGTTTGTCCTATCCTGAGCCAGAGACTCCAGGGCACAAGAACCATTTGTCTTCAGCATTTAATGTCCCCCGTATTCAGGTTTGGCAAGAACCTCAGAGTGAGGAGCAGGTGATTCCATCCCATGGGAGCCTCAGCGCTCACCTGGGCCCCTTTTCCTCATCCGCATACCTGAGGAGTATGGGACCACTGGGCATCTGAAGAGAAGTGTAGTTGGTCACCTCTCACCCAAATTCAGCTTGGAGAGCCGAAGCTGTACTGTGATTTTGGTTATTCTCCCTTCCCGCCCCATCCAAGGCAAGCGCATGCTGGGCCTCACCGGTCAACTCGATTTTAAATTCTTACATGCTCTAATGATTACGGCCCACTTTATTAGAGTCCAGGTTTGGCAGACAGGCACACACCTCAACAGCCATGAGGTCCCACAGCCAGAGAGGAGGCTAGTGTTTGCCACCGGGGGGGACAGAAGAGCTGGTTGCCCATGTTGCAGCTTCAGCTGACTGGGAAGCTACTGACAAGATGGAGCTGAGCCAATGGGAACATGGGACAGGAGTAACAGGAGAAAAATGGAAGGAGGGAGAGAAGGAGGATCTAGATTAGCAAAGCTCTCAGGAGCGCAATGTAGGGGCTAAGCACACATCACTCAGGGTCAAAATGGTGGCGCCATGAGAGTCATCAGGATGGGTGGTATTCAGCCATCAAGAGACCAGCTCAAAGAAAGAATAAATTACATTCATCAGAAGCCAAAAACCTCTAAGGACACACAGGTGTTCTGGCAATCAGAATGTGTTTTCAGAGCACTGGGTTGGCTGAGCAATCTAGGAAATGAAGAATTAAGGAACTTGGAGGTTTCAGATCCGTCATCGGACCAAGTCTCTTACTGCAAATGTCTTCAATAGAATGCTCAGTTCATGGAGTTTCAGAGTGGAAACGGAAACTGAAGCATACACTGTAAAAGGAGCTCCTGTCTCCAGCAGGAGGAGATGCTCTCCCAAGGCTGCTGCTTGGGTGCAGCCTTCTGCTGCCAAACCGCCTTTTTCAGGATGAGTCAGTAAGAAGCGAAGCTGGAGTTCAGTGAGCACAAAAGGAAAGTCTGGGGCTTGTTAAGAAGCAAGGGGGGAGGCTTGGGTATGGAGAGACACACAGCCAAGGAAAGGACAGAAGGAAGTGAGGGCTTTTCAGGAGAGGAGTCACTGGGATTTTGGATAGTCCCCTTTATGAGCAACTTAATGGAATGGGGGGCTATTCGTGAGTTAAAACGGGGTGGGAGGCTCCATGCGCGGGTTTTCCCAGAATAGGGTTCACCTCTTTTTGTCCTTTTGCGGGGCTTTCCAGATGTGTTATGGCATCAGATGGATAATGGAAAAAGTAATCTTACAAGCCCAGCGGTGGCAAACCGCCATTATAGAAAAGCCAAGGAGTCAGCAGGCATGCTGGTCAGCCATGTTGGTCCCAGCTGGGTTTGAGTGGCCGTGTTCTTCACTGATTGAGTGACATACAATGTCTTGGTATCAGACATCTTGTGTTTTCCTTTTTCTTTAAACAAGTAGTCAGTCTTTCTCCCCATGCCTATGCAGCCGGTCTCATCCCCCCTCACTTTGGTTGAAGAGTTTAAAGACATCACCTTTTGTAGCTTGCTTTGAGATATTGACAAGTTTCTTTACTTCCCTGGGCCTCCGTTTCTTTTTTTGTGGAAGCCTGGGGTGGGGTGATTTAAGACCTGGAGATTTCCAATGCTTTTGGGTTTAGTTTGCTATTGTTTTTCCCCCTCACAGATCTATTTTTACTTGTGTGTATGTATGCATGCCTATGGGTTTATGTTCCTAAGTGCACTCAGGAGTCTAGGAGAGAAAGCTAAAGCTTCAGTGGCTGTAAGCCTTCTGATCCTGTGCTGGGAATCGAACACGGGTCCTCTACAAGAGCCATGCATGACACTTAGCCCTCTCTTAGCTCCACATTTACTCTTGTCAGTGGCACCAACTCCTTTCAGGGTGCCCCAGAGAAAAACAACCAATGGATACACCTATAGCAAGGGATTCAATGTTGGGCTTAGGTACCAGCGATTTCATAAGCCCCGGTCTGCAAGGCACCCCGAAGGCTGCAGACTCTGGACTCCTGTGGCCCCAAAGCTTCTCCCAGTGGGCAGGCATGTCTAAATTTTTGGTTTGTCAACATAACATCGTTATCTACAGAAGTTCACAGAGGAGAAACAGGCAACTGAGTCTAAAAACTGATTTAAAAAGTCATTGTATTTTAAGTAAGCTTCTACACTTAGATGTTTGTTATTGTTGATATTAATAGTAATGTGTCATTGTGGCTTCATTTGCCCTTCCCTAACATGCAATGATATTGATCATTGATGCATTAATCATTCCCTTAGATGCAATGATACTGAACATGTTTTTATGTGTTCATTGGCCTTGTGTATCTGCTGTAGAGAAATATCTATCCAAGTCCTTTGCCCCTTTGCTGATCTGGCAATTCTGTTGGTAAGTACATTTTACATTCTAACTATGAGATAAAGAATTAAAATATGAATTTCTCAAGGGCAGAAAAATATCTTCAGAGTCTTTTTAATTCTTACAAAATACCTGGAACATCTTGGTTCTCCAAGGAACACTCCAGAAAGGCCACAAATCAAAATGAAATCATATTTGTGAAGAGGAAGATGAGAACAATACTCAGGGAAAGCCAGTGAGATCCCCCAACAAAGAATTGTCTCCAAGGTGAAGGGAGAGAAACACAGGGATCAGCAACTGATTGAGAAGATGAGGCGAGTTCTACTCTAAACACCTCCCGAAAGAGACACTGGGAGGTCAGGCCGTGGCAGTCAGAAGGCCAGGTGAACCCCTCTGGAAGATAGCTTGCCCAGGATCAACAGACAGTCTCTGGGCATCTGGAAGACCTTTAAGGATAAAAGAAAGCAGAGCATGCTCCATGCCACCTCTGCACCAAAACTCTTGCCAAGCCATCCCTTCTGAAGGGGATGGAGAACTGCCGGCCTCAGGAATCTCTCTATACCCGGTGGACCGGTAGAACCTAGGAAGGCCCAAATCCTTAGTCTGGACAGATATGATGCATCAGGGAGCCCCTTTCTCTTCAGATGATTGTAGTTTATGTGTGACTCATGGAAATGCAAACAGGAATTTGTGTGAGAGGCCACTTCTTTGCCGGGTGTTCTGAAGATGATGGAGAAGGCAGAGGGGCCCCACCGAGAGCCCAGCTTTTCCCTGTGGTCAGGAGGAGAGGGTCTCCCAATGTGCCTGTGAGACACAGCTCTGCCCCCATCTCCCGACCCAAAAGCAGCAGAAGTGTGAGGGGTCGGGGTGGCTTGCTGCTAGTCCTGCTTTAGTAGAAGACCTTCTCCAGGTACGAATTCAAGAACATTCCAATGGGATCCAGCTTCTCACGGATATCACAGAACTTTCGAAAGGCAGGGTACATTTTCTCAAAGTCCTTCCTGGTGCAATTGTGGGCCTGTGGAAGCAATCAGAAGCAGCTGGCTTTGTCTCCACAGAGCTAAGTCAAGCAAGGCCAGCACCCAGGGTCCCGAGCCTGCCCCAGTACTGTCCTGCTCTCTTCACACAATAAGACCCCCAAACAAGAAGAATGTGGTCTAGAAAGTAAAGTAAAGCTAAAAGGCCTTAGAATGCATCCCGTGATACCATGGAGGGCCCAGCTCCGGTCCCACCACCACACAGGCTTGTCTATTTGTTAAGTGGGCACGCTGATGTCTACTTTATCATGGTCACAAGCTCCATAGGAAAATCTAATAAAGTGAAAGAGGTTTCTAGGAAGATTCCCAAGGGGTCTGGGCTTCAGGAACCAGAGCGCAGGAGAGGCATATTCCTGTGCCCTATCACTAGTTAGTTAAGAAGCTGGGAGGATTCCTCAGAGTAACAGAGAGGAGGGCGCCCTCTTGTGGACACAGGGTGCACAGCAGTTGCCCCATGGCTATGGGTGTAGGGGAAATGTCTGTTTACCTTTGCCCAGTGGGGCCTGCCTCCAAACTTCTTCATGATGGTCTCATAGGCCAGCCAGTAGTCCAGCCGAGGCACATCCTTTCCATAGGGCCTAGGGCAGAGTGGAAGAAGGTGGTTATCTGCCTCTGTCCCATGATGCGCTACCACTGCCTAAGGTGCCTTCTCTTTGACTTGCCCCTAATCTGGCAGGTGACCAGAGATCAGACTGGCTCTCCCTGCAGAACAGCCCAGCCAGGATAGATGCTTGCTCACTGCATATCCTCAAGGGTTCCCCAAGACTGTGTCCCCTCTTGTATTCATCAGTTGGTACCTGGACATTACTGTGAGTTTAATCGTGGCCAAAGACTGACCCCTAGGGTAACGGAACTGAAAAATTCCTCTTGCCCAAGTCATTCCTTTACACAGGTTAGCCACAATTGTATACAACATATTGTATAGGCATGCAGCTTAGAGGGAGCAGGGGTGTGCATAGGCATGCAGCCTAGAGAGAGCAGGGGTGTGCATAGGCATGCAGCCTAGAGGGAGCAGGGGTGTG
>JADRCH010000013.1:8598206-8665762 GCA_019843965.1 Rhynchomys soricoides
GCAGGGGTGTGCATAGGCATGCAGCCTAGAGGGAGCAGGGGTGTGCAGAAGGGCATACCATCAAGATCTGCACAGGGTGATGTTCATTGTGATAAAATTTCTAATGGTGTGTTTGCCAGAATAATTCCCCATTGCAAGCAACTTGTGACTGTCCCACAACACACACACACACACACACACACACACACACACAGAGTTCATACAAAAAGTATTCATATAATATACACATAATATACAAATTCTCAATATAATATCTATACACAATACTTAATACTTAAATACAACACACACAATAGTTGCTCATCTAGTATTCACACATGATATGCATACATAATGCACATGAAATCTGCACAGTGCCCCCACATAACAGTCACATACAATCCTCACACACACGTATAGTACTTTAGCCAGTGCCTTGGAATCCCCAGATGACTTCATTCAAGTCTGGAAAGCAAGGCTGTGAAACCTAATGAAGATCTCCAGTCGGTCTCTTGCCCAGCTACTCAGTCCTAAAGTAACTGATCTCCAAGGCTGATCCCAGTGCTAACATTTCAAACACGTTCAGATGCATCCCACGGCATCTTTCACTTCTGCATCTGCATCTGCATCTGAGGAGCGAGAAGCTGAGACACGAAGGCAGCTGACACATGAGCCTCACCATAGCTACACCCTTTATGAACGAGACGACTGGTCTTTCAGAAAAATGTTTGTGGCTCTTTGAGGCCCCCTAAAAACTTAATTCAGTTGTCCTTGGCTTTGCAAGGATTTGGGGCCTCACACATAGGGGAGGAATACCCTAGGAAGATCAAGTTGGCCACTTGGTTTTTTTTTTTTTTTTCAAAGCCAGAGAAAGCCTGTGTCACGTGGAGGCATGAAGCAAGACTGGAGGTGCAGTGGGTGGTAGATGAGGGATACATCTCAGCAAGAAACCAGAAAAGACTACCTCCTTCAGGTGCCTCATGCAGGCTGAAAAGAGAGAAAAGAAGGCCAGCCATGGGCTTGGGTTCAGTCCCTGGGATAGCCAAGTACATCTACGCAGGCAGGGACCCAGCATCAAGCATCCGCCTCTTTTCTATTGAACTTAAACTAACCTCGAACCCATTCCAACATAGCATGGCTTCCAAGCCAGCAGTCTTACTAGGGTGGGCACCTGAGCGAGAATATATTGCTCATTCCATTCCATAATCCTCATAAATGGTAACTACTCCTCATGGGTATTAATTCACTCTTGACGCTATAGTGTAGCCAGTAAGTGGTATATGTCACAAGACTCTATGGGAGGGAGTAGTTAAAAGGGAGTGAGATGCTGTCTCCGGCTAAGGGCAGTGCAATCTCCCAATAGAGAAGGAGGCCTCAGAAAACGGCACCGGAAGATTGGGGAAGGAGAGGAATACCTTCGCACAATCCCTTGGCACATGAGGGGAGGGACAGCTCCCTACACACCACCACTGCAGAGAGCTTTCACCTGTACATGATGATATTCATGTAGCAGCTGTCCCTCTGGAAGCAGGGGCTCAGCAGGATTTCATCACCTCGGGTGAAGCGCACCTCCACGGGGTAGTGGGCTACCACCTTAGGGTTGGCCTCCAGCATGGCCTTTAGCTCCAGCAGGGCCTCCTTGGTCTTCTCCCTGCCCTCAGTCCAGGAGAGACTTCAGAGTAAGAAGGGACTACCCCAATCCTCCTCCAAGGCTTTATATAGGGGACCTGGGCCTGAGCCTGGGATGCTCATGGCATCAGGGACTCCCAGCTCTACAGGAATCAGGTTTTTCATGGTTAGGTCTGGGGGAGTGCACTATCTGGGGAAGGTCTTACCTGGGGATGGCCCTACCTGGGGTGGCTCTCCCTGGGGGTAGCCCTATCTGGGGGTAGCCCTATCTGGGGAAGGTCTTACCTGGGGATGGCCCTATCTGGGGATAACCCTACCTGAGGATGGCCCTACTTGGGGATGTCCCCTACTTGAGGGTGCCCCTACCTGGGGATGGCCCAGTCTTGGACATGCTGCTTGAAGCGACATTCATAGGTGAAGATCTTGTGGCTGAGGTTGCTGCTCTCCTTCTTGCAGTTGAACAAAAGCCAGAAGAAGAAGCGGTTGATCCAGCCCACGAGGCATGGCAGGTAGCTGCTGCAGGTGGCAGGGCAGAGGGGTACCGTGTCAGCTGTGTGCAGGCATGGTGTGAGTTCTTTTCAAACCAGGCACTCACTCCTCACTCCTTGTCTCCTAGCAGCCTTGTTGTATCCAGGCTGGGCCAGTGTGGTATTGGTCCAGGTAGGGACAGTGCCCCCCCGTCCCCCGCTTTATCTCACCCTTCACCTACCAACAGTCCTGAAGACTCTGTGCAATGTATTGTCACTTCACACCACACAGTAACAAATGTCCATGTCTCAAGGTCTTACTGGCTCGCTAGGGCAAGGGTGAGTCAAATTTTAATTTTAGCATGTGCCTGCCAGGTTTAGCTCCATAAGCAATGTGCCATTCACTCTCCTTCTGTGAGGGTTAGTATATGGTTGGCCCAGGGAGTGGCACTATTAGAAGCTGTAGCTCTGCTGGAGTAGGTGTGTCCTTGTTGGAGGTGTGTCACTGTGGGTGTAGGCTTTAAGACCCTCATCCTAGCTGCCTGGAAGTCAGTATTCTGCTAGCAGCCTTCAGATGAAGATGTAGAACTCTTAGCTCCTCCTGCACCATGTTCCCACCTTGATGATAATGGGACTGAACCTCTGAACCTGTAAGTCAGCCCCAATTCAATGTTGTCTTTATAAGAGTTGCCTTGGTCATGGAGTCTGTTCACAGCAGTAAAATCCTAACTAAGACACCTATACCTTGGGATCCTTGATTCAATTCTGCCAAGAGTAAGCAGCTAAATGGGCCAGTGTCATGGGAGGGTCCTGGGTTAGACTCTTGTCCCTAGAAACAATGCTAGGAGCTCCCTGGGGAACTATAAAAAGCTTCTTTGGCCAAGACACAGCTGCCTCCTAGCTTGTGGCTCTAAAAAGTTCACCATGCCATTGTTTTTAAAATACACACACACACACACACACACACACACACATGAACGCAGCCGCATACACACATATACATACAAACATACACAGACATACATGTGTGCACAACTGTGCATATAGAGACACACACACAAATGCCTAGGCACACATACATAAGCATGAAGAGACATTCGTACACATACATGTACACCTACAAGTGGTCACAGGATCCTTTTCCTTTATGAAAACCCTAATTGTTCATTGTAGACATGCTGCAAAGCCAAGAACACAGTTAGCATTGCCCCAGGGTGGTGCAGGATGGCCTCCAACACCTGGCGAACCTGCCTGTCATGTGCTATGTATCTAACTAACATTCCTACGTGTCCTCTGTGGCTGGGCCTCCAGGGCATGCATCACAGCTGAGGCTGGGTCTGCCTGAGACCCCAGAGCTGAGGCTGGGTCTGCCTGAGACCCCAGAGCTGAGGCTCCCCCACTGTGACACTTCACTGAAGGCTCAAGGACCTGGAAAGGCTGGGGAGCCATCCCAGTAGGTGAAGGATGCAAAGCGGGGCCTTTTGAGAACCTTGGTTGCAGGAAGTGAACAGCATCACCAAGGGCAGCCTCAGAGGCACAGCGGGTCACGTCTCAAAGCTTATGGTGGGGACCACGACAGAGAAGCCCACCCATCTACCAGCTATTCAGCTCCCAGAAGGTCCGGGGCCAGACTTTGTCCAGTCATCAGGACAAAGAAAACCTCAAGGTCCTCCTCAGCTGACTTGGCTCTTAATATCTCCCATTGAAGGCTCACAGGAATGAAGGCTCCATCTTCATGGTGGCTGTCTTGGCCTGGTTAAGGCATAGAGGAGGGGATGGTTGTGGGAGGCTGAACACACAAGAGCCAGTGGACACTTAACTTAAAGGTGAACTGCTTGGCATAGAAATTACGTCTTAAAGAAAGTCTCATTTGCCATTGAAGTAACAGGGTGGTTTTTATCTTTTAGAGTGGTAAGCTTGATTGCTGGATGGAGGGTGGAGGGCTGTGGACAGAACTGACTATGCTGGGGCTGAGAGGATGGTGCCAGCATGGAACAGGAAAGATGAGACATGGATGCAGCTGAGGTTGGTCCACTGGTCAGGCTGGACCTGACTAAACCAGCACCAACCAGCGTTCCACCATGTCCCACCTGGGCCTGTAGCCCTTAGGCAGAGCTTGCCTCCAGACAGGAGACTTGTGGTGTCAAGAGTCTACAGAGTGAGAGATGTATGGAAATCGAGGGGTGATAGCCTGCCTAACACACTATCCTCCTCATGATGGTTGGACTTGAACCTTCTCAGTGTGTCCTGAGACAGAAGCCATCTCTATTTCTCTCTTCAGACAAAGGAACTGAGACATGGAGAGGTTACAAGGCTTGCCAGAGAGCAAACTCTATAGCTGGCCTGGAAAGCAATGAGGAAAGCTTCTGAGAGGGGAATCATAATGGTGGCAACATCAAATTCCCGGAGGGAGGATCCCTGTTTCTCCATCTCCTTCACTGGGAAGCTGACCCAGAACAAAGTACCTCGATGACCACTCCAGTGACTCCCAGTCAATGACAATGTCCCTCCCACTCCCAACAGCATGCCATGGAATGCATCTACAGTCTCTGAATCACTGCCATACTCACTCTGACAGTGACTAACAGGCCAGCCTCAGTTGCTCAGAGCTATTTAGTTTGTGTCTGCTATTCATTCTTGGTCTGACACCTCCTCCTCTCAAACATAGTCAGTGATATGGTTTGGATGTGGTGTTCCCCTCCAAAGCCCATGTATTAAAAGCTTCATCCCGGGGTCTGGAGAGATGGCTCAGGCAATCATAAAATGCTTTCTGGGTAAAAATGAAGGTCTAAGATCAACTCTTCAGGACCCATAGAACCCATGTAGAAACAAACAACAACAACAAAAAGTCAGGATAGCAGTGTTTGCCTGTAACCCCGTGATGAGAAGGTACAGACAAGTATATCCTGGGGCTTGTTGCCAGAGAGTCTAGTCAAATCAATAAGCTAAGTGAGACCCTGTCTTAAAAACTGAGGAGGAAACGGATGCCTGGTGTTGACAGCACACATATGGGTGGGCGCGCACACACACACACACACACACACACACACACACACAGACACACAGGCTTAGTCTTTAGAAGGTGGTACTTGAGAGGTAATTAGCCTATGAAGTGGGTACCACCTTTATCAGCAGGTTGACGCACTGTCAGTGATATCACAGTTGTGTGGACTGTCAGGGGGTAGTGCTTGGTTGGAGGAATTAGGTTACTGGCGGTGCAAGTCTGAATGTCTATCCTCAGACCTTTGCTTTCTCTCTGCTCCCTTCCTGCTGTGAGGTGATCAGTTCCTCACCACTGTGTCCTCACCATCATGAGCCTCTGCCTCAGTCCCACAGCAGAGGCGTCAATGACCGTGGACTGGAACCTCTGAACTCCTAAGTCAAAATACCCCTTTCTCCCTTTAAAATGACTTTCTCATGTGTTTTTGTCTCAGCAACACAAAAACTAACATTAGAGTCTACCCACCCACCCAGTACACCACCCATTCACCAAACCGATCATCCACTTTTCCTATCTCTACTCCCGACTCATGTGAACTCACCACACCCACACACACATTCCCCTTGCCTCTCCGGTCCACTGGCTCACAGCCCTGGGCTGCCTTATTAAAAAAATACTCCTTCAAATCCTTCTAATGATTTTCCCTGCTCTTAGAATGAACCCCAGCTCCTCAGGTGATTCCGATATGCAGTATGGGGTAGACCCAGGAGACGGACCCAAGTTGCAGGTGTACAGAACTCTTCAAATGGCCTGCATCCTCCACAGCACACAGAAGAAGGGGGGACAGAGGTCCCGTGGCATTCCTACCTGATCCAGAGCAAGAACTCCAGTAGGTAGAACCCGATGGCATAGTCCCAAAACCAGTTAGATGCAGAGGAAGGCGCCTGAGAGGGAGAATGTCTTATAGTTAGATACCAGGGGCTCAACTGCCTTCTGACGTGTTTATGATAATGTCTGATCAGAAGACATGTCCCAGGAATGACTTCACTCTAGAGGAGGACGGAGAAGTGAGATGACCCACCTACCAGGACAATTTGGAAGCCTTATTTCTTCATAGTGGAGCTAATTTGCACCATGTGTGTCCCAGGAACTAAACTTAGGTCATCAAGCTTGGCAGTAAATCCCTTTTCCAGATGAGCTATCTTTCTGGTCTGCATTTATTTTTCACAAGACAAAGATGTCATCTGTCCCTCCTTCTAAGATCCTACAGTCTGGATGTAGGACAGCCACCCTTTCAAACTCTACAGTCACCCTACAACAGTCGCTCTCAACCTTCCCAATGCTGTGACCCTTAACACAGTTCCTCATGTTGTAGTGACCCCCAACCATAAAATTATTTCTGTTGCTACTCCATAAACTGTAGTTGTGTGGACGATCCCATTTCCCTGGCCATCAGGACAGCAAATGTCAGCCATCTTGGGATGGCGAGTGTGTGCAGGCTATGGATGCAGGAAGGATGGAGTGTGTGTTCTAGTGACCGGCAGCCCCCTGCTCCAACATGTTGGGCAAGGCTGAGCCCCCACTGCAGCTACCTTGTTGGTGTGGTCTTGGTAGATGATGCTGACATTTTCACTGTGAGGAAACCACAGGAAGCGGAAGTACTCAGACTTCTTCAGGTGGCTGTCCAGGTTGTCAAGGACCTGGCAGAAGAGGAGAGGGAGGTAGGAGAGATGATCTTGACCATCAACTTAATTTGACTGAGAAACACCTAAGTTGGTGAAGCCCACCTGGGTGGGTCTTCAGGCGTGTCTCCAGAGATGATTACATCAAAAGGGCTCTAGCCAATCAGCGAGCCACTCTCTTGATGGACTCCTGTGGTGAAGGGATTGTGGAAAGAGATAGTAGGTCAAAGGTAGGGCACAGTTGGAGGAAGCAGGTAACTTGCCCTGGTCCCTCCCTGTACTCCCTTTCCTCTGCTTCCTGCTCTGTCTGCTGTGTTCTCCCATGATGGGCAGAATGCCTTGAAACCATGAGCTCAAAGAAACCTTTTCTCCCTTAAGATGCTTCTCTCACACATTGGTGACAGTCATATAAAAGAAACTACCAGTCCAGGGAGAGGCTGTTAGTCACAGGAAGAAGTCAGGAAAGCCTGGAAAGCAGGGCTTAGCTGTGCCTTGGCTTATTTCCAATAGGAGAAAATATTTAAGTGGCTTTAATATTATCCAATAGCATGGGCTAGGTCTTAAAACATGTTGGGTGTTAAAATCACTCACATATGTATTGACTTCCCCAAGTAGCTGAGAGGAGATGAGCCACATCTTATCCTAGCTTAAAGAATTATGAGTGGTGTGGACTCACTGGGGCCAATGTCAGCAGCAAGTGGGATTGTTACAAAGGTCAAATGAGATATTATAACCAGAAAGTACTTAAGATGGTACCAGGCACAAGGGAGTCACTACACAGGCTCCAAGTGCTGAGTCTAGTACTACTATTTTTATGTTGATTGCTGTCATTGTCTTCATCACCACCATCATCTTCATCAGCATCATCATAGTCATCCCCATCACCAGCTTCATCTCTGTCATCATCATTTTTGTCTTGATCATTTCCATCAATATCGTCCTCCTGTTCATTACTATCATCTCTGTCATCTCTTATCTCTGACACACAGCGGGTCCTAACACTACTCATTATTGCCTACTTGGAGATGGTATCACAGCACACATGTCTCCATGGAATCTACCAGGTTGGGGCAGGAAAAATTTAGAACCAGACTACAGCTGTTTTGGAGTTGACAAGCAGCTGTGGGGGTGAGAAGGAGTCTTGGAATGGGTAATGTCAGGACTGGACTCTAGAATTCCAACAACAAATGTAATGGTGCCATTTTCTAGGCTCTGGGTCTGGAAAGGGTCGCTTGTTTACTTATCTTCCCTCCTGGAGTGGCTCCGTGATTCACAGGCAACAGTGCCCTTGGTGACACCGAGTGGGTGCCGAATGGAACCATTATGAAGACAGCCTTCTCACAGGCTGTCTTATATGGAATGTGATGGTCTGATTCATTAGGGGTCGTGTAAGAGGAACATCAAACAGCTTTAGAACTCATGGAATACAGCCCACCAGTTAGTACACCCAGGATGGGTGTGCCCATCAGAGGCAGACCATGCATTCTGAGGACTTCATGCTGTGTGGAGTTTCCCTCTGCTTGTTGCCCCCAAATCATCACACCCTTCCTAATCGATGAGTTGCATGAAAACTACGGGGTTTCCAGCCCCTCCTGGGCAGGGTCCTTGGCACTTACAATAATACTGAGTGATCTTTTTCCAGCAATGCTGCTGCAGCTAATTAATGATTCAACCGCCACTTTCAGAAAGAACTTAGAGATGTGGATTCTTACTAACGTCCACCACCCTTAGAAAGAATTTGGAGATCTATACTGTCAGTAAGGTTAGATTAAGATGTTTTTGCTAGTGGCTTTGATGTAGGAAATCTTAGGGAGCAATCTGAGGTTCAGAAAGTTGCACTCTTAATAGTTGATTTAGGGATTTTTTTGAAGTCAGGGAGCAAGAACAATGACAGCCAGACCAGCATTAAATGACATGCCTCTCTTGCTAAAGCTGGGCCGGTGATCAAGGTTGTGAATAACTTCTTGTATCCATTTTTGCCCTCAGTTTACTGATATGATTTAATAAAAAAACTTTTTTAGTGAGTAGGTGTGCACCCTGAGGATTTAAAGTAGAAATGACTGCTTTTACATAAAAGTTTAAACTTGCGATTCTTTTAAGATTTTTAAAAGTTTACTTTTTAAGATAAATAATAAAATAATTGATCCTTTCTTTGTAGCCACAAATTGCAGCCTGCCCGTAGGACAAACTGCCTGCTTGCTTACATTTTGTTAATTTGTAACAAGTTGCTTAGTTACGAATGTGGGTTCTTGGGAATAATTTGTTTGTTTGTTTGTTTGTTTTACTTGTAACATGTAAAAAGATTTATTCATGTGAGGGAATTGGGAAATGTAGCTTTTTCTTACATTTAGTCCTTATAATCATTCAGTAGAAGAAAAATAGAATATAATCACATTGTAATTTTTATTCGACGTGAAAAATTTGGCTGGCATATATAAGCCATGGGAAAAGACTATAAAGTTACTGGTGCTTTGTTCCATCCACCAAATATGTGTGTGTGTATGTATATAGGGTTGGTAAAGTGGTTGAAGCTTACTGAAGCTTGCTTCATCTACCAAGTGTGTGAATGTGTGTGTGCCTGCTTTATTCCCCTCCTGGATTGCTGAACACATTATCTGTCAGAGCTGGTCTTTGACACTGATTTGTATGCATCTGTTGATATGAGCATGCATATGTATATTTGTGCTTCTGTATGATCATGTATGGGTAAGTGTACATTTTGCATGCAAGGATGCAAGTGCACGCATACATGTGCATCAGTATGTATACACTGCAACATGCGTGGGCTTGTGTGCATGTTGGAAGTCGAGAAGACAGCCTAAAATGAAGCTCTAATAGACCCAAGACTTGTCTATAGATGATTTCAGTGCTACTGAACATGTCAAAGGACAAGCAGGAGTTGGGAGACAGTCTATCCACCCAGATCTGGTACTCTAGTGGAAATGTGGGAGCTAATGCCCATCTTCTGGCAGGAAGAGTCAAGACCTTTATCTGTTGATCAGAAGATTCAGCTTAAGCATCAGGATATGGTTAGCTGAACCGAGTAGCAAAAGACTGAACAACGCAGAGTGCAAGATCACCTCCTTCTGACTGAATACGGTCCTCGATGCTCATCCCTTCCTGGCCTATGATGGTCTTTCTCTCCTTAATCTATAAGACCTCCTTTGCAGCTGTCCTCATGGAGGCCAGCAATGACCTCCTGGGATTGATATGACCTGGGTATTGACCTCTGGTACCCATTACCTATTGTTTTGGGAACACCATCTTCATTCCTGCCTAGGTCACCCCTCCGTCTCTCTTGAGGCGGCCCTTTGTTCCCTCACTATCCAAATGCCCTGTCTTCAAAGGCCCATTTCTTTTACAAAAGCCCACTATTTTGGGGTGATGGACCCTCTTGATCAATTGTCCAGGGAGTTGAAGATCTCTGCCAGTTTTCCTTAAAATGGGTTCCTATTTAGAGATTAGGCCCAGATCTAAGCCTGTGGTGACTTCTACGGTAAGGGAGCACTGGCATGTCCTTTACAGTACAGGTGGGAGTCAATGCCCCTAAGAAGAGCCAGTCCACACTTTTCCCTGAAGCAGCTCTCTACCCAAACCCCTTCCACACCCACATGTCAGTAAGCTCTAAGGTGCTTCTGGGTTTTGCAGCCCACCAGGGTTCTGACCACAGTCTCTCTTGGGCCAGGGAAGGTCTGGCAAAATAAGATCTATGCCCCCGACCCCTATCCTCTCAGGGCACCAGAGGTCCATGGGAGCTGTCTGAGGGCTGGGACTCTTTGTCAGGACCTCTAATGTTTTCTGAGGCTGGGCAATGGAGAGCCACGACAAGTACCTCCTTGAGGGTTGAAGGAAAAGATGTCTCCTGCAGGTAGAACTGTGGCACGCACTGCAGGGTGACAGTGAGGATGACACCCAGGCAGCCCAGGTGCACCCGTGCAGCCTGGAACACATCTGCATTGCTTGACTCAGAACATTCCAGAACTGTTCCATCAGCCGTCATCAGGGTCAGGGCCACCACCTGGCAGTAGGAGAGATGTCACACTTTAGATCCCACTCAGTCATCACCCCACTTTCTGGCTTGTCCTTATGACAGAGGCCAGATAGCATCTACCCCTAGGGGCCATCATGGCCAGTCACACAGCTTCCTAGCCAGGTCTACTGTTACTATCTAAAGGGCATTCTGGGAATGAGGGGGAGTGGGAGGGTTGGGGTGGGGAGGAATGGGTGAGAGAACCACATCTAGCATCAGCTCTCCACAGAGCAGAGTCCATGATCATGTGACATCACTTGGGGACCCTGCTGGCTTGGCTTGTCCTCCCTCATTCTCTGACCTCACAGTCAAGAAGCAGCTTCCCTCCTCTACCTGGAGATGCTTTGAGGACACAGATCCCCAGGGAAGATGCTTGACAAGGCAAAGAGAGTATACATGTGCTCCAGGATGGGACAGTGGATGGAGTGGGATTCCAACAGCCTTCCCCAGCCATGTGCAGTCTTCCTCTTCAATAGGGACACCCCCACCCCCTACCCCCCCACCCCCGGAAATACATCCTCCTAGCTAGCCTCATCTAACCAGAAACGTAGGGTTTCTGAGAAAACTGAGGCTCTTGGCTGCAAACTGACGGTCCCCACTTCTGGAGGGCTCTCTCTCTCTCTCTCTCTCTCTCTCTCTCTCTCTCTCTCTCTCTCGGCTGTTGAGGACCTTCTCTGTGCTCTGCTACCTGCTAATTTGGATGGAAATTGTTTCTGACATGGGCAGTTGGCAGTTGGTTGCTCAGGGAGAGAGGGCAGCTACAGCTGAGCTGAACTAATCCTGATTAACAGTGACCAGAGAGCAGAGAGGGAGAACTGACAGAAATGGGACACTGTGACCAGCTGTGGTGAGAGGGGGCGACTCTGTGATTGTTACAGAAGCCTGGACCTTGCTGAAGATTCAGAGCCTTGGAGGATAGCTTGCCTGTGGCATGCTTCATAGGCAGGCAGCTAAAGTCCTGTGAAGGGTGGGCTCTGCATTAACTGCTCACGTGTCCCTGATGGTCGATTGTCTGCCTCAGCAGGTGGGAGGATTAAGCGTGAAGTCTGTGATTAGCCAAAAGCTGATTCAAACACGGTCCAGCCCTGTTCACTTTGCTTCTGCAGTTTTGCCTGAATCTGAAGTGTCTCCCCAAGGTACTTGTGTTGGTTGCTGGCTGATGGGTCTGGGGGAATCCATTAGCTCATGACAGACCTAACCTCATCACTGATCTATGGTTGAACTACAATTTGGTTGAGGTTGTGAAAATCAAGATTTGGGATCTAACTGAAATAAATACACGTTTGGGAGCACGCTCCGGAAGGAACTCTCATTTCTCTAGTCCCTTCCTGGCTGCTGTGTGTTAAGTGGCTTTCCTGGGTCATACTGTTCCTCCAAAACCTCCAAAACCATGAGCAAAAATATACTTCTCCTTGAAGCTGATTTCCTCAGACAGTTTGCTACAGTGCCAAAAAATGGTCAATATAATTGCCATCTGCATGGCTGTAATAGAGCAAGCTCTCCTCTGCATTTCCAGGCCTGCTCAATGGAGCTTCCAAAGAAAAGTAACCAATAAATCCTATGTGCATTTTTATCAGTGACCACTTTAATTGTATTCCCTGATGACCAGTGTGTAGCAACTGACACGACCAGCTTGACATCAGTCCTAGACAGTGGAAAGGGATGGGCTCATATCTTGGGGGTACTGTCAGGCTGTCTCCACTCCCACTTACCACTGGGCTCCTTGGGCAGTAAGTCTAGCTTTGAGATGGCAAAAGCCACAAAGGCCTCCAAGTTACCAGTGCCAATGGCCATGCCAGGCTGCTCCTGATGAGGGTGCCTCTTAATTGCCATGTGGCCAGACACCATTTAGTGAGTGCTAATTTGTGGCCCTAACTCTATATGCTTTCTCCCTGTGGATTGGGCTGATATTCATTTTAACTGAGGATTTGGACAGTAATGCACCCAGAAGCTAAGGGAGTCTACCGGTGTACACATACCCGGGGAGCAGGATATAGGTTAAGACTCAGGCTTGAGTGTCCAAATTAGTACTCTCACAGTTCCCCAAACTGGATGCTCATCAAATGAAGTTTAAGATGTGATTTTTGTTGAAGGACCGGTTAGACTCTGCCACAGATTGCCCCGATGCCTTCCCCAAGCTCTGCCTTCCCTGCTACTCTGGGGTAGTCCCATCTCCTGCCTGGTTCCCGGTTATAACTTTTTTTTTCCTTTGGTTTTTTTGAGACAGGGTTTCTCTGTGTAGCCCTTGCTGACCTGGAACTCACTCTGTAGACCAGGCTGGCCTCGAACTCAGAAATCCACCTGCCTCTGCCTCCCATATGCTGGGATTAAAGGAGTTCGCCACCACTGCCCGGCTTATAACTTCTAATGGAGTTGTTGCCCCCACCCTGCTTACCCCTTGCCTTGTGCTGCCTTTGAGGACATGCAGAGGTGGGGATGATGGTGTCCCTTGGGATGGCTAAAGCATTGATAAACCTGGGGCTCCCTCAGGCCTGATAAGATTTAGAGAAAGAAGTAATATTTCTGAGGCCTATATGGAGCTTACCTACCCTGCATGAACACAGAGACTCACCTGGGTGGCCAGGATGCCATGCTTGATCCCTGTGTTATGTGTTCCAGACCCAATGACGCCAGCAACTGTCACATCAGACACTGCTCCCAGACTGGGCTCAGCAGGTGGAGCAAGAGGGACATCACAGATCAGTTAGGCTTCTCAGGACAATGGGGGCCAAAGATGACATAGGTGCTCCTTGGGGCAAAAGGTTCTCTTCCTGTCTGAGAATTCTCCTTTACCTTTGATGGCCCAGCTTGTGATCAGCCCATGTCTCTTGGTCCCTGTTTCCTGATCTCCATGGACCATCAGGTTAGCTGGTTGGGACATGGGCCAGTTTGTAGGCCTATGTTTAGTCTTTGAGGTCTCTACAACTTAACAGACCCCCTTTCCCTCTCTACCAAAGGCATCTTCTCCAAGCACAGCCACGTGGTCTGGCTGAGACCCCTCTGCTCCCAACCCACCAAGACTCATGGTACTGTCCTGGTTCTAAGCACACAAATATCCCAGCAGGGCTGTGGAGGTAAGCCTCCTGGAACTAGAAGAGGGGCGGGGGTGAGAGCAGAAACCTGTCCTACTTCGAAACCTACACAGCTTCCTTGGGGCCCTAGGAGAAAGCTAAGCTCCTTACACTGGGGTCCAAGCCCAGAATGCTGGACTTAGGATCCTCTGAAACCTTTCGGTACACTCAACGTGTCACTGACATTGAATCTGTTTCCTGCCTGGTGCTGGTCAGTGTCTGCATCCACCTGACCCCTACTGGAGCTCCTTGAAGGTGGGTTTTGTTGGTCTTTGCCTTTTCCAGAGCCTGAGCGAGCAAGGTCTATATGTGTCAGCCATCCTGATCTTCGGAGGGGTGAGGACAATGGTTTCCGTAGTGCAGAATTGTGGGGCCGGCACTAGGAAGGCTGAGGAAGGCTGAGGAAGGCTGAGGAAGGCTGAGGAAGGCTGAGGCAAGCTGAGCACCAACGCTCAAAGATCAACCACAGAATTCCTCAGGGTTGATTCCAGCTGCATTGAGATTTCTACACCCACGTTCAAACATCTGGCGGGCACTTTCTCCTGAGTAAAATCCACAGTCACAGAGTTACCTTGTTAGCGGCACTTGACTGCTGTGTTGATGGCAGCCCCTAGCACTAAGGTGGACAATGACAAATGCATTTGGATGGAGGGACAAGAAAACCATTGCAGGATGGACCACCCCTCCAGAGGTGTTTTGTGTGTTGAGCTGTGTAGTTGTATATTACCAGGTGTAAGTTGAGTCCTTTTGAAAAGACTCAGTCCTTAACTGTCTCATCCTGGTTCAAGTCCATTGCTTAAAACTCTGCAAAACTTGGATCTGTTTCCCCCTTAACTCATGGGGCACGATAAATAAGGTAAACTGAGTAGGAAAGACAGAGCCCTGAGGAAGGGATGCACCCCAAGAAGTGTGACAGTCTCAATGCCAGATCCTTGAGAGTGTGGCACAGATCAAGGGAAGAGGCAGCTCCTTCCCCAGGTGGGGCTGGGGGAGGAACTCTTACTTGGACAGGGCCAGGCCATGCTTGTCCAGCTGTGGGTGCAGGTCAGCCAAGAGGATACCAGCTTCCACTGTTACCTGCTTCTTCTCCTTGTCTACCTGTAAGAGCCAGAACAGACTGGGAAGAGCTAAGCCACACCTGGGCCCTTGCTTCCTAGCCACCCCTCTCTGGGATGTGAGGACGGCTATATTAGCCTGTTGTCAGCTTGAGGTATGTTTCAATCTTAAGAGCAACAGTGAGCACAAGGAAACAGGGGTGGGGGGCAGGGAATTTGTTTTTGAAACAGATTTGGAGTATGTAGTGCTGACTGACTTCATACTCAAATGTATAATTCCTCTGCATCCACCCTCCAAGTGGAAGGATTACAGAAGCATGTCTCAGCTCCTTGGAGACTGTCTCACAAAGTCAGTTCTTCAGTATGGTAAATGGAACCCAGACCTCTGCACATGCTGGGCAAACCTCTCCACTGAGCCCCACCTCTGGCCCTTTGGTATAGTCCACGAAAGGTTTCTTTTCACGGGGAAGGAAATGAGAGCCGGAGAAAGTGAAGCACTTTGCCCAGGGACACTTGGGCTAGGATGGGGACTGGGCCACACCCATGCTTCTGCACCTTGTCCACACTGGGAGAGTGGGGTAGATTCTGTTGCCAGCCTTGCTATTTGGAAGACAGTCTCTGCCTGTTCTCACCCTGAAGACCCCAGAGCAAAGGCCAAGAATTGGGAAGAGACATGTCTAAGCACAATTTTCTGCTGGGTGTCTGTATCGAATACAAGATACTGTACCCTGAGGTCTAACCTCAGCACAGGGGCGACACCAAGGTCCAAGGTCATGTAAACAGAAAAGTCGGTGGCATAGCTGGGACAGGCAGCCACATTCACTCAACTACAAAGCACTTGCTCATTCAGTTACCCGGGGCACAGAGCTTGGAAAATCAATTGCTAGAGCCCAGTCCTCACTAATTAGCGATCAGAGTTAATTACTGCCATGACTGATGTTTGCTAAGGAGCAGCCTGTCAGTTTGAGTAAACACCAGCACAGTAGAGAAACCTAGGTATTGCTAGTTGGCTGCAGGGAGGAGAGAGCCTTCTGTGGAACTCAGCTTAGGCGACCCAGCCCCAGAAGGTGAGGACTGGAGTCCTAAGCACACATCTCTGGGTTTCCGAGTCCCTGGTAGGCAAGTGGGTGCTGGCTGAACTGCATGGATAGTATTCTAATAGGAAGCTAGTAGCAATTCTGAGTTTGGGTACAGCTTTGCTGTTGTTTGCTGTGTGACCTTTGGCAAGTCACTGCCTATCTCTGATCTTCATTTCCCTATTTGTAAGCCTAGCTCAGTGTCACTTTGGGTTCTGCTGGATTAGTCTATTCTTTGGAAGCCTATTTCTCCATACTTCTTTAAATGAGGAAGAACGGAAGCTACAGCGGGAGATGGGATGGACATCAAAGGACCAGGTGGACTTGACAAATGGTCTGAGCAATCCAAGGGAAGGCTTAGGTGACAGTTGTTCAGAAGGAAGGCCAGGGATCTGAGCATCACTCCTAGGAACCCAGAACAGGTAGAAGCTAAGGCAAAGGTTGAAGATTTCATGAATGGAGTCTGGGACACAGACTGAAGCTATTCAGCTTGAGAACGAGCTGAGGAGGGATGTCAGGGGCCCCCGTACCTGGAGAACCCGGTTCATCTTGCCCATGTGGATCATGAAGCCATCAGTGCAGGCGATGTCTGAAGGAGAGTGGCCACCACCCACCACCTTCACTTTCTTGTTCTGCTGTCGGGCCAGAGCCAGCACCTGTCAAGACAATGCTAGTAAGGAGGAAGCCAGGGGGACTTGAGGGCTTGGCGTAGCCTGCAGAGACTGCTGGCCATGGTGTGTGGAGAGGTTGGAAGGAGTCCCTTTGACATTAGTGGACCCTGCCTGGCACCAGAAAGACAGCCAGAGAGATGGGCTTCGAGGTAAATGAGGAACAGAGCCACCTTTAGTCTGGGGCTCTTGCTCCTCCTCTGCAGCCCCAAGCATCCTTTCCATTTGGCTGATGTTTCGTGACAAGGTCTTAAAATATAGCCTAGCCTGTTCTCTAGTTGTGTCCGTCCCTCAGCCTTGTGCAGGCTAAATAGACCTTAAGTGTTTGCCACAGTTGGACCCAAGTGGGGTCTTTCCTCTTGTCACACCTGCAATTTCCTACAGGAGTAGACAGCCTGCCGAGATTGCTTTGTAACTCAACCCAGCTGAAACAAAGGATGCGGTCTGTGGGCTTTCCCTATATAACAGCAGTGCTGAATATTAAACTTTGAGCCTAGATCAGAAACTTTGTCTTGGCTTCATCCTTCTCTCAAACCCCGCCCTTTTCATTTCCAGCCACCCCCCCCCCCCCCCTTTCAGGTAACCCAGTCCATCCATGGTCGCTGGACGGCTACATCTAGTCAGTGATCTTCCTGCCTCCCTAATATACTGGAATTACAGATCTGAGCCACCATATGGGCTAGTTTGAAGGTCCTTCCCTTTGGAGATGCATGTAGCCCAAGCTGGCCCCAGACTCACTGAGAAGCCCAGGCTGGCCTCAGACTCACCGAGTAGCAAATGCTGGCCTTGAACTCCTGGTCTTCCTGCCACCTCAGTGTTGGGATTACAGTGTATATCACCACACCAGTGTGTGCAGTGCTAGGGATGGAACCCAGGCCTTTTGTGCATGTTAGGCAAGCAATTTCCTGACTGAGCTATATCTCCAACCCCAGTGTAAAGGTTTTAAAAAGACAAATCCCACTGCATTCCTCAACAGTAAAAAACCTTCCAAAGGCATCCTAATGACTAAGGATAAACCCCAAGTGCCTCATGTTGGCTGTAAGAACTCTTAATCTACCCCCATGCTGCAGTAAAGGGTTCTAAAGGATAGGAACCATGGCTGTGACCCATCTGGGGGCTGACACAGGTAGATTGTGTCTGGAGATACTTGGCAGAAAAACAAGTGGATCCATGATGTTACCTCACTGAATCCACTTAGCCCCATCCCCCACCCCCAGTGTCAAACACCCTCATCCAGGTGCCTTGGGACACACATTTTACAAGCTCATCACAGAGCCGTTCCATTGGCAATTGAAAATTGACTGAGGAATGCTGGCTGCATCGCCTGCTCCCCCTCACAGTGCATTTTCCACTGAGGCTGGGCAAGACATTGTGTCACAACACAATCCTGGAGCTGCTTGGTCACACACCTTTTTTTATTTTTATTTATTTATTTATTTTTACTTTTATCTTTACTGGATTCTGCTGGTTCTCCATGGAAACACTACGCCTTACCCTGTTAGTGCCACAAGGTCACGTGGGCTGCCAGCACATCCTAGTAACTGTTTTCTAAGGTAGCTCTGCCAGAAGCACACTCCTGGTTCCCACCTTATTCCCTGACAACCCCAGCTCCATCACCACCACTTTGCTTTCCAGCTTCTCACCTACTCCTGATGCTTCCTTCTTGTCTCTTAGGTTACAGTCCTCAGTAACTGCACTCATGGTGTCCTTCCCCAGAAACTCTGATTCTTCTCAGAAAATCATCTCATATGTGATGTAAGTATGTGTCTGTGTGTGTGTTTATATGTGTGTACAAACATTCATGCATATACGTAGATGTGCACAAGTCTGTGTACATATGTGTGTTCACTGGCCTATGTGAGCAAGGGCACAGGCTTAAGTGCGTGTATGTGCATAAATGTGCATTTGCACAGGTATCTGTGCACTCCAGCCTATATGTGCACCTGTGCACAGATGTATGTGCATGTGTGTATATGTATGCATATGGACATGGGTGTGTACATGGGTGTGCACAAGCATGCACAGATACGTGCACAAGTATGTGTGCATGGAGTTTATTGCAGAGGTTGGAGAGGTGAGTGCAGACATGGCTGCCCCTGGCATGGAGGGGGCACAGAACATTACAACAGACTGCTGAGCAGACCTGGAGCTGGGGAAAGCAGGAAGAAGAGCTTAGCATTTACCCAACCAGGCCAACAGGAAGCCCCACATCCAGCCTCTTCCAGAGCCAGGGCTGTGGCTGCAGGCTGGGCAGCCCATGTGGTGTTCACAGACACCTACCTCTCTGACCTCCTCCACTGACGTGGGCTGGTAGTACATCTCTGGACTGCAGCCATAGGTCTTTGCCCAGTTTTGGAACTGGACCCCTTTGTACCCATGGACCTGTACCAGGAAGAAAGCCAGGTCTCAGCAAAGGAGCAGTCACTGTCTTCTCTGTATGTCACATCATCAACTCCACACCCCGTAGTCACAAAGAGGAGAGGACATGGCCATAGCACAGAGCCCCAGCTCCCTTTGGCCACTATGGTTCTTAGGTCAGGGCCACTAGGAAGATCAAACAGCACCGGCTGCTCTGAAGCTGGCAGCCCATACCCAGTTTCCTAATGTTATCTTTGATCACTCCGGGTCAGATTGATGGGAATTCTGCCCATTCTGAGGCCAACAGGATAGATGGGATCAAAGACAAGGACAATCCTGATAAGCCAGGACTCAAGTCAATCCCTGCTCCAGGTACAGTACTGATGACCCAGCAGATAAACCCAGTGAGGGGAGGGATGTCTGAGAAAGCTGGAGGAGATAGCCCTGGAGGCAAGAGCTGGGGTCTAACTACCCCGGCAGCGAAGGAGTATCCCTTAGGTGGTATCATCGTCTTAGCCTCCAGCCTGGGATTCAGAATCGTGTTTTCTGCACACCACTGTATAGCCAACCAGACATTGTGGGTCTTCTGTGTGTCCTAAATTATTAGATCTTACAATAATGTCATGAAACAGAGGATATTTGTCTTTTTTCAGTTGCCAAAATTAAGGCTCAGAGCAGTAAAGGTCTTCCCTAAGCTTGCATAGAGGCCCAATGAGGGTGTTAAGAGGTCAGCCTAGGCCTTCTTCTTTCATACCTAACACCCCAACCGGTTGTTCTCCAAGTTCACTTGGAGGATCCCCAATGGCCCCTCCGATGGCCCCAGCCTTGGTCTGACTTTACCCTCCCACGCTTGGCTCACAGATGCAGCCTGGACACAGCTGGCTGTATCTACTGGCTGTCTCACGGACCCCTATCATTCCTACCATGATTCCAGTGATTAATAGGGTCAGACGACTTGACTTGAAGTGTTCCCACGGAAAGTTGAACAAAGCCCGGGGCAGCAGGTGGAGTGGTCAGGCAACCTTGACTCTGGGTTACCTCAGGCGGAACAGGACTGGATGTTTAGCCACTTGTAGGAAGGCATTGGGGCAAAGGCAGGAAACCGGTGTTGAACAGGCTCCTCCCCCTGCAAGACCCAGGCAATCCCTGTAAACAGCAGCTGGGTCCCGCCCCCTGCCCTCTGTCTGGGAGCTCCAAGGAAGCTTGAAAGATGGCGGTTCAACAGCAGCTGCTGTGCTCCTGACACCCACTGCTGGAGCCCGGAGCCTAGCCTTGGGAATCTAGAGCCAAAGCACCACTTTCAGGCTCAGAACTAGGCTAGCTGCCTACATGTCTGGCTTTGGGATAGTCTGCCTCATGGCCCCTTCAAAGCCAGGTACCTATGCAGCTCTTGTACTGAGCCACCCAGCAAACACCTCCCCCTCACTTCCACACTGAAGTATGGTGCTTGTGGGAGGGGACAGCTGAGTGACAGTCTAGTGCCACTAAGAAACTGGTATCCTAACTGAAGCAGACAGTTGGAGGCTGTTTTGGATCTACAAGGTATCTAAAAGCATGATGGGAGCCTGACACCCCTGTCTTCATTTTGTGTCACCTTCCCTGAAGGCATGGAAATAAGTCATTGCCCATAGAGTCACTTTGGATTCTTTTGTTGTTGCTTGTTTTTCCCAGTTAGGACTTCTCTGTGTAGCCCTGGTTATCCTGGAACTCACTCCATAGACCAGGCTGGCCTTGAACTCAGAGATCCACCTGTCTCTGCCTCCTGAATGCTGGGGTTAAAGGCGGGTTCCACCGCGCCTGGCTACCTTGTATTCTAAGAATAACAAAACCTCAGTGTAGTCCACCCTCCAATTTAGGGTAATTATCCATGAAGGTGAGGCTGTGCTCCGGAGCCCAAGGACTCCTGAAACTATATGCTCTTGGGTAGAGAACAAAAAGACCTTGTGATAAGCAGCGTGGAGAAACCAGGAAAGTTAAACACAGAGCTAATCTCTTCGTGGAATGAGGTGCATAGCTGCTCTTCCTGGAATGTCAGGAATGATAGAGTTTTACACTCTGGTGATTCTTTGCTGTCTGATGAGACAGGCTCTGTACATATCTTCCAGACTTATTGTTTTTACGTATCTCAGACCTTTTCGTCCTAAATCTTGAGAATTGCTTTTAGACCATAAAGTTTATTCTTATGAATGATGTCCCTTGTACGGAAAGGTGGGGCCCATGATCTTTGGAGGAGGTAAGAAAGGTTTTCTTTATTTTATTTTTATTTTTTGGTTTTTCGAGACAGGGTTTCTCTGTGTAGCCCTGGCTGTCCTGGAACTCACTCTGTAGACCTGGCTGGCCTCGAACTCAGAAATCCACCTGCCTCTGCCTCCTGAGTGCTGGGATTAAAGGCGAGCGCCACCACTGCCCGGTGAAAGGTTTTCTTTAAATAGAGAGATTAGGGGTTTAGGAAATTCAGTCCTCTCACTCAAGTAGTTGCCACCATAAAAGGAGGGAAATTAACAGGGGCTCTTCTCAGTCCTTTGACACAAAGCATTTTGTATAATTATTGAGATACTTGTTAAGACCCAAAGGAGCAAAATGTTCAGAGCTACAGTTATGCAGAGTTAGACGCACAGCCCATTAAGATAAGATAAAAATCTCGGTTAATTGTTTTAGAAGTCGGGGTTCAGAGATGTATTGACTGGGACTTCTGGGGGAGTGGATTTTCTGCTGCACATCTTGGCAGGTCTTGGCAGGATTGGGACACCAGCGTCTCAGGCTTCCCCGAGTCACAGAGCAGTCACAGAGCACTCTGATGCTCTCGCCCTCCTGAGTGATCTGGCTGAAGTCAAAGCCCTCTGGCCTGCAGTTTTCTGGGCACTAGATCTGGTGTAACAGAGTTCCAATCATGACGGGAAACTCCACCGTCACAACAGGAGCTGACTTTTCTCTTTTGTTTGTTTGCTTTTTTTTTTTTTTGTTTAAATGTTTTTGTTTTTCCTTCACAGAGGGAATAACTCAGTTATCAAAGGTCCTTTTATAGGAAATGTTTCCCCCGTCCATATGGAAAATAACTCAATACCCGTGGTTTCTTCACGGGAAAAAATTCAAAGCAAGCCCGAGTTCTAGTACAGAAACAATTTCGATCAGGGCATGAAGCATTAAGGTGATGGTTTCCAGATTTCCAGAGGTATTAGCTACTCGTTATGTAGAGTGTGTTCTTTTCTGCTTCGTGTCTAATCAATGCTTAAATAAATGCTTAACCTTGACGGTAAAAGTGAAATTTAAAGTTTTAGGTCACACCACTGGGTTTTCTCTTATCTGTTTACTATGATTCAAGATTGCTCTGCTCTTTAAGCTGCTTTTTGGAAACTCTTGGTTAAATTCTACAACAAATGAATCATCTAAAATAGGGGGGAGTTATAGATTTATTAAATAACACAGTTGTTGGCTCAATAACTCACAGAAATAGTCCCTCATTGGTAAAAAGTATATAGAAATTATTGAGCCACTTAATAAAAGGCAGGTCGATTATTTGTTTCACACTGGTGATAATTGGCAGGTTGCATTAGTGTGCTGCTTGGGACGTATAGATAATAATTGAAAATATTCCCTCCTAAGATTTTTAAAGATACCTCATGGGTGTTACCTAAAATTAGGTCTAAAAAGTTCTCTAGATTTGGGATTTTAAATGTAATAGAGATTGCTATTAATGTTTTTATAGATGACTCATTAAAAAAACAAGAAGCATATATTCTCTATACAAATTCCACGTGGTCCACAAAGATGGTACCCATTTCAGGCTTTATTGCTAATGCCCTACAGTGGGACACTCTCTCCCTAACTGATGCCAGGCACAGCAATGCTATAAATCTCTTTTATTGAAAAATAAAATAAAGTTGCACTGAAGGAAATAAAAATCAGCAAAAAATGGTATATATTACTTAATTCGATCTGTGTTGTTCTCATCATGTGATTGAGGACCAGGATTTATTATTTCTTCCTGTAGGATTCAGCTTGCTAAATAACTTCTGAGGCTTATTTTTTTCAAACATTCATTGACAAGAAAATCAATGTTGATGGTCCAGAGTTCGCCAGAGATCTGGG
Source organism: Rhynchomys soricoides (assembly GCA_019843965.1). NCBI lineage: Eukaryota > Metazoa > Chordata > Mammalia > Rodentia > Muridae > Rhynchomys > Rhynchomys soricoides. The sequence continues at coordinate 8,621,252 of JADRCH010000013.1, forward strand.
GTCATGATGCCTCTCTCCTAGACCTGCTTAACCAAAAGAACAGCATCTTTCAATCCATGTGTACTGGGTATCTGAACACATCTCGTTGAAAGAGCCGTGCCTGCATTGTGCACATTCTGAAGGGAGCTTGGTGCTCTGGGGTGTCTGTGTGTAGCATTCCTGGCAAGAATGAGACTATTCTAAAGAAAAATCCTGTATTGTCTCTTTGACAATCAGGCTATTGGAACAATGCACCCTAAGGAACTGGAATCCTCGCAGGAATCCCATGTTGGGGGAAAGGAAAGGCTGAAAAGTTCAGGTTCCAGCCAGAGAGGAACTTGTCTGTTGGGAGCCGCCTGAGCACCCACATCCGCCATTACAAGATGGCGCCTACATTCGGCCGAGGACAAGTTGTAAACAGGCTAGTGCGCATGCACCTGGTAATTTTCCACTTCAGAGTCTCAGCCTCTCTCGTGGCGGTATCTGGCCTGGTGTGCGGGAGCCAATGGGGAAGCTCCATGTCCCAGGCAAGCGCTGTGACCCATATAAAGGGCGAGTATTCTATTGTTCTGAGTCTCCATTCGTGGCAAGCTTATGCTCTCCCTCTCAAGATGCATTGAAGCTTTACTGCAGAAGGATCCTATGTGTGCCGCGTCGTTCTTGCTGGCGAGACCGTAGCGCGGGACACTTGTCTCCCAGAATGAGAGTTCAGCTCTGTCAGCTTGTCAGTCCACCTTTCTTGAAATCAGGCTGTTACTCACATGGTTGGACATAGTAGGTTTTCGGGTTGTGCCTTGCCCTCAAGTGACTGTTGTGTAAGTAGCAGTTGGCTCTATGTTGAGGGGGGAGGTTGGCCGTGCCATGTTGAACATATGAACAACACCAAGAGTCCGGATTCAGCGGAGCGTCAGAAACTGGTGACCTACTCCTAAAGAGAAATGTTGTCTTCTTATACATTTTTTCCCCAAGTAGAATGGGACCAGAGGAGCTCATGGGTGCATTAAAATCAAATTAGTATAACCAAGCCGGAGAACCTTTGCAACACATCAGACTGAGAAAAGGGTGCAGCTTCCCCGGACCCCATAAGGAGGTGGACACCTAACACTGACATGGTGACAAACCCCAGTGACTTGTCATCTGACCATCCAGTGCATGCATCAAGGAATCAACAGGCACACAACTCCTATCTGTCTAGGAATTTCAGCTTGGATCAGTACCCACCAAGATATGGCCAAATTGCTTTGTGTCTGTTCATTAACTAGACCTCAATACCGTCTGTTACTTCTATAGCCTCTAGCACCCACTGCTTCTGCAGGTCAACTCTGACTTTGCAATTTAGCTTTAAGGCTTTGGCAGCAGCAACAGCAGCCACAGACCTGAAGTCTGATTTTTTTACCTTATACCCAAGGATGTTCTCCTAGCATCCCTATCCGTTTCTGCATCCTCAGGCCTCTTCGAAACTCCTTGGGCTCTACTAGGGCCTCCTTAGCCCTCCATAGCCATAGCAGACTAACTGTATGTGTATTTATAAATACAAATATTGCATATCTCTATCTATCTATCTATCTATCTATCTATCTACTATGTAATATGAATTGCAACTAAGAGAAAGAAAATTACTACCAGCCAAAGTGATATTCCTTGCGAATTGATTGTTAGTGTGTTATGACATTGTGGGAAGACACTAACACACTTGTGTGTGCTTCTGTCATGGTGTGCTATTGACAGCCTTATAGGAGGCCAAGCGGTACAATGGGTCAGCAATGAACAGGGCTACACTTGGACGAGGACAGCTTAGTTATGTGACTTCTTGCCTTCTACTTAAACCTACACCTTATGTGAATTCCCAGATGGGCTTGGGAGGTCAGTGAATGTCTTTATTTGGTTTTTTGGTTTTTTTTGTTTTGTCCCAGTGTGGTGATATTAAATAAGTCTCATTCCCTTGCCTTTTACTGTTATCCTGTCTCTTTAATTGGCTTCTTGAGGAAGTGGCAGAGTCTAACTTTTTATATCTGCCAGAACCTGAGCTTTGACCTCCACAACTCTGGCATTGTCTGATTATTGCTTCCTTGTCCGGTTCAGTCAGCTCCTTCTCCTTGAAGAGTGCTGTGAGGCTCCTGGTTGCCTGGATCTCAGGCTGAAGAAGAAAGAGGTTCCTACAGCATTCTGTGCCATTCAGAGTTAATTTCCATCTGAGTCTAAGACACCAGATGAAGACCACGGACACATGTACATACCCTTAAAGCCACCAAATTGTAATGAGCAAACATGGAGCTTCCCAGAAATGCTTTCTGTGAATCGCAGGAACAAAGAATTGCTTCTTTGAAATTCTAAGAGGATTCCAAAATAGCCACAGTAATGTAATTTGCTCTCCTACTTCGCTAACAATGTCATGGAAACTGCGTTCCTTCAGAGAAAGGATTGAATCCTAACCCAGTGACTCCAAAAACCAAGACATTAGTTTTTACTTAATTAGAAAATAAATTTGCTGCTCTCGATGTTCAGGACACAGGACTCTGTCCTTGGCATGAGCCCTTTGAATTTATGGAAAATAGCTCAGGTATGAAGGCTCTCTCAACCTGCTTTGGCCCTTTCTCTCTGCCTCTTTTTTTTTTTTTTTAAAAAAAGGTGTGCACCACCACGACCACCACCACTACCGCTGCCTTTTTCAGCATTCTTTTTTTTAAAGATTTATTTATTTATTTATTTATTTATTTAATGTGAGTACATAACTTCAGACACATCAAAAGAGGGCATCAGATCCCATTACAGATGGTTGTGAGCCACCATGTGGTTGCTGGGACTTGAACTCAGGACCTCTGGAAGAGCAGTCAGTGCTCTTAACCACTGAGCCATCTCTCCAGCTCTCCCTCTGCCTCTTACTGAGTCACACAACCACAATTCCCTTTCTGTCACTGAAGCCCATTTATTCCAAAGCCATAAGAAAGGCATTGTCTTCTGCTCTCTCTCAGAAAAAACCTCCACTCCAGAGATGCCAGTTCCGCTCCTGGAAAGATAGCTCAGAGGACTGAAGAAACACATCTTGCTGGCTTCCCACCTCACTCAGTTGATTGCCTCAGATCAGTTCCACTGGATCCCTGCAGGTATCTAGACAGGGAAGCAAACCATGGGAAGAGATAAGAATGAAAATTTGGTGCAGATTGACTTCATCTACTTGGATCAGACTTTGGGAGTCTGATGGCAGCCAGTTTATTGTAGGCATATTTAAATACAATAGGATTTGGAAAATGGTCTCCAGACAATAATAATTCCCATAATTCCAATTCCTTATGCACAGTAAAGCTTGAGGTGCAATTACATAGCAACTCTTTTACGATGTACATGTAGATTCTATAGCTTAAGGACTTAGAATCTAATGTGGTTTCTGACTGACAGCATAGAGTTCCGCAGGCCATAAAGCACATGGTGATATCTCTCTTAAGTAAGAGTAGAACTCTAGGGAGGGAAGAGTCTGGGATAATCATTGTGGAGAATTATGGTGAAGTCTGTCCCTTCAAACAGCAAAAGGTCACCAGTTTGTTCGGAACCTCCATCTCTCAGCTTTCTGGATGGAACGCAGGTATTTGATTTTATCTCCTCCACTGAGAAGACACTCCCTTTGCTTCAGGGGTTGGTGGTGATACATTCAAGATTAATATTCTTGGTTCTTTTAGCACTTCTCTGTGAGTACAAGACCCTCCTGCCCTCTACACAGTTCTTTCTGAAATATGATCCTTGTTATCATATTTCTACTGCACTGCTATTCTTTACTGAGTCTAAGCATAACAACTGAATCTCCTGTGGTGAGTCTTCAGGTTTCTCTTAAGGCTCTCATGTTACCATAAACTGATATTCCCAGAAATAACTCCTCTGCTAAAACATTCTACGTGGCTTATTAACTGGTGGCAGAGAGTTGGAATGTTACAATGTGGTATGTGTATCTGTGTGTGTACACATGTATGGGCCTAGATGTTGAACCTAAAAGACAACCTTGATGTCATCCTGAGGAATGTTGTCCATTCCTTCTGACAGGATCTTTCACTGTCTGTTGCTCACTAAAGCTAGCTGGCCAGTGAGCCCTAGGGATCTGCCTGTTTTACACATCCCCAGGGCTGGGATTACAACAACATCACTTCATCTGGCTTTTTTAATAGTAGGTATTAGGGATCAAATTCAGGTCTTCATGCTTGCAAGGCAAACATTTTACTTACATAGCCATCTTCCTGGATCTTGGGCCGGTTGGGGTCCTTTTAAATCCATGTAATATCTACCTCTGTATGTGACCTAGCATCCTTGTTATCAGGTTAATTATTTTGAGATACACAAACAAACCACCAGTTTCTACCAACTGAAAGGCTAAAACTGTCATCAGACATTATCTGAAGACTGGAGATTTCCTGGCTTTGTTATAATCACTGATCCAGTCTTAACACGGACGCTTTTAGAATGTGTTAAAATTTATGATTTTTCCTCTGTTCTGTTACTATTAAAACTTCACAAAACTAAACTGAGTGTGATGGTGCATGCCTTTAATCTCAGCACTCAGGAGGTAGAGGAAGAAGAATCTCTGGGCCAGCTTGGTCTACATGGTGAGTTTCAGGCCATTCAAGGTTACATAGCAGCATGGTCAAGACAGACAGACAGACAGGCAGGCAGACAGACAGACAGACAAGAAATCCAGAACAAACAACTCCAAGCCAAAACCAAAACAAAACTATAAGCATTTGGAATTTGGTATTTGAGATAACTTGAATTTGTGTTCCCAGGCTAAGGTCATCCGTATTTAACTTCTGAATAGACTTATCTTTTGTTTTCTTTGAGGTGATAGTTGTGTTTTTATTGACAATTTATCAAACAAACCTAATATACTTTGTCTCTTATTAGACTGCCCTTTGTTATAGATGCTCCAATCATGTTCCTGATGGGAGGAGAGAAGGATACTTATGATCTTGATGGGCAGGGGATTTTAAGGCAAGTATCTTAGCTGGTCCTGGGATAGAGAGGGAGGATCCTACCGAAGCCACATTGTGTTGGCATTCCACTACTACAACAAAGACACCAGACAATCAACTTAAAAAGAGCAAAGGTTCGTTCCAGCTCACAGCTTTGGAGGTAGTAAGGCATGGCTGCTTCATAACCAATTGGTCCCTTTGCTTCGTGGTTGGTGGTGATACAATGCATGGTGCTAGAGGTAGGTTGCTTTAAGAACTTGTCCCCTAGCCGGGCAGTGGTGGCGCACGGCTTTAACCCCAGCACCTGGGAGGCAGAGACAGGTGGATTTCTGTGTTTGAGGCCAGCCTGGTCTACAGAGTGAGTTCCAGGACAGCCAGGGCTACACAGAGAAACCCTGTCTCGGAAAAAAAAAAAAAAAAAAAAAAAAAAAAAACCCAACAAAACCAAAAAACAAACAAAAAAAACCCCAAAAACAAACCCAAAAAAACCAAAACTTGTCCCCTGTGATCGGAAGACCTTCCACTAGGGCCCACATCTCAATTTCCCACCACCTCCAAATGACACTAATGTAGAGACTAAGCCTTTAACATGCTGGGACATTTAAGATGCAAACTATAGCCACATGGACAAAGCTATTCAGTGACAGTGATTCAGGCCTTGGGCACCTAGAGAGGTCACCTTGTTTAGTTCTATACTTTGAACCTCTTGAGAGCTCTGGATTGGTACCATGGGAGCAGGGAAGGAATGGGGGCATTGATCATTGTCCCTGCTGGTTCTGCAGTTGGAGATTTTTGATGAAAGCCATGTCAGCTTGTTATTCATGAGCTCACTTGTAGGATGCAGTTACAATGGAGAATCAATGGCTGCCTTTTGCAAGGTGATGAATGCCAGGCAGGAAATAGCAGCAGGAGGCTGTAGATCCACAAGGATGGGTGAAAGCCTGCCCAGCCTGTGAGTTGATCTCTGTCAGGATTCATATTCTTATTTATTGAAAGACTAGTTCACTCCAGCAGCAGCACAGGGACACATAACAGTGTCTGGGGCCCTGCAGAGGCCTCCACAGAACTCTGATCTCACACAGTGTTTAGAAGAGTAAACAGTCGGTGAGACTCAGAGAGTGCACACAGGTAAATAGTTCTGCCCACTTGCACGAAAGTCCATCGTGCTAACAGGGAGAAGGTATAAAGGTGAGAGCCAGAATTTGAGAAGATAAAAGGGATTGTGCTCCTGGGTACTCGCCAGCTGTGTTATCTGGCTCAAGTTATCAAAGGGTTGGAAGGCTGCATTTCACAATGGCAAGTCTCCTGACAGCTTCTTCTGTGCTCCTGACCCACAGTTAAAGGATGCCCTTTAGAACCCAGCACAACATGGCTCAAGCTCCAGTACTGACTCTTGACCTTAGCTCCCCATGGCCTGGGTTGATTCACTAGCTGCAGCAGGAGGATTTTCAAGGACTCAAAGGGCTTCTGCGTGTTTCGTACCATGGGTCACTCTCTTATGATTGGCATTAGGCATGCTGACACCTGGTGACTGTCATTGTCATTGTCACTGCCCTTAAAGTTGTTCCACTGCATTGTAATTGTTAGTTCTGGTCTGGAGCCCTCTCTACCCTAGGAGCATCTCAAAGACTCACATTGTGTCTCCTTTCCATTCTTATTCCCACTGCCAAGTCGGGCAAACAAAGGTACCCAGCAGAGGCTGGATAGATCAGGAGGAGAAAGGAAAGAGGAGGAGGAGAAGGAAGAAATCTGTAGTGAAGGCTGAAGCATGCCTCTGAATGACCACATGGTTTGGGGACTTTTATTTTTCTGCTTACAATGAGGGCACATACTCACCAGCCCAACAGATTCTTTTCTGAAATGAGCTGAGAACCAAGCTTTGGCTCAAAGCCCATGGAATAAATCTACTCGGCTGTATCCATGTACCCAAAGATATTCCTGGGGGTACATGGAGGATTCCAAGCCTGTTGGGAAATCAATGTGTTCTCTTACATGTTGGAGAAATGAGAGTCCCTATGATACAACTTCAGATGGAGGTGATATGAAGGGAACCCTCAAGAGGACTCATCAGAATGTAGAGTGTTCCTTTTAATCACCCCCCCCCCCAATTCTTGCTCTCTTCAATCTGAAATCACAGACTTCAGAAGGAAATGTCTTATCAAGCTTTGTTTCCCATTGTTGTGATAAAATATACCAACAAGAGTAGCTGAATAAATGGAAAGAAGTTTATTTGGCTCACAATTCCAGGTTCCCATTGCAGGGAAGTCAAGGCACCAGGAACTTGAAACTCACAGCCAAGAGGTAATCACCTCACAGCCAAGAACAGAGAGCATGAACACTTACATGCTTTCTAGAGCTCTGTCGGATTTCTCTACTCTATACAGTCCAGCACCCAAACTTAGGGAATGATGCCACCCACAATGAGCGTGCCCTTCTATCTCTGTGGCACTACCTTTCTGGAGTTTCTCTGGCACAGCAGAGGATACCATCCAATGGAGGTCTCAGTATTTGTGTGCCCTATGACTCTCTGCTGTTCAGCCAATCAGAGGAAGAGACATGGAGAGTCAGGCTCAGAATGGCTTGGAGACCCACAATACTCAGATGTCACCTACCACTGCCAGACTTCATTGTCTCTTGCTCCTTACAGTAGTACTGAGTTGACCAGACCATTTCCCAGGCAAAGCCTTTCAAACTGAGAAGTGCCAAGTGCCTCTTTCAAAGTCAGGTAGATTATAAATGGCAACCCTGGGTGTGAAAACACCAGATTTCAAACTCACAGTATTTGGTTCCCTTCTCCAGAATGTACCTGCACCAATTAAAAGTGTGAGAATAAGACAAATAGTTAATGGGATGAAAGCCTGGTGAACAGGGAAGCACAGAGAAGCACTTCATGTCTTAGCTGTATAATACAGTAAAATAAATGACCCTCAGCAGAAGATCAGAGCAGTAAATCATGGTCCATCTCTGTCCTGAAAAGCCACTTAACCTTTAAAAAGGATGAGACAAAGCTGTACTCCTATCAGGAAGTTTGCTCAAAAGCCACCAAACAAATGAGAGAGCTTCGTGAGCCAATTTGCATCATAGTTAAGGAGATTCGTGTCCACGTTGGCACACATAGTCAATTAAAAGCAAATTTGAGAAAATGCTGGAAAACACCCAAACTATTGCAGGCAGCTATGAATAGCTCCTAAGCAGGTAGGTAGAGATTTAACCTAGTCTCTTTTAAAGCTCAGCTTCCTCCCTGTTCCTCCCTCCCTCCCTCCCTCCCTTCCTTCCAATGTGGTGTAGAGAGTGGGAGGATGGGCTCTACAAAATGACCCATAAGCCATGTCTTTAATGTCCACCTATCTGTGCAGCCGGAAGGAGCTGTTGTGCTCCAGAGGTTAGGAAAGGTTTACCATTTCCAGGCAGAAGGAATCGCTTTCAGGTGTTGGGATTCCCTTCAGTTAGGTAAAGCCAGCTCCTGTGACCACTGCCTACCTTCTTTCCCACGTTCTCTATTCTTTAGTTTCTGGTTAAATTTTAAAACAGAAGTGGGCTTACAAGGTTTGGAATCTGCCTTAAGTGTTATGTGACTTCACACACACACACACACACACACACACACACACACACACACGTGTGCACACACATGCGCACACTGGAACATGTTCACATGAACATGCCACCCATTCTTCCCCTCAGAAATAAAAATACACAAATATAAAGTGTTAAGGATAGATAAGGAAGAGCTAGTGTTGGGAGGTAGAAAAGGGCAGGCTTCTAAAGGACTTGGAACTATCCCAGGCCAGGCCAAGCAAGGACATTAAGCACCCTAATACTTAAGCAATGGAACCAGCTATGAGAGAGAGAGAGAGAGAGAGAGAGAGAGCATTCCACTTGCTTTGCAAACAGAGCTCCCTCTGCTGCTTCCCTTCCTAACACTGTATGTGTAAAAAGTTTGTCTCTTCCCAACTAGAAAAGCAGTCCCATTTTTGTATTTATCGATGAAGCGAATTTGTAGTCTAAGACAGTAAATTCTCTGGTCAAGGGCTACAGGGCAATTATTGACCTGTGCTGAAGTCTGATCTTACTCTTTTCCCAGCAAAGCACAGCAGGTTCTGCAGATGGAGAATACCTTTGAGTCTCAACACAACTCATCTTGTTCAGAGGGGAGAACTGTGGGGGGCAGGGCTGGCTGGGAGGAGGGAGGCAGGAAGAAGGGCTTATTTGGTGATGTCAGCTCTGCTGATAGTTGATTCTTATCACCCAGACTGTGCTAGGACATCATCCTTTTGCAAGTAAGGGAAGACAAGTCTCTACTTATTGATCTTTTCAGTGATAGGATAGTGGGCAGGCCAGCAGTAAGCCTTGTGGGCAGGCTTCCCCCAATCCAGTTCAGGGCTGCCAAGGCCATTCTCAGCTGGGGGTTGGACTCACCCCAGTCTTGTCTCTGTGGCCAGGCCACTCATTTGAGTGTCCAACACAGTCTCTGCCAAGAAGCATTGTGCTTGAGAACAAAGCCATCTCCCAGATCTTCTCGCAGATAAAACCCAGTGGCTGCACCAGGACAATAGATGCTCCGATTCTTTCACACTGATGGTAACAACCTCCATGACAGGATCTTTGTCCTTCCCAGGGCTGTTATTAGTAAGCATCTCTCCTCTAAGGTCACTTTTCAAAGCGGGCTGGGAGCTGGTCTTGCCAGCCTCCCTTTTCTCCTTGGCAGTACTTGGAATAAAGTCCACACTTCCTTTTAACATGACCTGGCTGGATCCTGTGGGTTGGAGTCAAATTAGCTCAGGTCGATACCCTGACTCAGTCGCATGCCTGCCCTTCCTCACATAGCTCAGAGCCTATTGGAATATTGAAAACAATACAGTTTGAGTGATTCTTGCCAAATTTTGCTACAATGTTTGCTGACCTCCTGAAAGCCACCAGGGTATATGTGGTCTCTGGGGAAGCTGCCCAGACTGTGATTTCATGTTTCTTTTCATTAGATTATGATTGCTTTGAAAAACATGGTAGCCCCTTACAGATATTAAAATTCTGCTTTGATCAGTTTTGCAAAGTGTTATTTTAAGTAAAAGATTTCTATTTCACCTAAAAATACAACTTTCTTATTTGTTATGACTGCATGAGCCTCATTCTACCTAATAACTAATATCTGCCTTCAAAATCTTCCTCTTATCTTCAGAAAAACAGGGTAATTATTTTTTATCAATTTTTGAATAAGCCATTTTGGCTTTACTTTCAATATTGTAATTTTCTTTGTGTTTTACTAAATCTTTCCTGTTAATTTCTACATTGTTTCCTACAAAAAAAAAAAATAGTAGACTAGGGACCAGAAATGAGTTTTCAGTGGACAAAGCACTTGCTGTGTGAACATGCAGACCAGAATTTGTATCCCCAGCCTCCACAAAAAAGCCAGGTGGGGATGTTTGACAGCTCACCTGTAATCCCAGGACTCCGGCTTCCATGAGAGACCCTGCTTCAGCAAATAAAGCAGAAAGCAATCAAAGAAGATACCTACCTATGTCAGTCTCTGGCTTCCATACACCTGTGGACAGTGTGTGCATGTATACCTGAATACACATGTCCACACATGTGACCATGCATACTGCTCATTAATATATACACAACATAGTAAACTCTTTAAAACTTTTCTTTTAGCATCTTCAAATAGCTTAGATACTTTCTAAGCTTAAGACCTAACTGTATCACACATTTTTCAATAATATTTAAAAAGACACAATTCAAAATACATGTAAAGTCCCTCTAGTGTTCCTTAATTCATAGATTTATGAATCTATTGCCTGGCTCAAATATTTAGGGGATTTAAGCATTTTACCATATATTTACCTTAAATCAATCTCTCTCTCTCTCTCTCTCTCTCTCTCTCTCTCTCTCTCTCTGTCTACCCCCCCCCCCAAGATCTCATGTAGCCCAGGCTAGCCTTGAACTCACCAAAAATGGCTGAGAGCTTGTAATACTCCTGCTTCCACTTACCTGATGTTTGGACCATGGGAAAGTGTCGCTATTCCCAGTTATTTCAGAGCTCAGACGAGGGCATGCTAGATGAGCTCCTGTCAGCTGACTAGCATCCCAGGAATAATTTACCTGAAGTTTAGCTTAAAAACATGATCTAGAATATTCTACATGATACACCAAATCTTATTTCTTTGTAATACATAATACACATATACATGCATGCATACACACGCACACACACATACACACACACACACACACAATTTGTAGGATAGGTTTTTGTCTTGTTGTCAGAGCCCCATAGGTCAAGTAGATTTTTTGTTAATTACATGATTTGAATCCCTTACTAAACTTACGTGATTTTCCTAATTGTCTGGCTAAAATGTGCTGTGTGTATGGTGAAGGTAGATTAAGGCCCACAAGGGCGGGGTGGCACAGTATTTGCCTGGCACATATGAAGCCTTGGGCTTCAATGCCAAGACTGCAGGAACAGCCAGAAAATGTTGCGCTTTTTATTATTTTAGTTTCCTCGTAAATTGCCCCTTTGGCTTCTGAAGTTTTTGTCTTCCAACCTCCATGAAGGCTCCCTGGGTTCGAGTCCACTCTCTTCTCTTGTGTAGGCTCCTGTGTGAGTGTGTGTTTTCATCCTTCACTCTGAATCTCCATGTGCTTCAGCGTGTATCTTTTATAAACACCATGTGTTGTAACACCACGTGTTAGAGTGCCTTCTGAGCCCTGGAATGATTGCCTTTCGGCTGGTTATGAACTATTACACTACAACGTGACAGAATATCCATTGTACTTGAGTCATGGTACCACATTTATTTTCTTATAGCCTTTCCTGTAATGTGCCTACTGGATAATACAATTTATGCCTACTGACTACCAGAAATAGGGTAAAATATCAAAGTATAATATAAAATTCATAATCATTCATTTAGTAAATCATTTATGGAGTTATATACACATATATGTATCATACATGTGTATGGAGAGAGATGGTTTCTGGCCGGATGGAAACCACAACATGCAGGCTTGACTTCCAGGCAAACAGATAATGCATAGGTTTTTCTTTTCCACTTTTTCTGTCCACTGAAGAGAATTACTCTGAAAGAACACATTAAGGAGGAGAGTCACTATTGGAGCTAACCAGGTTAAACCGTGCTGCATGCAACAAAGATCCCAAGAGAGCCTCATGAGGAAGTTCAACTCAAGTCTCTTTAACCAACATTTGAACTCAGTAATTCTAAAAGGATGTAATTGAAAGCGTATGATTTTTTTTTGAGACAGAGTCTGATGTAACTTAATGGCAAATTGTGACATCATTTATAACACTCTCATGTTAGATATATATAATACTGCAAATTATTCTGTAGTCATTCGTATTATATAGAACTATTTGACTGTCATCTGTTATGTCTCATACATTTCTCTTCCTCCCTCCGTCCCTCTTTCCAGGAATATTGGAGGCTCACCTTGACGTTGTGGAATCTTTGCTGTCCAGACTAGTCTTTGGATTCACTTTCAGTTTCAAATTGCCTGTATAGAGACAGAGACAATTCCTTCCAGACAGTGATGCAAGGTTGAGCTCATTCCCAGATTCTTAGCATTTTTGGTTTAAACTGCCTTTAAGCTTTTGAGGCCATTCACCTTCACCTTTATCCATTGCTGTTAATTTAATAGATTATCCCCTCCACTCCATCCTATCCTTGGCCAGCTTGGTTCCTATTGTCAACTTGAAACAACCTGGAGTCACCTAGGAAATCCCACTTGAAGAACTGCCTCTATCAGATTGGCCTATGGCCTGTGAGAGAGGGCTGGATTGATGTGGGAGGGGCCAGCCCACTGTGAAAGGTGTCAGCTCTGGGCACCCAGGAGGGTGGGCCTGGGCTGTGTAAGAAAGCCAGCTAACTAGAGACTGAGCCAGTCTCCATCCCACGTGCTGTGGTGTCAGGTGTTTCCTTTCTGAGACAGAGTCTCACTGTGTAGCTCAGGTTTGGGCTGGGACTTGCTACCAGGCTGGCCTGAAGTCATAATCTGCCTGCCACAGATGTGAAGTACCAGGCTGTGATCATGTCTTTTAGTCTTATTATTCTAAATTAGTTCTTTATCTTTTACTTTTGGCTGCTTAGCTCCCCATTTATGTTTAAAAAAAAAAAAAAAGTTAAAAATGAATGTGATGGTTTGTATATGCTCGGCCCAGTGAATGGTGCTATTAGAAGGTGTGGCCCTGTTGGAGTAGGTGTGTCACTGTGAGTGTGGGCTTTAAGACCCTCATCCTAGCTGCCTGGAAGTCAGTCTTCTCCTGGCAGCCTTCCGAAGATGATGTAGAACTCTCAGCTTCTCCTGCACCATGCCTGCCTGGATACTGCCATGTTCCTGCCTTGGTGATAATGGACTGAACCTCTGAACCTGTAAGCCAGCCCTGATTAAATGTTGTCTTTATAAGAGTTGCCTTGGTCATGGTGTCTGTTCCCAGCAGTAAAACCCTAACTAAGACACTGAATAAAAGGAAAAACGAATTTCCTTAGCCTTGTCATCTTTTTCAAAATAGCATATCAAAATTCTTTACAATGGAGAAACAGAAAAAATTAAGTAATGCTTAATACATATTTAACAATTAAAATTAATAAATAGGAGATAGCAATTTACATTGAATTTTACCCCTAAAGAGGCCCAAACACCCCCCTAAAGACCCCCACACTGTTTTTTCTTAGCAGCTCAAAAAATAAAACAACAGATCTCACTGTGGTATTTTCATACTCACTAAATTTTTATAAGATTAAAACCCAAAGGTTAAAAAAAGGAACCCGACTATTCATCATATTAATCATTAATATATTAACCACTCAATTTCTACACAACAAAAAATGTTAAGTCTGAGTTATGAGCTACATCTGTCTTGATGTTGTTAATAACCCATTATGCCAACTAATTATGAAAGAAAACAGGTATGAAGTCCACGCACTCTTCGCTCGAGAAGTCATCCATTCTCCATTTTTTCCTTTGGGAATAGACTTTTACCAGCATCCCGATCAGGACAAGGATCACAATGTAGAAAGGGATGATCAAGAAAAGTGGCCACCGTGTAGACTTGGAGCGGTAAGCACTTGCAATGTAGGGCCGTGCTAGCGAAGGAAAGTACCAGCAGTTAGAACGCAATCACCAGGAATATGACTGCGATATTAAGTGCTTGCAGTGACTACTGGAACACACATTACACTACTTAAAAACTTTTTAAGGAACACATTTGCATATGATGAGGTAACACAATGGCACTGGAGTCCCTACCCAAAAGCTCTTCAAATCCTTGTATAAGATCCTGTCTTGGCTTTTCTTTTTGTATGTTTGTGTTTGTTTGTTTATTTTATGTGTGTTGGTGTTTTGTCTGCATGCTTGTCTGTATGAGGATCCCTTGGAACTGTAGTTACAGACTACAATCTTCAGTGAGCTGCTATGTGGGTGTTGGGAATTGAACCTGGGTCCTTTAGAAGAGTAGTCAGTGCTCTTAACTGCTGAGTCACTTGTCCAGTCCCTTGTATATATCTTTTTAAGGGATTAAAAATATTGCATGTGCATGAGTGTTTGTCTGCTTGTATTTGTGTGCACCCTGTGTGTGAGCAGAGACTGAGGAGGCCAGAAAGGGATGTTTGATCCTCTGTAACTGAAATTACAAAGGGTTGTGAGCCACCATGTGGGTACTGGAAGCCAAACTTGGGTTCTCAACAAGAGCGAAAAGTGCTGTTAACAGCTGAGCTATCTCTCCAGCCCAGTGCTCCTTGCTTTTCACTGGAGACTTCTGGTCTAGGTAGTCTCTGTCTGATCATATAGACGGAAGGAATTGAAGTGTAAGACCCCTTACTTACCAGAGGAGTATACTCAAACTTTATTTCTAGTAAAAAAAAATACTGTGCATAATATTTTAGGTCTAAATTGTGTTTTATTAAGAAATAGTTATGTTTTCACATCCTCTCTCACAAATGGTTTGTTTTCAAAGATTCTTTTCAGAATATTTGTAGTTTTAGTTTTTATATTTAGATCAGGGGTCTACTTTATTCAGTATCAACATCGGCTGGTTCGCAACAGCCAGGGGGGCCCAATGCCTCCGGTCTCTGAGAACACCCACACTCATGTGCACATTCCCCCTCCCCCATAAGACATACACATAATTTTTAAAACTTGGTCATGTTATGAGCTCCCAGCCAGCCAGGGCTATACAGTGAGATCTTTGAGAAGTGGATTTTTTTTCTTTTTCTTTTTTCATTTTGAAATTTGTTAGGATTTTCTCTGTGATTAATTGTACCATCTCGCACACACACATAAAGCAAAGCAACAGTACTTCATCTTTTCTAGTCTTTTGCTCTTTTCTTCTTCTTTCCTTAGTTTAGGGCCTGGGACATAGAAAAGTTATTGAATACATACAGTGACACAGACCTCATTGCTTTGCTCCTAAGTTTTTAAAGAATTATTTATTTCAGGTATGAATACACTGATAATGTCTTCTGACACACCAGAAGAGGGCATTGGGTCCCATTACATATGGTTGTGGGCCACCATGTGGATGCTGGGAATTGAACTCAGGACCTCTGGAAGAGCAGTCAGTGCTCTTAACCACTGAGCCATCTCTCCAGGCTCTATTTTGCTCCTAATTTTGTGGGGAGATAGATATTGCATATCCCATGTTGTGTGGGTTTCACTATTTTGATGTCCGTTTTCAATCTGACCAGCTCATCCTCTGTTAGTCTATTACTGCTTTGTGGCAGGTGAGGAATCCCACTTTCTCTCTCTCTTGATTTTTTTCTTCTGTACCAAGGATTGCACTAGTTGCTGCTTTAAGAACATCCATGGACTGGTTGATGCTGGAGGACATCTCTAATCCAGCACTAGGAGGCAGAGTCAGGAGAGCTGGAGCTCCAGACAAGCCATACACTTCCAACAGGATGGACATCTCCAAGTTTCTTTTCTCATTCCCAGGTCCAGGCACAAGAGATGAGGCCAGTCCTTTTCTGATGACTGGGTGGTGGAGGGCAGACAGCCTGGGTTCTCTGCTCTTTCTCACAAGGTATAGAGCAACATGATTAGGAATAACAAGGAATCTTGGAATCTTGTGCTCTCTTGGGCCTCATGGAAAAGGCTAGCACCGGTTGCTAGGAGGCCATCATGGGTACAGTGGCTATGCTAATTTCTCCAGGTCAGGTTAGTGTGTTTATAGGAAGAACCCCTCCTAAGTCTTGGACAGATAACTGGCTTTACTCGGGGACAATTTGTTCTTAAAAGTATGTGATTTACATTGTAGTGTGGCCAGTGTGTGGTGCTGTGTCCTTCTAAAAGTAGGTTTGGACACCTTCAAAAACTTCTCCAAGGCTGTTGCTGGTCTTTATGTAACTCCATGAAAGCATCAGGACAAAGGCCTCACTTTGGAGGGAGGGGGTGTCATTCTAGAAAGCTTGGGCATCTGTGCATCTCAATCTGAGAACTCACAGTGACCCACGACAGCCTCTAAAACTATGGCAAACAAACTGAAAAAAAAAAAAAACCAAAAAACAAAAAACAAACACCCCCCCCCAAAAAAAATGAGGGGGGAAATTTGAACTACAGTCTTGTTGTACAAGTGTCAGGAGCATGGAGTTTATTGGAAAAGATTCCATGCTTTTCACAGGGAAGGCAGGAGTGGTGAGAAAGTCATGGTCATTTAATGTTTATGAAAAGCATGCCTTTGAACTTATATCCCTCTGGACTAAAGAGTGTCTCATGACAAAACCGCAATAACAGCAACCAAGTCCTCAGGAGTGAGTGTTAAATACCTTGCAGTGGGTGCCACTCTCGTGTATGCTGTTGCTATGGTGAACTGCACGGATTGACAGTCTTACAGTAGACACCCTTTAGTATGGATTTTTCTTCTTCTCTTCATGGCAGTACCTGCTGATTTTGAACTCAGGGCCTGGCATGTGCTGTGTAAGCTCCCTACCCCCAATATGAAATTTTTAACTTTTTTAATATAGATAAGTATATACTACAAGCTAGTAGCATGGTAAAAATTTTTACTTCTGCATTTGTAAAGATGCTCTTTTGCAATTTTTGTTTGTTAGTTTGCACATGTCGCATCAGGGTTATGTTTTCCTCCAATGATAAAATTAGTTGGGGGGGGGGCTTAGTTTACCTTTCTTCTCTAAGTGCTACTTCTTCCTGGCAAAAACTCCTTCTCTCTCTCTCTCTCTCTCTCTCTCTCTCTCTCTCTCTCTGTCTCTCTCTCTCTCTCTCTCTCATAGCTTTCTTAGCCACAAATTCCAAATTAGAGAACTTTTTTGACTCCAGCTTCTTGGTTCTACCTTTTGGTTGACAATTCCTCATCTCCTGTTTCTTGTTGGTAGTGGACAGAAGCCAAAACCATACACACTTCTCCTGACCACGTCCAGTTTACAAGGACAAGGTACTTTCAATATGTGTTTCTGAGTGTTGGATTAAAGAAAAAAATCCAGTAAGGTCACAGTCATGGATCTCTTTGGCAGAAACTTTTCTCTCTTCTGGACCTTGCTGCGGCTACTGTAGACTGATCTACTTAACATTCTTAGTAGCTCCCTTCAGTTTTTATTTGTTAGTGTGTTTGTGTGTGTGTGTGCACGTGTGTGTGTGTGTGTGTGTGTGTTTTCCAGAAGTGGATGGTAAGTGCCTTCTTCAACTTCTCTACACCTTATCTTCTGTGCCTCTCACTGGCCCGGAGGTCACCAATTAGTCTAGACTAGCTCCTATCTCTGCCTCCTCAGTGGCAGGATTTGAAGTCTGTGCCACCTCTGAGCATTTTTATGTGAGTTCTGGGGTTCAACCTCGGGTTGTCACATTTGTGAGGCAAGCATCTTACTTTCCCTATCCACAACGCTCTAGTTATGTTTTCTGCGTGTTAGTAAGACTTACCAGGGATTGGTTCAGCCCGTTGTTGGTTGCCGCTATCAATGCTCCCACCAGGCCACGTATCCTCCGAATTTTTACAATCTGGAGGTAAGTATGTGGGGTCACAGTGGCAGTGCTTCTTGTTATTACATACCTGAAAACACCATAAAGTCACAGGCTGAGACAGGCAGCCGGGTTCATTCACACCCAGGAAGTCTGTAGAGTAACGGCTATGTAAGATTATATTCATTTGCCTGTGGCTTATTATTGGGGGTTGGGGGGGGGCAGAAGGCAGGGAGAGGGAGGAAAAGGGGGACAGAGAAG
Organism: Rhynchomys soricoides; assembly: GCA_019843965.1. NCBI lineage: Eukaryota > Metazoa > Chordata > Mammalia > Rodentia > Muridae > Rhynchomys > Rhynchomys soricoides. Next base: position 8,639,365 of record JADRCH010000013.1, read on the forward strand.
GAGGAGGAAGGAGAGGGACTTAGGCCTTGCTCTCCAGAGCAGGTTCAGTGGCTTTGCCTTGTCTCACTCACAGGTCTGCTACTTACACCATGGTGGTTGCATTTTTCCGGGGTGCAATCATAGTCCAAGAAAGTGTCTTCTACACATTCTTGATTCAAGCAAACCTAGAACAGAAAAGGTAACTGAGATTCCGGTCTCTCACCCCTTAATTAAAAGCATTCTGTACACCTTGAAATGAACAGTGTTGGAATTTAATTTTAGGCGGTTGCAGTTAACATCCTCAAGAGTCCCTAGTGGGAAGCTGCACACAGGAAGAGCTGGAGTAAACTAGGGTGGTGACGTAAGGACGAGAGCAGGTAAACAAACATATGGATTGTAGAGGGCACCACCAGGAGACTCCGGTTCTAGACAATTGATTCCTGAGGGAATCAAACTGGAAGCTTCGATGTATGGGCACAACAGCAGATGCGGCTAAGGGGCAATGAGGCATGGATGAGGCTGAAGTCAGGGTGTTGGAGGTGGAGGAGTCTATGAGATGGAGTCAAACAAGCCAGAGAAGTGAATGGGAGGACCACCATCAAGCTGGCCAAGGTCTGGGCCATGATTGTGCACAATGGTTTTTTTGTTTTGTTTTGTTTCTTTGTTTTTTGTTTGTTTGTCATCCTTGTCATTACATGAGGGGACTCACACCCTCACACCTGATGACTGTGCTAATGTACTCACAGACAGGGAAGACCCTGTTCTTTCATTTCCTCAGACACTGCCATAAAAAAGTTATGACCTAAGCCTAGAGATTCCAACCAGACTGTGCACTTGCAGGGCTCATGGTCAGGGCAGCACCCAGACACCAGCCCGTTGTCACAGGCAGAGTCAGTGGCCACTGTGGCACTGTTGTCGGATTTGTTTCTCTCGAGTTCTACTCAGAGTTAATGGTTTAATCTTCATCTTGTATACAGATGGTGCACAACATACTGTTTGGATATACAGACGGAATTTTAAACAGGCCATTTGGGAAACAAAATTGTGGCTCTATCTATGTATGTGTTCTCTTCCTTCTACTCATGAAACGGAATATTATTCAAACCTTTAAAAGGAAGGCAATTCTGATGTTGGCAATAAATGACATCACAGAGGCACAGGACACACATGTCATGACCTTACTTATGTATAGAACTAGGGCTTCTGTAGAAACTGACAGAAGGCCTGCGGTGACAGGAAGAGAAGGCAGAGAAGTCATGTAAGCTTGCAGTTTGTGAAGGATGATGGGGGATGAGTAAATCTAGGAATATAACCGGCAGCATGGGGATGGCAGTGGGCATTGTGTGCCTAAAGTGTGACGAGAGAACAGGCCTGAGGTGTTCTTGGCACACCATACACACAGGGTAATGTACCCGAGAATGGAAATCACAGGTGTATATCAGACACGCGCTATACTGGTTTCATTTCTTTTGTTGATCATAATAAAATGCCTTGACCAGAAACAACTCAGGAGAGGGAGATCCTGTCAGGCTTACATTTGCTTGTTATGATCTATCACTGAGGGCAGGAACTCAATCAGCTAGTCACAACCCACCCATACTCAAAAGCAGAGAGAAATGAATCCATGCAGGCCCACTTCCTTAATTGCTTCTCTACTCTCAGCTAGGTTTCTCCTCTCTTATCATATTCAGGATCCCTTGCTAGGGAATGGTGCTGCCCACAAGGGTCTGTGCCTTCCTACATCAATTAACAATCAAACTACAGGTCATTGCTTTGTTGAGCTATTTGTTTTTTTCATATCTAGAAATCACGCTTATTACATGACTTGTATAATCTTATAGGAGGCTAAGAATTAACATATTACTCACTTAGACTTATTCTGTCTTAAAATTACAGCTTCATTTACCTGATACCGAACCCCTTTTCTTTATGGAAAAGATGCTTTTTTGAACCTTCTAAATCTAAAAGCTTATGCTGTGTCTTATCCCCCCCAACCCCCACAGATGCCCTTGGACCAACCTGGTCTAGATAATCCCTCAGTTGAGACTCTTTTCCCAGGTAGCAAGTTGACGGTTAAAACTAACTATTTCAAATACATGTAAGCCATTATTTTAATACAGAAAATTTTGAATATAATTGTTTTTGCCTTACTCTGTGACCTCTTTAATTTTCACCATTAATTAAGAATAATTTTATCAAAAGGTAATTCACCACATCAGAAGGCACACCCTCTCTCTCTGTAACATTCTGAAAATGTAACAAAATGCAGTGGTTGAGCCCTGAGATTGTTTCTTTTGAGGATTTGTGTGACTTCCACAAAAAGTGTAAAGCAGCCAACGAGGTAGTCATAGCAGCAGCGGCTGTGCAAAGTCAAGGGCTTTATTCTATTTTACTCTTTGAAATTTGGTTTTTCCAAGCTTACATTTTGAGAGAATGTGTTACTAGGAAATATATGTACCAATAAAGACACAGTATACTCCACTGGGAGTTACTGGAAGAGCAGGTCAGAAGACAGGACACTGGGGAGCTGTGGGAGAGGAGGTGGCCTACCTTCTTTGTCCCACAGACGGTTCCATCTCTCACCCACATCTTCTGGCTCTCATTATGACCTTGGGGATATTCCAGGGAAATGCAGATGTGCCCGTTTATATTGGCGTAAATAACAGTGGCAGACTTCATTTTAATTATATTTTCACTTTGGTATTTACATATTAATTTCCCACACATCCGGTCACTATAATTTACAAATAAATGTAAGTCATTATTTTAATAGAGAAATATTTGAATATAAATTAAAAAAACAAATAGATTTAAACACTGGAGTTGGCAAATAAGATATAGGCAATTTGTTTTGGATAACATACACAGAGTCCTTCCTGAATTGCTAACAATAATGAACTGCTTAATTATGAACTCCTCCGTTAGCTGGATTACCGTTGGTGATTTTTTTCACCAGTATTTGGTCCATAATCACAGTCAAATCTAAGTTTATTCTAACTTTTAAAAATGAGCAATTGGCCTTGCCACCAGCTCCACTGGGTTTCCTTTTTTGGTTTAGCAGCCGATAAGATATTGAAATCCATGTTCAAAGAACATTGTTCAAAGAACATTGTACACCACATTTTATTAAAATAAAATAATCGAACCATACATACCCTAAATGCTAGTGCAGAAAAATATAGAAAAGAACAAAAGCCTAAACACAACCAGACAATAAAGGGACATTAGCTACAGAGCAGTAATAAAAATAAGGACTGACAGTCAGACCAAGAGAGAATGCAGACCAGGGTACTCCGGGATGGTCTGGTCAATGGAGGAAAGTGGTGTGCCTTCTCCCTGCTTGACACGTAGACACTACTTGCCAATGTGGAAGGTCATCTCCTGTATAAACGGCTTCCTAGACAACTTCCTGGCAAGATGGTCCTTGGAGATCAACTCCTTCCAGTCAGCTAGCTCCTCATCTTAGAAGCTCACTTTCTCCCATCTCTTTGTCTCTGGACTAGCTAACCTCTGAGTATGATGGGACTGGGTAGACAAATGCACACTTATTCACAAGAAGAATGCAGACCCAGAAAAAAAAAAAACCAAACCTGAGATGTTATGTGTATTAGGCATGCTGCTGGTCCCTTCTTTAGCTAAGGGTTATTTATTCTTTTAGCTTGGGAGGGCTGGCCATGAAAAACAGTAACGTGGATGCTCTTCTTTCCCTCAGCCTGTAACACTGAGACTGGCAGCCTCAGTGAAGTGACGGATGATAAGAGCTGAAGGGAAGCTGGGCAGTGGTGGCACACGCCTTTAATCCCAGCACTTGGGAGGCAGAGGCAGGTGGATTTCTGAGTTTGAGGCCAGCCTGGTCTACAGAGTGAGTTCCAGGCCAGCCAGGGCTACACAGAGAAACCCTGTCTCGAAAAACAAAAAAACAAAACAAAACAAACAAGCAAACTAACAAACAAAAAAGCTGAAAGGAGTCACCCAAATGATCCAGGTGAATTCTTCAGGAAGAAGTACAACTGTGCTGGAGGGCCCAGTGAGAAGTGGGTCTACAGAGCACATTTCTGTAACCACAAAAGATGGAGACAGAATACTGGCACCTTCAGCAAACAGTATACTATACACACACTCACACACCATACATACTGTCTGTGCTACACACTCAGCAATCATCCGATCCCTCAGCTAGTGTGACAGACCGTTGCTTTTCTGCCACCCCCAGCCTTCCCCTTAACACTGTCACCTTTCTTCTTCGTGTATCTATTGAAACACACAGCTTCCTGAAAACACCCACATTTACAGCAAAACTCTTCTCCTGGAACACTTGCAAAGAGCCTCCAACACAAGCCCAAATTCTAGGAGAGGTCTCTAGGGAGCCAAAACTCAGGTGCTTGAGGTAGCCTTGAGGTATGTCTGCAGCTCACTGTCATCTGTCACCATATGTCAGAAGCGCTGTGTATTAAGGATTGGGTCACCCTGGGTCACAGCCTTACAGGGTTTTCATGATCATATCTGTCCCATCTATAGTATATCCCTTGTACTTTAACTCTATAAAGAATGTCCATTCTTGGAGCTGCAAAGATGGGCCCTAAGAGCACTGGCTGCTCTTCCAGAAGACCCATGTTTGATTCCCAGTACCCAGGTGGGTAACTCATAACCCCTGCTATAGGGGCTGCGACACCTTCTTCTTGCCTCCTCAGGCATCAGGCATGCAAGTGGCACACGGACATGTAGTCAGGCAAACATCCATACATATAAAACAAATAAACAGAAATTTACAAAAAGGAATATTCACTTTGTGTGTGTGTGTGTGTGTGTGTGTGTGTGTGTGTGTGTGTGGTATAGGCTTTTGTGCATGGTAATGAGGGTCCTGGCTTGTGTATCGAGACTGTAGGTCAATGACAGGTGCCTTTCTATCTCTCACCACCTTATTTTTTAAGACAGGGACACCCAGTGAATCCAGAGCTCACCATTTTAGCTAGACTGACTGGTCAGGAGTCCCTGGGGTCACTTGCCACTGTTCTCCATAGCAGGGTTACCAAAGTATGCCAGCACATCTGGCTTTTATGTGGGTCCTAGAGATCTGAATTCAGATCCCTATGGCTAAGCCAGAAGCACTTCACTCACTGAACCATTTCCCTAAGTCAGCATTGCTCATTCTTTGTAAAATCAAGGAGACAGCATACAGATCTTTAAATACTGAGTACTTATGGGTGATGAGTGCACCTTTGTTGAGATAAAACCCTGAATGGCAAAAGACAGGCCAAAAATTCAGGCCGAAGTAGTTCTACCCAGACAACAGCCCGGGTGTGTTGGAAATGACATGGAGCCTCTTTCCGCACCTCTGACATCTATCACTGGTTTAAATATGTCAGGCTTCGTGGTCAGGTGCTAGTTTGCTTCCGTGTGAAAGTGACTGGTGACATTTTCAAGTGTAAAGTGACAAAGTCTGGTCACATTTCCTAAGGCATACTTAGGTGCGCATTCCTTGTACCCCGTAGGAGTGATACCGCAGTTCCCAGATATGTCACTTTTGGAATTCAGCTCTGCGAAACATTCATTTGTACCATAGTCTGCATCTGGAAGTTAGGCAAATGGAACAGTGTCAGTTGCATTGAGTGTTTTAATACCTGGCATTAAAATACAGCATGAAGACTTTCACAACTTGGAAATGGTTTAGAATGTATTGTTCAAAAGGCAAGCATCACATAGAACCGAAGATTGATGATTCAACCCACCTCAGTGGTACACATCCGACTTCATGTACCTGACACAGTGCCTAATATGTAATGTCAATAACCCCAGGCACGTCTACAAAAAGTTAGTTTTTTAAAAACAAGTAATTGATGTTCTGGTGAATAAAGGTGTTTTGTTTTGTTTTGATTTTTGGTGGTTTTTTTTTTTTGCATACATGTCTTTTCAATCAAACCATTCACCAATTGCTTTTTGTCTCTGATTTTTCCTAGCTTCAATTCTCCCAAGACCCAAACTACGTAGAAAACAGTTTCTGTTTTCAACCTCCATCCATTCTACTCTTGATGAAGCCTCTGATGGGAACATTTGACAACTATATTGCTGGGCTGGAGGAAAGTGGCCTGCCACAACAACATCTCTGTACAGACATGAGGTGCTCAGTTAAGTTGCTTGGAGATGCCAGTGAACCCAAAGTTAATGGTGCATTATGTCTCGGAAACCATTTGCCAAATTGGTTGTGAGTAAGAAAGAAAGATTTTCAACTTGGTTAGGGCATCAAACTGTTCTTTGTGGACCAGAAAAAACAAAACAAACCAACCAGGCGAAATCGGAGTATTTCATAGCCAGAGACAATATTTGACCCCTCACATCCTGTTGGCTCTTTTCCAGCTTCCTCTTGAGAGTAAACAAGGCTAAGATAGGAGATGAGAGTCTGGAGAGGTGGCTTTGATTGCGTCATAGTTTCCTATCTGCCTAAGTATCTACTAAAGCATGCAGCTGAAAGCCCTGGAGACACACAGGTGAGTCACATGGAAACAACCTTCAAATTCTAACTGACACCCAATAATATAATAATGATAATCAGTTATCAGCAAATATCGAATGAACCCAGACAACTGCCCTTGCTTTTTAGGTTCAGCAGAATTAAGAGATGACTGGCTGTGGTCTGCAGGATGCGTAGTCCACAGACAGGCCCCTTTAACATCAACTATGGGAGAGGGAAGATGGAGCAACAAACTTCCAACGGAAGATATGCCTCTATCTGCAGTTTCACCCAGGAATAAACAGAACAAAGTTAGTTAGCTGAGTTAAAATGACGGAGTAAGTATTCTAACATACACATGGAAAAAAAAAATCCCAAAGGGCACAATCTACAAGAAATACCAAGTGTCAGAAATATGTAGAATGGAGAGATGGTTAAGAATTCTGAATGCTCTTTCAGAGAACCCCAGTTTGATCCCCTACACCCACAGACATAAAATAAAAATAAATAAACCCTCAATCATATAAAAAAAATAGAAATGGAAGTAGATGATTAGGTATAAGTTTACATTTGATTTTTGAGGTCTGTGTGATCATTTAGTACGTAGTTCATGTTGCAAGAAACTGAGAGAACACTAAGCAGAAGTTCACTGTTGGGCCGGCAGGATGTCTCAGCACTTAAGGGTGATTGCCAGGCAAACCAGATTCATTTTCAGTTCTAGGAACCTACAGTGGGAGGGGGGAACTGGATCCACCCACCCAGGCTCACACACCAATAACAATAATAAATATACCTAAAAAGAAAAAAGGAAGTAAGTACACAGAGCTATAGTTTGAATTCTGACTATTCCCAAAACTCAGTGTTAAATGCTTGATGGTGGAATGAATGTTTGGTGGAAGATACCGTGGGGGGAGAGTGGGATTTGGGAGGTGGGAGGTGCTTTCTAAGGGGACACTCAGACCCCTGGCAGCTACTGGTTCCTCTGCTTCCTGGCTAACGTTAAGTATGGACAGTTTCCTCCACCATGTGACCTTACGACATGTCATTTCACCCACACATGGTGTGCTAAAAGTAGCAGGGCCAGGGGACCAAGGATTAAACCTCCGAGACTGAGTCTGAACAGTGGCCTCTCCTTGTTCTCCTCTCCTTCCTCAGTGTGCGTGTGTGCATGCGCACGCGTGTGTGCGTGTGGGCCAGAGCTTAACTTTAGGTGTCTTCCTCAGTAGCTCCCCATCATACTCTTTGAGGTAGGATCTCCCAGTTTACCGAGAACATACCCATTTGTCTGGACAGACTGGCCACCTAGCTTCAGAGACCCAGGCAGAGAGCCATTTGTCTCTGCCTTCCCCTGCTAGAGCCGCAAGTGCAATGCAAACATGCTAGGCCTTTCTACATGGATTCTGGGGACCAAAGTGAGGTCACTGTACATGACAAGCACTTTAACAACTTAGCCATTACTCTAACCCAACTTTTTCTTTCTTAAGTGCATTTATCTCAGATATGTGTTATGAATATCATAATGAAAAGCAGCATACACACGCACACACGCACATACCATATGATGAGGACAAAAAAACCCATAGGCAACAACAACAAAGAAAGCCCTGAGGAAAGAAAGAGAAAAGCAGTGCATTGTCGGTTATAGTTTCTCAGAAAACTTGGAAACCCCACGATAGTGGAGTAACTATGAACTGGAAATAAAATCGTTCTTCTTTCTTTACTCAGGATCCCTTCATGCATTTCCTTTCCTCTGGGTCAAGAGAGGACATTTTCTGAATGAATTGCACAGTGCTCTTCCTTGGAGTTTGAATGTATCACCTGTCATCTATTTCTTCTTATTTCTGGTGGTTCAGGTTTGTAACTTCAGCTACTTAGGAAGCTGAGGCAGGAGAATCACAAAGTCAATGTCTGCCTGGGTGGCAGAGTGAATGCAAGTCTAGCCTGGGAAACTTAGCAAGACATTACCTCAAAAAGAAAGAGTGGAAAAGTAGATGGGGGGGTATGGGGAAATGAAGTGGGGGTGGGCTGGGGATGTCGGTGGGTAGAGGATGCAGAGTATTTGGGGGTGGGAGTGGGGGGAGGTGTGACCTTGGAACGATTCTCAGTACTGAAGACAAAACTAAACAGACTCGTCTATTTCTTTTCAGCTCCCAGAGAATGCTAAACTGGAAAAACCAAATGATTAAAGTACCAGAGCCAAATAGATCCCGGCACTGCTGTCCTCCACTCTGACAGGTGCCGTTAACACAGATCCACCTGCCATTTGCACATGGGTGCCCATCTTGAACGAAGAAGTCTTGTTCACACACTGCGGACGTGCCATTGCAGTACTCTGTGACGTCACATTCATGAGAGGCAGGTCTGCAAAGCTCCCCTTTTGCCATTAGCTGATGGGTAAAGTGAATCACAGTGAATAAGACAGCAGAGAAGTAGGAATATTTGCCCCTGAAGTGCATTGTGTAGGTCATGAAGAAACAAACGCTCTGACCGATGCCAGCATGGATCACTAATCTCACAAGGCCCCACCCCAGATGAAGAGCTACAGGCAATTAATGACTGTTGAGAGGGGAGAATGAGTCTTCCCAATGGGTGAGCACCTTGATAGGTTATCCAATCTCATCCCAAGTGGTCAACCTAATAGGTGTGCTTGCTTGCGTGCGTGCTTGTGTGTGTGTGCGTGCGTGCTTGTGTGTGTGTGTGTGTGTGTGTGTGTGTGAATAATAATTAAATAAAAAAGAAGCCATGGATTATAAAGAGAGTAGAAGGAAGGGTTGTGGGAGGAGTTGGAGGGTGAACAGTGAAATCAATATATCTTGCACAGATATAAAATTTAAACAGAACAAAAATACATCATTAACTGAAAATATGTGTTGTTTGTAGCACATTTTAACTACATGGCATGCAATAGGAACAATATTTCCATTTCAGCCATTCATACAACCCATACATTCTTGTTTTAATTTTTAAGGAAGGAATTTTTGAGATATTATAGAAATGCTGAAAAAAATTAAATTTTCATGGCCAAAAGACTTTTGTCAATAATACTATGATAGTTTAGGTGGAAGATGTATACACACAGAATGAAAGATTTTTAAATTATTTTCTTAAGAGTAGAAATGTCTGAAGTCCTCCATTGGGTCCCTCCCCTGGAAGCTCACGGAGCCCTGGGAAGAGGTACGTGTGTGTGTGTGTGTGTGTGTGTGTGTGTGTGTGTGTGTGTGGAGGGGGTGTCAACACACTGAGAGGAGTGGAAGGAGGGGAAACTGTGGCTAGGATGTATTGTATAGAGAAGAATTTAAAAGGAAGAAATATAATAATATAATACATTTGGAAAAAAGAATTACAAGTTAATTTTGAAAAGGGCAATCTAGTAATACTTGTGATATCAAAATAAACCACTGACAAATGTTAGAAAAAGAGATTAGACATGCCAATACTCTTTCAAAAGGAAAAGATGGCCCAGTGGTTGTAGTTAAGAGCACTGGCTGTTTGTCTGGAGAAGCCAAGCTCAGTGTTCAGCACCCATAGGGCACCTTACAACCATATGTGACTCCAGTCTTAAGGGATCTGACACTCTCTTCTGGCCTCTGACAAAACACCCATACACATAAAACTTAAGAAAAAGTATTTTTAAAAAACTAAAAAAGAAAGAAAGGGAAAAGCTCTTACTTTGCATGTTTTATCACAGCACATTCCGGTGGCACAAACAGAACCCTCTGACAGCTTACAGGTGTCGGGATTACAGCACGGCGGAGGGTTCTCTCCACAGCCCTGGAAGGCAAACCACAAGCCTGAAGCGCCCATCTGAATCCACTCACACTGGACAGACATTGTAATGAGGACACATTTCATAGCCTACAGACAGATGCTCGCCTTTCATGTTGGCAAACAGAAAAAGAAACTGAGTCACTTCTTTCTTGCCATAAAGACATTGGTTTTTGACCCCCTACTAAGTGTTACATCCTAGTCATTTCTTCTAGGATGGAGCTTGCTGTGTTGGAAATAGAATCCTCTGATACCACAGGATCCTTCACAGTGGAGACAGTGAGGTGGACCCTGGCTCTTGTAGATAAAGGCCAAATAACTGTAAGATGTGGGATAAAGAGAAGCTACAGTTTCTTCTTATGTGCCACATTTGAACCTAAGTAATATAAGGCTCAATAATAAATGTTTTTTTAAAGTTTTGTGTGTGTGTGTGTGTGTGTGTGTGTGTGTGTATGCAAGAGAGAGAGAGACAGCAAGTCCACAGAGGCCAGAAGAAGGCATCAGGTCTCTGGAGGTGGAATTGCAGAGGGCTGTGAGATACCATGTGGGTTCTATAAATTGAATTTAGGTCCTTTGAAAAACAGCAAGCATTCTTAAATCACCATCTCTCCAGCCCCATCTTTTCTTTTTTCTTTTGATATTTGGTCTCATTAATCCATGTTGGCCTCAAAGGCGTTCTGTCAAAGTGGGCCTTCAATGCTAGACATTTCTGCTTCCATCCTGCCTCCTGGAGTACTGGGACTGTAGGCGCAACATTGCCACATCTAGCAGTTTACTTCATTTTTAATTTTTATATGAAGGAGTAGAAGACGGTGCAGTATCTGAATATGCCTGAATCTCTTGCTTTTGTATCATTAGCAAAGGATTGCATGGCTTGTATGTTATGCTTTAAGTCTGCTTTAATAGCTTTGACGATTAGGGTTAATAAAAATAAGGAAGGATAGGTCTTTTTAGATGGCGCGCACACACACACACACACACACACTCACACACACACACACTCACACACACTCACACACACACATACACACACATACACTCACACACATACATACACGCACACACACTCATACACACACTCACACACACTCACACTCACACACACTCACACACACACTCACACACATACTCACACACACACTCACACACACACACACACACACACTTTTAATCCCCAGGGATTTGAAATGGTAAATTGGGAAAACATGTCAGTAAGCAGATAGGACTCAGCCATGGAGGTCAGCTGTTTTAGTGTGACTTCTGCAAGATACACATTAGGGCACAGGAAGGTTTCTGTGTTTTGTACAGCTGTTCTTCCAAGTGAATGTCATTGCTGTTGCTCACTACATGGACATCTACAGGGGAGGAATAGCAGAGTGGTTAGAAGTCAGTTAGGAATGTGATGAAGCTAAGGCATACTATTGTCAGATCCAATTGGGAAGTTTCAAAGAATTTCCACCCATCCAAACCAAGCAAAAACTTTTGGGTGATGGGCAATATTTTCTTAAAAGCACACCATTCATTTATGATAAATCAGTTCAACTTGCCACAATCTAGAAACATCTGAGGAAGAAAGTCTCAGTGAGGAATTGTCTAGGTCAGGTGGGCCTGTGTCATAGAGGAATATCTTGATGATATCCATTGTGCATACTCATCGTGGCTGGCGCTATTTCCTTGAATTGGGTCTTGTACTACATAAGATGGAAAAAGTTACTAAGCATGAGTAAGCAAGCATGCAGGCACCTGTTCTTTCCATGTTGTCAGCCATGGATGTGCCCAGCAGCTTCAAGTTTCTCAACTTCCCTGTAGTGATGGACTACAACTTGGAACTGTGAGCTAACATAAACCCTTTGTTAGTGTACATTATCACAGCAACAGGAAGGGAGAGGGGACACCACTTAAGTGTCAGAAATATACTTTTTCTGCTGTGAGGGGTATACCTCACTGTCCTCAGCCAGTCCATAGAGAAAGAACCCTGATGAACACTTGCCTCCTGGTTCCTTGGGGACATAGCACTCTCAGCAGTTATGAGAACAGCCTGTTTTCCCTTTCATTTTATCTCTGTATTTTTACCTCATTTACCTTCATTCTATCTTCCCTCTTCCCTCCAACCCCAGTTTTACATAAGATTTATTTAGTTTGGAAAAAAAATTTTCTGCAGTTATAGGTATTTTTCTGATTTGAATATTGAATTTAAATTGGTGATTAAATATTGGTAAAAACCAATAAAGTTCCAACACCAAACCTCAAATGTGTCTTCCATATTTTCTTACTCCACAGTGAAAGCTTCATACCTGCTGTATGTTTTGTATATGCTTGGCCTAGGGAGTGGCACGATTAGGACTTGTGGCCTTGTTGGAGTAGGTGTGTCACTGTGGGTGTGGGCTTTAATACCTTCGTCCTAGCTGCCTTCAGAACAAGAGGTGGAACTCTCAGCTCCTTCAGCCCTATGTCTGCCTGGATGCTGCCATGCTCCTACCTTGATGATAATGGACTGAACCTCTGAATCTGTAAGCCAGCTCCAATTAAACATTGTCCTTTACAAGACTTGCCTTGGTCATGGTGTCTGCTCAGAGCAGTAAAACCCTAAGACACCTGCCTTTCAGAATGACAAATGAGCCCGAGGGAAAGGCTGGGCAAGAATGTGCCCAGGAAGAAGAGACAGAAGCTGGACCACTCAAAGATGGGACTTAATGATCTTCAGAATGGGTCCTTTAAAAAACCACATTGGCCAGGTGGTGGTGGCCAGGTGGTGGTGGCACACACCTTTGATCCCAGTACTCAGGAGGCAGAGGCAGGCAGACATCTGTGAGTTGGAGACCAGTATGATCTACATACAGGGTGAGTTTCAGGACACCCAGAGCTACACAGAGAAACCCTGTCTTGAAAAACGAAAAAAAAAAAAAAAAAAAAAAAACGAAACAAAACAAAACAAAATTAGAATCGAAGGGGCATAGAAGGGAAGAATAGAGACACAGTGGTCCAGGAGTGTTACCAGCAGACCAGTAGGATGAACACGCCCTGGAGGTCTAATGCTCAGTAGTGACTGTAGTTAATAAACTGTATTTGCTAAGAGGTTGTGTCCTAATCCTTACAGAAGAAAGAGAAATGAGAGCTTGCTTGGCATGAATTATATTCTTACCACTCTACAAGAGTTTGGGGATAAAGGGTTTATTTTAGCTTACCCCCTTTCTCCTAAGTTGATTTTGTCAGAAGATTTTATCATAGCAACAGAAATGAAATTAAGGCAAAATGCTTGTAAGAGATACTTAATGACATAACTTTCAGTTCTTATTTCCAGTATGGAGATAAAGAGATTGTTTATCTCATACAGTTGCAAGAAAATATATTCATGCAAAGTGCTTGCAAATTGCTAAGCTGTTACATCTTCATTCTTAATGGGAGAGGAGGGAAGGAAAAGGATTGGAGAGGAGGAGGGAGAAGGAAGGGAGAAGAGAGGGTAGGAGGGAAAGAGAGGAGGGAGAGAGCAAGAGAGTGAAGAGAAGGACAGGATGGAGAGGGGAGGAGGAAGAAGAGAGGGGAGAGAGGTGGTGGGGGGAGGCGGGGGAAGATAAGTCAGACATGGTGGTGCAAGCCTGCAATCGGCATACTCAGGAAGCTGGAACAGGACAGTTGTTTTGAGTTTGAGGCCAGCATGGACTAAGAGGTCCTATGCTGGGGGGTGGGGAGGGGAGCATGCTGATGCTGTGAGTTGGCAGGCTTAGTTGGTGGCCTTCGTACGGCATGCATGCACCCATTACCAAAACATCAACTTGCACATGCTCAGTGTGCACCATTTTTTTAGGTGTTGGCTATATACTGACAAGGGAGAATCAAAAGCAAATGTATTTGTATGGATAATCTACCGACCTGTGGACCGTATGTCAAGATGTTAGTTCACTCTTGAGAGTCCGTATGTCCCTCACAAAGGACTTTGTAGAAATGAAGCAGAAGCCACACTGACCTCGGCTCCACAATCGCAAACTTCTTCTTCTTCCAACTCTCCATTCCCACAGACCGCCACCTTGTAAGATGGCTGTAGCTGCGGCTGGTTTTGAAGACAATAGGAGCTTTGGCTTGTGATAAACTTCGAAAAATCCTCCATGCTGCAGTTACTGAAGGTCCTGACACCGCTGGAATGACTAAAAAGAGCCCACATGTCAAATATCTATGCTAAGAGTTTCCATAGACCATCTGCCCTAGTTAGTAAGCAAGTGCTCCCAGGAGCTTCCAGACCTTTCTCTGCCCAGGAAGCCAACTGAGCAGGAACTCCCTCGGAATCTTCTAGTAGGAATAAATAGCACGGGATTTTATTAGCTTTTACATTGAAGATTTTTTGGTGACAATGGCCTTATGATTTAGCATTTACCTTACTCATTATGCCATTTCTTCTGAAGTTGTCACTGCCTTTACCTACTAGGACTTCTTAACTTTGAGGCCCTCACCTCAAGGAGAGCAGACAGTCTTCTCTCCTTTATCTATACTTAGTCCCAACGTGGCTTTGTAGTTTTTAAATAACTCCTATATCTTTTATCTTCTACCTTAACACCTGAACTCTATAAGTCCAGTAGGCAACTCTATGTATGCATGTGTATGTGTATGTACATACTCATATGTGTACAGGTTTGTGTGTGTGCATGCATGTGCATGCATGCAGTAGCTTTCAGTTATATTAACCACACACAATGGGATTGAGTATACATTTCCAGCCACTGTCACATGATTCCTATTCATGTACGTGTGTGGCCACGAATGGGTCACAGTACACACATGTAGGTTAGAAGACAATCTGCAGGAGTATGATCTTTCTGACTGTGTAAGAGCCAGGGATTGAACATGGATCATCAGGTGTGGCAGCTAATGCCTTGACCACTGGGCTATCTCACCAGTATGATTTCTATCTAAATACCAGAGAGCAAAGGAAGATAAAACAATAGATGGTTGGCGGGATAGCTCATTGGATAAGGCTGCTTACTGCACAAGCCTGGCAGGCTGAGTTCAGTCCTAGAAACTTACATACAGGTGGAAGGAGATAACTCGGAGTTGTCCTCTGATCCCACATGCATTCTGTGGCATGTACATCCCTCCCCATACATTATGTGTGAACACTCTCCCTTCCTCTCCCCTC
The DNA here is from genome assembly GCA_019843965.1 of Rhynchomys soricoides. Classification (NCBI taxonomy): domain Eukaryota; kingdom Metazoa; phylum Chordata; class Mammalia; order Rodentia; family Muridae; genus Rhynchomys; species Rhynchomys soricoides. The sequence continues at coordinate 8,654,685 of JADRCH010000013.1, forward strand.
CTCTAAATAAAACACATTTTAAAGGATGTAGCATTTTCTATTGGACTTCCAAGGGCTAAGAAGCAGGCCACATAAGGGAGGCTTTCCACCCACACGGTGTCTTGCATGTGATTGTTCGGTGAGGTTGGGACAGATGCTGCTATTGGAAAGCAGTCCAGCTCATCCAAGTGGTGAGTAGCTTTGCAGCTCCAATCACCGCATGAACTTGCTGGGCACTCTTTGTCCTTCTCTCATTCAAGAGCCTCTGATCTGCTTGCGCAGATCCTTGCAGATCTCAAAGAGCAATAAATGAAGATTATAAAAAGCTTATGACTTTTAATTAATCATTTTATGATAAAATAAACACATACTGAAAAAAATAGCCCAAATTAAAAGAAAATCTCTGTAATTTAAAACTTAATAAACCCTTTTCTAGAATCCTAGATGGCCTCACTGGTCAGTTCCACCAGATAAGTTAGGAAGCAATTAACTCCAATGTTGTGCCAACAGACCATGGCTGCAGACCAAACTATTCTCACAGGCACTTTCTCCTTATGAAATGAAGGAGACAATGCCAATGAAGGAGAACACTAGTTTCTGAAGGGCTCTAACCACGATGAACCTCCCAGTTTCATTTCTCTCTCTGTGAGAAAGTATCTTGGCCAAAAGCAACTTAGGGGAGCAAGGGGTTAATCCACTTTACAATTCCAGGTCACTAACAATGAAAAGAAGATATGGGGGAGCTCCAGCAGCCAGTCACATCCCACCCACAGTCAAGAGCGAAGAGAGAGATTACTGGCTTGATGCTTAGTGGTGAGCCAGCAGCAATCCTGGTAATGTCCCTGAAGGTCACCCCTGTGGGTGACAGGTAAGTATGACCCTTTCATCTTGGTGCTTGTTTTGTGGGTGGCCTGTTGAATCTGGCTGATTTTCACAAATGTCAAAAGGTGAGCCAGGTTTCGGAGTGTTCCTTCTGAAGTAAGTACTTTCTGGTAGGAAATGAAAATGATATAAACACCCACATGCAGTTATCCCTCCAGGTCCCTAGGGGCGCTGTTCCAGGACACTATGAATATTCAAATCTTCAGGTGCTGGTCCCTCACAGTGGATGACAGAGGGGCATGTGACTTATGGACATCCTTCTGTGTATTTTCTACCACCTTCAGATGATGTTCAAGGCCTAAAGTCAATGCTGGGCAAATACCCAGTTGCTATGTTTCAGGAAGTAGGGACTAGGAAAACAGATACAATTCCCAGGTCCAATAATTTTGATCCAATTGTCTTGACTGAATCTGCGGGAGTGAAACTCTGTGACCCAGAGTGCCAACTGCGTTTTGTGCTCAGTCTGAATAATCCCACATGCTTCTTCCTCACACTTGTTTGTCTCGAATGCTCAATGTTACAGCATCTACCTCCTGAATTAGTCAGCACTACAGTGCAAGAATCTGTTCAGCCTCTTCACAGAAGGTGCAAAGTCAAAGGAAATTCTGCTCAACAGGAGACTCTCTATCGCCCACTGCCTTTGCTTCTAAACACAACTCTACTACAGAATGATAAATAAACATGTGAGCATAAAAAGATTTGTTTTCTTTCCCCACCAACTGGCTTGGGTGAGCTCCTAACGAGGCCACTGAATTCTTAAGTAATTCTGCATAGGGACTGGGGCTGTGGCTTTGGCTGGCAGAATGTCTGCTGTGCTGCTTAAGTTTTTGTCAACTTGATACAAGCTGGAGTCATCTGGGAAGACAGAGCCTTAATTAAGACTATGTCTCCATCATGGCCTGTGGGTATGTCTGTGGGGCATTTTACTGACCAACAATCCAAGTGGGATGGCCCCGCCCACTGTGGGTAGTGCGTCCTGAGTCAAGTGAGAAAGCAGGCTGAGACAAACAGACTCCTCCACGGCCTCTGCTTCAGCTCCTACCTCCAGGTCTCTGCTTCTGTGTTTTTTATTTTATTTATTTTGTTTTTCTGTTTTGTTTTTTTTTCCCCTCAGTGATAGACCACCGCAATGAAATGTGAAATAAACCCTTTCCTTCCCAAGTTGCTTTTGATTGTGGCATTTATCACAGTGACAGAAACCTATCTAAGATGCCCAGTTTCTAACAGGTCAGTTTTCCTTAGCAGGGATTAGCTTAATGTAAACTCTAGGCGAGGCGTCAGAGTCAATGCTTACAGTGCCTCTGGATTCATCACGCAGATGGGTCCTCCGCACTGGCACTTGTTCACATCATCATACGCTATCCCCATGCTGAAGCTCAGCAGCTGCACTAAAATAATTGCAAGTGATTCCAGAGTTACGGCTTTGGGGTGCTGAAAAGAAAACACACCAGACCACAAATGTGCGTGTACACGTTGTGGGAGGCATTTTACTTGTGGCTAGGAAAATGTAGTTAGTTATCAACAGTAGCTACACAGTCAAACGGAAGCCTGCATTGTGCTAGTCACAGATGTTGCAAACAGGGGAACGGTCTAAGAATGATAAGGTGAGTAAAGTGAGGCTCTCAGAAAAATAATTTAAATAAGTTTAAATTGGATAAAAATTCCAGTTAGAGGGGCTGGAGAGATGGCTCAGCGGTTAAGAGTGCCGACTGTTCTTCCAAAGGTCATTAGTTCAAATCCCAGCAACCACATGATGGCTCACAACCATCCATAATGAGATCTGATGCCCTCTTCTGGGGTGTCTGAAGACAGCTACAGAGAGCAGGGGCCGGAGCGAGTGTACTTACATATAATAAATAAATTAATCTTTAAAAAATTTCAGTTAGAATATTTAGGTGCACAATAAAACTACATTTGCAGGGTCTGGAGAGATGGCTCAGTGTTTAGCACTTGCTGCTCTTTCAGAGGATCCAGGTTTGATTCCACACACCCACACAGATGCTCACAACTGTAACTCCCGCTTCAGGAGATCTGACACCCTTTTCTGACCTCTTGAGGGTACTGCACACTTGTGGTGTACAGACATGCATGCATGTAAAACACTCAAGGTCATCAAAAAATATTTTAAAATTGTGGTAAGAAACCACCTGACTCAACAGACTGATTCAAAACACAACTGAACTTTTTCTCATGTCAAAGAACGGCCCAGAACAATCATCTGGTCTTCTACAGCCAGACAGCGATTCTCCCGTAGATCAGAAAAGACAGAAAAACCACCACTGTCAACCCTGCTCAGTGTCGTTCAAGTCCACTGTCTCACAAATGCTCACAGATTACGAAGGGAAAAAAAAATGGCTTTCCTTTGCACAAGAAACAATCTCACTTTAGTAAGAAAACTACAGCAGTTAGACTCACAGGGCAAAGTGCTGTGTCTGATGAAGCATGCACTCATTCACTTTACATTTGTGTGCATGTATTATTTCATGTGTCTCTGGTGTGCGTGTGTGCGCGCGTGGGCATGCATGTGTGTGTTACTTGTGAATGTTTGCAGAAGTCCTGTGCCGAACACTTAGAAATCAAGGAAATCACTTTCTCCATAAAATAAAGGGAACATTTTCCAAAATATGATTTATGATTTGTAATAAGAATTCTCTCCTTCCCAGCTCCACTGTTCTCCATCTTGCTTACTAGAGAGAGATCACCCTATGCTGCCCCTCTGAACCTCCAGCAGACATCGTAGAAACACAAATGTAAAGGGAAGGAGCACGTTCTATAGCAAGAAGCACCAAGGTGAGGTAGGGTCAGGCACACACCAGCGTCCACGCCCTAGGAGCCCTACAGGAATGAGAGTTTTAACGGAAGTCACAAATCAAGGGAATCTTTAATTTTATACTGTTTTCTACTAATTTTAGCCTTCTATACACATAAGATATATTTATAATTGTGTGTGCGTTACAGAGGTGGTAGAGAGAGAGGGGAGAGAGAGAGAAAGAGAGAGAGAGAGAGAGAAACAGTGCTCAGGTAGGTCACAAGAGGGCATGGAATACCCTGGAGCTGGAGTTTGGTTGTGAGCTAAGGGTGTGAGTGGGTGCTGGGAACTGAACTGGGTCCTCTGCAGAGGAGCAAACACTCTTCAGCAAGGAGCCCCCCATTATTATACATTTTAATCAAGCAGATTAAGGCACAGCATACCAGAGCAACTCCTCCCGCATAGTTCTTGTCACACATCTTCCCTTGATAGGTGGCGCCAATGTATTCGGTAGTGTCCCTGTAGCTGAATTGAAAATAGACCATAGTCATAGAATTTTGCAAAAGTAAGCACAGTAAAGTTAATGCTCTGTTTTCATAGGGCAGGTTTTAGTGTTGCTCAGTGATTCAAACTCTTGATGTGGGCTGGAATGTGCCCAGTGATCCTGCATTCTCTAAAAGATGATCCAATCAACTAAAAAGTAGAAAGTACACAGATGTCTGAGACAATCAAGATGAATTCAAGGCAGTGACTATTTTAAAATGAAAGAGATATGCCCTCTGAGAGAAATATGAATAAAGAAAATTCCTTAAAACGACAAAGGAAACAGCAATGAGGTTGGCACAGGGGGCAGCATCAGGGCAGAGATGTGAAGCCCTCTCATACTCTGGTGGAGTCAGCCTGCCAGACTGAAGGCATGCTGCCGCAGAGTACTGAAAGTACTGCATTTCATGTCTGCCCTGAAGTTCTCAATGATAGAAAACAAAGAGTCTATTAAACAGGAGAGGTTTGCATACTCAAAATTGCAACACCAAGGGGCTGGAGAGATGGCTCAGTGGTTAAGAGCACTGACTGTTTTTTCCAAGGTCTTGAGTTCAATTCCCAGCAACCACATGGTGACTCACAACCATCTGTAATGGGATCTGATGCCCTCTTCTGGTGTGTCTGAAGACAGCTATGGTGTACTCACATACATTAATTAAATAAATAAATATTTTAAAAAATTGCAACACCAAGTGGCTACATTAGGCTCATGGTGTATTAGAATAGCAGTTCTCAACTTGTGGCTTGTACCCCCTCCGGCAAACCTCTATCTTCAAAAATATTTACATTATGATTCATAACAGTAGCAAAATTATAGTTATGAAGTAGCAATGAAAATCATTTTATGGTTGGGTCACCACAGCACAAGGAGCTGCATTAAAGGGTCTTGGCTACTTCTCTCCACCTGATTTTTTGAGGCAGGGTCTCTACCTGAACCTGAAGCTTGCTGTTTGGGCTAGACTGGCTAGCCAGCGAGCCCCAGAGATCTGCCTGCTGTATACCCTCAGCCCTGCGTTTGCAGAAGCCTAGGCCACTTGGCTTTCACATGGGTGCTGGGACTCTAAACTTGGGTCCTCATAAATGTATATCAAGCACTTTTCCCATGAAGCCGTCTCCTCAGTTTCTCCTTCTTGTTATTATGACCATTATGTTAAAGATCACAGCTAAGTGACTACATTCATAGACTCCAGGCAGGCCTTCCAAATAGATGTGAACCTGTGGTGCACAGCCAGGGGCGTTTGGTGGAGTGCTGTGTGCTCTATGGTAAGAAGGCATCTGAAAGCAAGACCGAAGAAGTGAGCTTCAACTACAGACCAACCAAGTGGGGGATCTTAATAATCCCACTGTAGGTAAGCTGCTCCATTAATAGCTGCATGCTGCAGGGAGGAATCACGGAGAACTTGTTTTTGATCCTCCCATACGGTCTGTGGATTGTTGGAAAAGGGACCAGGCGGGCCAGTTTCCTCAGTACAGCCTGTCATAGCTTGAAAATGTACGTACACAAGTAAGAACGCCATATCATGTGGTCGCAGAACAAGGTAGGACTGTTTCCACTTCAGGAACCTGTAGAGCAACTTGTTAGCATCACCTGTGGTGGAGATTTTGTTTTCATCCATCCAAAATTCCAAGGAAGACAGAATTACTGTAAGATTAAAGGGGGCAAAGATCTAAAATAGAACACAGACAGAAAACCTGTTCAAACAACATGATCTAAAGGGACCGGGCAAAAGAGCTTCGAAAATGAGCTCAGGTCATGCATTTAGTAACTGCAGTGTAGGTCTGGACTCAGTGCTTAAAATGTTAGTCAGCAGTAAGTGTCCTGGTCATAAAAGTTACACTGGAGATTTTAAATTAGATTAATTCTTTGTATTTCTTTTGTAATCTGAGTGCATGTATATATGGACATCACATGCATGCTTGGTATCCAAGCAGATCAGAAAATGACATCGGATCTCCTGGAACTCTAATTAAAGATGGTTGTGAACTACCATGTGGGTGCTGGGAATTGGACTCGGTCCTCTGCAAGAGCAACAAGTGCTCTTAAATGCTGAGACATTGCTCCAGCCTCATGGCGAATTCAAAATGCTTGCTCTTAATCAAGCCCCCTTGAGGAATTTCTCATTGTATGTAATCCTTACAGAGACCTACTTCATAGGTAGGAGAGCAGAGACTTCAAACTCAAATAATGGTCCTCACATCACTCAGCATGCATCTTTACGCAGTGCCACAAAAGAAGGTACGGGGGTTGATAGGAACAGCAGCAAGTGTGGTGGTTTGAGAGATAACATCCATCCTTCGTAGGTGCTGGTATGTGGATGCTGGTCGCCAGTTGCTGACACTGTTTGGGAGAGGTTTAGGGAGTATGGCCTTGCTGGAGGAAGTATTTCACGGGAGGTAGGACTTTGAGGTCTCAGTGCACTCTCTGCTTTCTGCTTTCTGTCCCAGGCATGAGCCTTCACTTCCGGCTCTAGCTGCCATGTCTGCTGCCTGACACCATGCTGTCCCCACCATTAAGGACCTGAACTCTCTGGGACTGTGAGCTCAAATAAACTCTTTCTTCTGTAAGTTGCCTTCATTATAGTGTTTTATCCCAATAATAGAAAATTATCTAAGACAGCAAGGATAAAACATTTTTAAAAAGACAAAAAAGAAGATACTTACAGCATTTGCCAGTCCAATCAGCTGGAAAATCTTTTGAGTGACAATGGCTGTATCAGCCCCGATATGCTCAAACTGTAAAATAAAATTGCCACACACACACACACACACACACACACACACACACACTTACTTAACGTTGATGAATGCAACTCTCATGTTACAATTTTAACGTAGTAAAATAATAAACTACTTAAATCATTAACATTTTAATCTGCCTTATTTTATTATTCACACCTGCAGTACATATAGTGTGAAAGTGGAAGATATAAAAAGATCTGAGAAAAGTGCAAGATATAATTCCACTGTTACTAAATCAAGGATAATAGTTCCTGACAGAAAAATGTTAGTTTTGATTTAGATGTGAATATCGCAGTGTTTCGCCTGTATGTGTGCATGTGCACCCTATGCATGCAGTGCCCATGGAAGCCAGCAGAGGGTACCAGATCACAAGGGCTGAGCTTAACAGGCTGTTGCGAACTACTATGTGAGTCCTGGGACCTGAACCCAAGTCCTCTAAAAGGGCAGCAAGTGCTCTTAACCACAGAGTCATCTCTTGGGTGGCCCTGGGAAGTAACTTAAGACTGGAAGGTTCCCAGAATCTGTATGTGAGACACTCCCAAACGTTACATACTCAATGGCTCCATTTATACAATGGCTTGGAAGTGAAAAATAGATGCATTAGTGGATTTGAGGGCTGGGGAGACAGGGTGAGAGGTGAGGGACTAGAAAGCAGCATCAGTGGCTCTGTGCTGGGGAGCAAATATCCTTTACCTTGATTGCACTGGCGGCCACGTGCTGGCTGCCACAGCATCGTCAGAAGTGTCGGTGTAGAGACGGCAGGTTGTGTACATGTTCTTGCAATTATACATGAATGTATAACTATCCTCAAATAGCAAGGTAAACAAGCAAAAACCTGAGAAACTATTATAAAAAATGACCCTCCGGTCATAACAAATGGGAAAGAGTACAAGCAATTGAGAGTTTATTAAAATGTCCTAACACAGAGTTATCAGCTCTCTTCTGTCAGAAACCAACTCTTTGAGACATGGAGGAATAGCCTTTCTCTTGCCTCTCTGCTGATAGTAGTAATAAAAGTGAACAAGACAAATACACGTGGGACACACTTACCATTTGCTTCTCCACTACGATATGTATTTCCAGATAGTGAGAGATGATTCGCGGTGGCTGTAAAGAAACCCACCAACTCCATGTCAGCACCGAAGAGTGGCCTCGGTTCGTTCGGTTTTATCACTAAGTGGGGAGATTTTTTTTTTATATCCAGAAAGAGAACTAGAAACATTACCAAAGTAGGTTCTCCAGGCTCCTTTCAACCTGTCACCCTGGTCACTTCTGGGCAGCTCACCAAACATTTATTCTAGCCAGGACACAGCCCACCCCTCCCCTCCTTCCTACATATTTTCTTTGATCTCCTGTGTAGTTTTCTTAACCGAATGTCATTCTTTTTAAAAGTTATTTTTATTTTTAAATTAAAAGCAACCTAGTGTGTGTGTGCGTGTGGGTCCATGCGTGTGTGTGTGTGTGTGTGTGTGTGTGCACATCATGTGTGTGCAGTGCCAGTGTTCATGGTTCTCTTAGATATGTTGTCACAGTTATTACCCAGACCTGATATAGGAGAATTCACCCACACTTTGATCTTGAATTTTCAATTGCTTTTAGATACTAGATCTCTGCTCTACTTAAGAGTTTATCGAATTTTATTGTTCAATAAATTAGCATCCAGCCATCCCCAAGCCTTTGAGGTTTCCTTTCTGACAACATGGTCCTGTCTGCACAGTTATCTCTGTGGAACTAGTGTTGTATCTGCTAATCTGCTGTTTTCATATCTGGTGGAGACCTGTGGTTTCTGTCACCTGCATTGTCACTGTGGTGGTCTGAATATGCTTGGCCCATGGGAAGTGGCACTATCAGGAGGTGTGGCCTTGTTGGAGGAAGTGTGTCACTGTGGGAGTGGGCTTTGAGGTCCTATGCTCCTTGTGTAGAAGAGAGTTTTCTCCTGGCTGCCTTCAGATGAAGATGTAGAACTCTCAGCTCCTCCTGCAGGACCTGCACCATGCCTGCCTAGATGCTGCCATGCTCCACCTTGATGATAATGGACTGAACCTCTGAACCTGTAAGCCAGCCCCAACTAAATGTTTGCCTTTATAAGAGTTGCCTTGGTCATTTTGTTCCCTTACATCAACAAGACCCTAATTAAGACAACCAGACTTCTTTGGGTATTCTTCTTTGTTCTACCTTCCAAATGAACATCCTAGGTTTGTAAACATCTCCAGTTAAAAAGTTGAGTTTTTGGGGGGGCGGAGGGGTAACATTAATTTTTAAATTGTTATAAAATCTATAAACTATGATTTTGTAACTAGGGCAGAAATTATCTTTAAATAACTTTGACTAATGTTTCCAAAGATGACAACAGACCAAAGTTGGGTAAGTGAAAAAGAGAAAGGACATTGTCTTCTTTAAACATTGGTGGCCGTAACAGCCAAAGCAATGTCTCATGAGGTGAGAGATAAACATGAAAATAAAGTAATCAAGGCAACACTAGCAGATTAGTTGGTTTTCAAGAGTTCTGCATTCACGCTTGGGGGCCCACTTCTTCACATGTACCAGGGAAGCTGTAACTAAAGCAAGATGGGGTTGAGTACTAGGAATGTAGAAGATGCAGCTACTCAGAAGAATAATCTGGGAGCTATTTAAAGTGTGAAATACAGTTAGCTGATGACCCAGCAATTCAGTTCCTAGCATATACCTAAGAGAAAATAAAGCTTTTATCAACACAAATGTTTGTTTACAAATGTTCATAGCAGCAACATATTACTTAAATATTGGGAATCACCTAATTGCTCACCTGGTGATTAATTAAGTGTGGCACATTCCTGAAATAGAATATGACTCAACCATAAAAATAAACTGGCATTTCAAAATACTATAACAGTGAGCACATTGGTGGGTAAAAATCACAAAAGAGACACATTTGAAGATTCCACTTGTATATAGCCATCCTATAAATGCAAAATTGTGTGTTTTCCATAAAATGAAGGCAAAATGGAAATAGAATATACCTTCAGATCCATTACTGTTATTTAACTGTGAAAGCAGATACCAACATGATACAGAAGAGCAGTGACACGTGTCTCAACAAGTCATTATAGATGTGAACAGGCACTCATCAGTCTTAACGATAACTTACATTCGCTAGTCGTAATTGTCATCTTGGAGGTTTACTGCTGAATAAGCTCACCCTTTTTAGTTCTTTCTGAACTCTGGCTGGCTGGTGTAACTCAGCTTTTCTGGCCCAAACTCTTCTCCAAGCTGACTAATTCAAACTGGCTTCTCTTGGCTTCTCATTGAATTGCTCTGCTTGGTCTCAGACTAACTGTCTTAGTAAAGGTTTTACTGCTGAGGACAGACACCATGTCAAGGCAATTCTTATAAGGACAACATTTAATTGGGGCTGGCTTGCAGGTTCAGAGGTTCAGTCCCTTATCATCAGGATGGGACCATGACAGTGACCAGGCAGGCATGGTGCAGGAGGAGCTGGGAGTTCAATATCTTGTTTCAGAGGCAAACAGGAGAAGACTGGCTTCCAGGTAGCTAGGATGAGAGTCTTAAAGCCCACACCCATAGTTACACACTTCCTCCAACAAGGCCATACCTCCAAATAGTGCCACTCCCTGGTCCAACCATATTCAAACCACCCTACTAACTCTGGCAATCTGTTCTAATCTTCTGGCTCCTTCTTATTCTCTGCTGACCTGTACTGAGCTTCATGAATTCAGCTCCACTGTGTTGCACTCACTGAACTGCCCTCCTCATTCTGCAGTGCTCTCCAATAGCCCCTCTTTCCTCTCTGTTCTCATGAGAGTTGAGTGTAATCTATCTCCCATTCATTCTGTCAAATCCTTCTCTGATTTGTCACTTTATCTGCCTGTCAACTAGACATCACTTTCAAACATGGGTGCTTCCTTCTATAAACTAACTTTACCTTCGTTGTTTGAGATTAAATGTGTCTACTAAGGGAATGTCTGTATTCCAGCCAGAGGAATTGGTGAGTCATTCCAGCCAGATCACACAGACCTAGGTCTTCGGATGTGATCCCTTGCCAGACCAGCCATGTTGCTGGATTAAAATTTTTCTACATCCAGTAGAAGAATAACCACTAACATAGTTATACTGTTCAAGTACACTTTGTATTCATTGTGCAATATGGCTAATGTAATACATAATACAAAATACACCAAACAATATG
>JADRCH010000013.1:8665772-8693626 GCA_019843965.1 Rhynchomys soricoides
ACATAATACAAAATACACCAAACAATATGGCTAATGTAATACATAATGCAAAATACACCAAACAATATGGCTAATGTAATACATAATACAAAGTACACCAAACAATATGTTATTTTAAATTTTCATAGAGGATAAAAATAAAGCAGATTTGAACGGGATGATTAATAAAGAAATGTAAGGGGGAGAAGAAAGGGTAAGAAGTTAGCAAGAGACACGTGAGAAGTGAGGGTGAACAGGTTTAATCCATCACTATCCTACATACAAGTGTATGTTCAAACTGATGTCATGAACAAAGCAAAATTGCCACATTGAAACAACACAGTTTGAAAAAAAAACAAACCAGTTTCCCTGTGACATCTGCAGCTTTAAAATACTCACACCCGTGGACATGCAGGCCAATCTGATATAATTCAGTGCCTAACATCAACAATAAAAAAGCAAAAGCAATAAACCAAAACAGAAAAAGACAAGCCATGAAAGTAGGCAGGAACAGAACGGGAGGAGGAGGGGCTGCAGATGAAGTGGGAGTAGGATGAGGCAGGGGGATGGGTAGACGTGATCAACATCTGTTATATACATGTATGGAATTGGCAAAGAGTAAACACAGTTACTTGAAAATAAAGTATAGCTGCATAGGTAAATAACTTCGGAAACAAAGAAGAGGGCATCACTAACAGGATTAAGGAAGAGCTTATATAGTAGGAAAACTTACATAACTAGTTTTAAAGACTGCACCAGATGAGCTTTCTGATGGACACATTCCTGTGGTGTCTGTGTGGGGGTGGGGTGGGGCGAGGTATGTAAATAAATAAGTTATCAGAAAGTTACTTGGCACTGCCTAATTAATCCCCTACCTTGATACTTCGTATCTTATACTGCAGGTCTCTTAATTCAGTAACGTTCTCGGTGTAGAGTAATGTGTCTCTTTTCTTAGGTTCCACTTGGTAGATCACGTGTTCAAAACCACTGGAAGATTCCAGAGGTTCAATTCCATAGCTAATGTTTCCAAACTGAAGAAAGCCCCTGACAAAATCAAACCAGAACAACAACAACAAGAAAATACTAGTTATAAATGAAAGAATGCATGTGAAAGTGTCAGTTAATTGTCAGATCACTAAGGCATTTTCATAAGGTCATTAACTCCTATTGAGCTACTGAAGAGTCACACAATAGCGATGTGATTGGGATCTTCCAGCTACTGATATTTTATGACCTTTATAGGGCTAGAGAAAGGGCTGAGTAGATAAGGGCACTTCTGGCTCATGTAGGGGACCAGAGTTTGGTTCCCAGCTTCACTCAGCAGCTGCAGCAGCCACCTGCTGCTGCACTGTACTAATCTAGCACCCATGCAGCCACACCATACACACATAAACATAACAAACAAATGCTGAGAATCTTTTACCAACTCCAAATTTAACTTTATTCATTATAACTTAAATTCATTATGAGGATAGAATCTATCATTTAAAATAATTTCCATTTATAACCCATTTTTCATTCTACACACTTACACACATACACACACTAATTTTTTTAAAAACACCATTTTATATACAATTATGTATTACAACCTGAGTCCAGTACATGTGCTAACAATCACCATAGAATTTGGATAACCTTCAATGTATCCTTGGAAGTAGCAGATATTCTGAAACACAAAGATAAAACATACACTATATCCCTTGTGGTAAAGATAGCATTATCAAATACTTAAAATTGTCAGCTATGTTGTGTGTGTATCAAATACCAGTTGTTTCCAAAGCAGATCCATAAGATCAATGAATAAAGTGGTGCACAATTTTCAAAAGTGTTCTTATGGTCATATTTTCATATGGTCTCTCTGTCTCTGTCTGTCTCTGTCTGTCTGTCCACTGTCTCTGAGAAAGTGTTTCACTATTCATGTTAGAGAAGCAAAATGAATCAAAACGAGAAATTATTTTTCAGGACTATTTTGAGTGTATTGCTAGATTGACTTGCACAGAGCCCTCTCACAGAAGCAACAATAACCCTAGAAACAGGGCTATTACATTCTCTGAGCATCTTATTATGTGGCTTTCCAAGATTCTGCTGCAAGGACTCCCCACACTCATCTCCCAGGCAAAGGAGCTTTCAGGTTCTGGGAGGTGGCCAGGATTTTTGAGGTTTTGGAAATGAGATGCAAGCCTTGGAAGAGAGGGAGACACAGAAGGAGGTCCCAAGATGCATACTCAGGTGGGATTCCTGTATCTGCCCTTGAGATAAAGATGTAGCTTGGTAGAGAGAGCCAAGTGTTTTTCAGTGGCTGCCTCCACCCACCTACCCTAGCCTCCCCCCTCCCCTGGGGGGAGTATTAACATTACTCTCATCTTGTCCTTCTTTGAGGATAGGATGCTTACGGAATAGAAATTCCTCTTCCGGGAAGGGTGGGCAGAATCCACCTGGATCCAAGATGGCTCCCAGCCTTATCACATGACAATATCTAGTCTTTTTGGAGTTTCCACAGTAAGTGACTCACCCACCAGCACCAGCCCTAACAGAAAGCACTGGACCATAAACGAGGCAAAGAGAGGCAGTTCCCCAGGTCCCAGGCTGTGTAAAGACTGTGTGACTTCTCCCAAGAAGGGGAGCTGAAAATCTGTGAGGTTCCCAGTGGTCTCCTCTGCAGTTTTTGAAAATCATAAAAACAATGTTGTAAAAATTTTTTTTTAACCTACTAGATGGACTTGAATTTTCCTAGTTTAGAAGCACGTTTCAGGGAAGGACAGAAACCCAGGTTATCTATTCGAAGCCCCGTGTTTGCTGCATTTGAGACCAACTTTTAACAGTTCAACATGTTTTAAGTAAAGCATTCTTTTTCTCAGCCTTTTCTTAAAGCTGTACTGTGGAGACAAGAAGGCAGAGTCTAACCATGTATACAAGTGGTCTCATACTCACCGGATCCCGGCTGCCTTTCAACTCCCAACTTCAGCCTCAGCCTTGTGAATTCTGAGATTATACATATGTGTAACCATGGAGGCTTTTGCATAAGAGTTGTGTTGTTCTTACTGTTTACTTCTTGATATAGTTCAGGCTGGTAAACTTCCTATGTATCTGAGGGTGACCTTGAACTCCTATTCCTTCTGCCTCTACCAGCTATGCTGAGATTAAAGGCACATGTCTTCATGTTCAAGTGTGGGCTATTGTGGCCTGTGTCTGTGTCTGTCTCTCATACATAAACACACATGTAAATCTCTCTCTTTAACACTACAGTACCATTGGACAATATGCATTTTTTATAATATCAACTCATATGTATCTGCTTTTTTTGTTGTTGTTAAACAACAGTTAAGATAAGGTGTGATAGTGTTAATGGTTAATTTGACAGCACCTACAGTCACCCAGGATGATTGACAGAATCTACAGTCACCTGGGAGGTGGGTCTCTGGGAATGCCTGTTGGGGAATTATCATGATTTTGTTCATTGGATTGGGAATGCCTATCTGCTGTGGGTTAGCGCTACTCCCTGCCTAAGTGAAGAAAGGGATCCATCATTCTCTGTTTCTAACCGTGGGTGTAATGTGGACTGCTGCTTCAAGCTCCAGCTTCATCACCATGACGAACTTCAGCTATGAGCCAGAACACACTTTTTTTCCCCTTAAGTCACCTTTGCCAGGGTATTCTTACCACAGCAGCAGGGAAAGAAATCAAGGCACAAGGACCATGTCTATTATTTGTTTTGTTAAAAGCATAGCCTCTAAAAGTGATGGCATCACTATCTAGAAAATGAAAATGCAAAGGAGAAAAATGGGAGAGGAGGAGGGGGAAGAAGAGGGGGAGGAGGAGGGGGAAGAGGAGGGGAGGAGGAGGGAGGAGGAGGGGGAGGAGGAGGGAGAGGAGGGGGAGAAGGGGGAGGAAGCAGCAAGTGCAGGGCAATGGCAATAATAAAGTGCACTTCAGACTTGGGGTAGTTCTGCAGTTTGACCTACATTTCAGTTGCTCCCCACCCCCACTCCCAATGTAGATATCACTAAACAAAGCTCCAAGTGTTACAAATGTGCAAAAAAAAAAATTGTAATATTTTCCTAAATGTCCGAGAAAGTTTATGTTTCATTCGGTCCTTGGGCGAACTTCAGAGAACAGCTCGGGATTCCCTTGTCTTCCCAGACATACCTTCCCTGATTCAAATCCTGACTTTTCACACACGCGCACGTGCATACCATTGGAAAACCAATATCTTGGAAACATTGATTTCAACATCTGATTTGGTTTAGAAATTACCTGCTTAATTGGCTAAGTACATATCACCAAAAGGAAATGATTAAGCTCAGGTCAGAACTAAGGAGGATATCCTTGCACCCCAGGACCATACCACTCAGGCAGAGAAAGACGGAACTCATACCTGAAACTCCTGCTCAACAGGCTTCATGATTCCTGAGTTGCCATAACTGTAGACTCTAAATGTGGAAGGCAAGAATGCTCTGCAAAAGCCAAGAGAAAATGCACTTAATAGAAAATTGCTTCCCACAGGTTTAACTTTTAAAAGTTTATTATCAGACATTATCTCTAGGTAAGTTTGCAGAAAAAGATTTGTCCAGATCTTTTACCCCTGTTAAGTTTCCCACAAATAGTCAAAGCTATTGTTTGCAAGCCACTCAAACGATGGTGTCTTCCTATTGGCAACCAAATAGACAAAGATGCCTGCTATGCACAGATCATGGACAGAAGGAAGCTTCCCGTTCCAGGTCATGTTTGACACAAATACATAACAACCTAAACTATCCTACAGGCAGTTGAGAACTGAATCCCCAGCAGCCCCTGTATTGCTAAGACACTGGAACAAAGGACAAGTATAAATGCTGAGCCCTATGGAAAGATCCAGAAAGATTAGGCAGAAGCAGCCACCAAGTCATTCCCAAAGCCTCCGTGTCCCAAAGACATGTGGGGGAGGATCATGGGAAAAAAGCCATTTCCAAAGAGAGGCCTCCATATCTCAGAAAGAGGTAGGAAAGGGTCACAGGAGGTAACACCCACAGAGCAGAGTTCAGAACACTGGGTACACACACATGGGAAAGAAGAGCCAAAGCCTACATCTTATGAGAAGT
This sequence comes from Rhynchomys soricoides, assembly GCA_019843965.1. Taxonomy (NCBI): domain Eukaryota; kingdom Metazoa; phylum Chordata; class Mammalia; order Rodentia; family Muridae; genus Rhynchomys; species Rhynchomys soricoides. The sequence continues at coordinate 8,670,833 of JADRCH010000013.1, forward strand.
AACAACGGTTAAATAAAAATGTAGCATAAGGGAAAGTCTCTCATGTTGGGGGAAAAAGAATTTGTTTCAAAGATTTCATAAGTCTTTTAAACACAAAGGTGGAGAAAGGTGAAGCACAAATCAAGGAGTGGTGGCATGTGCCTACGATTCCAGCACTGGGGAGACAGGGGTGGGGTGGGGGGGAATTAATGAGTACTAGACCAGCCTTGTCTACACGGAAAGATTCTGTCTCAGAAGAAAAAAGAAGGGACTAGATGAACATCCCATAACTAGAAAACTCCTGGACAGTCATTGCACTGTAGGTAATTACTAGCAATAGTGATAAGCGAGAGAGCAAGACAGTTAAAGATGAGACAGTCACCTACTTTTGCGTTAGGTTCAGGGTGTATGTTTTCCCCTCGATTTTGAGATTGTAGGTCACCTGGAAGCAGAATATGTTTTTTTTTTTTTTAAAAAAAAAGGAAAATGGGGTGAGAGAGTTATAAAGGAAAACTTCTTTTATATGAACACCACACCCCCAATCATATTAATACAAAAAAATGAGAAAATTTATAGCTTCATGTTCACTTATCTTAATGAAATGTGGGGTAATTTACTATTCATTAATTTACCCAAGCAGACAGACCGTCTAAAGAATGGGTTACATTTTAATCTGGTAACTGTATTAGCTTGCTAAAAACTGAGATCAGTATAAAACTCGTGCTTCATATCTGGGCAAGATTGCTTCATGGAAATTCTGCAGACAGGAGAGCAGAAGGCCGAGAGCTCCATGTGTGGTGTTTGTGGGTTTTATGAAGTTTTCTCATGGTATGGATGCAGAGCTCACCAACTACTATACCAATACCAGTATGACGATTTAGTGATGCTCCCCGGAGTTATCAGTTCTCAATCTGCCTGTTGGCAGAGACTTGGTGCCATTTAATTCACAAGTGTGTAATGAATAGCAGAGCTTGGTGTATTTCATTTCCCTGTTTTCAGTTAAAGGATTACACATTTGTGAGATTTACTTGCAATTTGATTGTTTATTATTAGTGTAAGTTAAAGCCTTTTTTTGAAATTCTGCTTTATACTTTTTCCTTTGCCAAACTAAAAACACAGTGCATTTTGTTTTGTTTTGTTTTGTTTTTTTAAAAATTTCATCATGCTCACACAATTTTTACTGCTGGGTTTTTGATCTGACTTATCATAGGTTTTATTTTGTTCGTCTCATCTGTAAGTAACAATGTCTTTCCCCCTTTCTCTCCAATTCTTATACCAATTCCCCTTTTCCCTTGTTTTCTTTCCCTCGAGCATGGGTCGGTAAGTTCTTTCAGGACAATGGTCAATAGAAGATGGCAGTGGACAGTTTTACTTCATTCTAGATTTCTTATGGGATACTTCCCAATAGTTCAATTTTATGTTATTTGTAAAGGGCATTTTGACTTCTCTATAAGACGCTTTGGTTATAGTTTTTAATTGTCATGTACTTTAGCCACACTAGGTTTAAAATTCAGTAAAATGCCATGTCATCAACTAAAAATCCAAACACTAACGGTATTTGAAGGCGGTATCATGCCCCCTCAGTAGGGCATAGCCTTCTGACATCACCCAGTTGGTCAGGATGCTAAACCTCATGTGTACCATTCATGGTCACACTGGTTATGAATATTTACTTAAACAGGGGTTTGTTTTGCGTAAATGTTGACTTACATAAGTTTTATTCTTGCATAAACACATGGCCTATCTGCTTAAAGCATGGCATCGGACACAGTCTACATTGCTGCAACCCCTGGGACCATCACTGGTACTGGTACATCTCTCTCCCATACACCTCCCCTCCAGTGCGATAGTTCACTTTCTGAATATAGCAGTTTATTCATTCAGCCTATTACTAGGAATCAGTTTTCATTTGTTTTACAGTTATAAAAAAAGTGGTGCTAGATATGTATGCTACATATGAAGGGATCTTTATTGACAACTGAGTGCATTTGCAAGCTTACTCATAATTTAAACATAACCTTGGGATGTGGTTCAGTGGTTGAGTCCTTGACTAGCATGCATGGGGCAGTGGGCTCAATCACAAATACTCAAGAAAAAACCCTAAGCAATAACCAAAAAATAATTTTCAAACACTTGCAACTTGGGTGTGCACATTTACATAATTGTGATTGGAATAGAATATTGCTTAGGTATCTTCTTTTTTAAAAAAAAGATTTAAAGGGCTGGAGAGGTGGTTAAGTGGTTAAGAGCACTGGCTGCTCTTCCAGAGGTTCTGAGTTCAATTCCTAGTACTCACATAGGGATCTGATGTCCTCTTCTGGCATGTAGGTGTACATGCAGCAGAGCACTCATGCATCAAATAATTAAAATAAAATAAAAATAAGAACAAATATTAAAAAAGATTTTAAAAATTAAAAAAAAATTCTGTATATCTGTCAGGTTGTGCATACATATGTATGCAATACCACGGGAGGCCAGAAGAAAGCTCACAATCTTCTGAAGCTGGACTTGTGGATGGTCGAACCCCCTAATGGAGTTGCTGGTCACCAAACTCCAGAGCAGCACAGGCTCTGAAACACAGCCTTCTCTCCAGCGCCTGGAGCACAATATTTTAACAATGTTCTCCATTATCAACTTGGATTTTTTTTCCTACTTTATTTACATTTCAAATGTTTCCCCCTTTCCAGATCTCCCCTTTGGAACCTCCCCATTTCCTCCCCCTCCCCCTGCCACTATAGGGGTATTCTCCCACCCACCCACCCACCCACTCTCATCTTCCTTCCTTGGCATTCTCCTATACTGGGGGATCTAACACTCTCAGGCCCAAGGGCCTCTCCTCCTCCTGATGGCTAACAAGACCCTCCTCTGCCACATATGTGGCCAGCACCATGGGTCCCTCCATGTGTATTTTTTGGTTGGTGATCCAGTCTCCAGGAGCATCAAGGGGTCAGGCCAGTTGACACTGTTGCTCCCTCCATGGGGCTGCAAACCCCCTCAGCTCCTTCAGTCCCTTCTCCAAGTCTTCCATTTGGGAACTCACACTCAGCTCTACGGTTGCTGTGAAATGACTCTCGAGTATTTTGAACTTTTGGGCTAATAACCACGGTATGTAAGGAGTACATACCGTGTTCCTTCTTTTGTGACTGCGTTACCTTGCTCAGGATGATATTTTCAAGTTCCATCCATTTGTCTACGAATTTCATGAAGTCATTGTTTTTAATAGCTGAATAGTATTCCATTGTGTAAATGTACCACATTTTCTGTATCTATTCCTCTGTTGAGGGACATTTCAACTTGGATTTTTTGTTATTTATCTCTTTTTTTGTTTGCTTGCTTATTTATTTAGAAAAGTTCTCACGCTGTAGTCTTTGCTGGCCTGGGTACTTACTGACATAGACCAGGCTGGCTTCAAACTTATAGTGACCTTCTTTGCCTCAGCCTCATAGGTGCTGGGACTATAGACATGAGTCATCATGCTGGGTTAGTCTGGAATCATTAATATGTTCCATTTCTAAAAGATATTTCATTTTAGTAAATGACTATATAACCAGATTTATCAAAAACTAGGAAGTAAAGCATTTGCTTTATTCCTCTTTCGCTCCTGTTATGAAGCCTATTTGTTTACTTATTGTCTCATGGCATACATTTTTAAATGATTTAATTAATTAAGTAATGCATCTGTAAGTGTGTACACACAGAGGCCAGGATGCAGCACTTGGACACCTAGCTTGGGAGTTGAGCACTGGGCTGTAGTCCTCAAGATTGGGCAAACATTCTGAACCATCATGCCATCTCTCCAACCCTCATGTTATTCTGACTTTAAAACATGTTCTTCCCTTGGTATTCAGATGTGGCAAGGAGTTAGGTTTTATTTTCTCCTCTGCTGTCATTTTGTAAACCTTATCCAAGGACTCCATTTTAAAAAACATTTCTCAATTAGTAAAAAACGTGCTCTGTACACACACACACACACACACACACACACACACACACCCCTGACTTCCAGTTACTCTAACTGCGTTTTGGTCCTCTTCCTTCCCACCAGCCATTGGTTCATCACCCTGTATTCTCCGCAAGTCCTCGACTTTCACGCTTGCATTTGGCACTTTATTCTTCTCTGAGGTCCATCCATTTACACTTTAAGTATCTTCTTCTTAGCATCTCTATTCTCTACTAAACACACTAATTGTAAATGTGCCTTGTGTCCAAAGTCAGTAACTACAACAGCCTCTTTATTTTAAGGGAGCCAGTAGGTTCCTTGCAGGGTAATAGGCATACAGCCATTAACAAGATAGACAGTTTGAGGCCCAGATTTACAGGTAAGACAACTGCTGTTTTAGTTTGCGCTCGGCACGTTACAAACCGATACTCGTGAGTCCTTCCGAGTGGAATCCTTGTTTGTTTTCCAATTAAAGAGAAAACAACCACTTTTAAAATGGCCCCTTTAACTTAGTGATTACATTTTCATAAACACACACATTCCTTTTCAAAAAGATGTATAAAAATTTACAAGCTACACCCTTTAGAGCTACAGAGGGAGAAATGCTAAGGACACATGAGCATTTAATGACGAGACCATTTGTGGCCCAGCCACAAAGGTTTGCTACTTCAAGAAACACAAACGATTCTAGAGCCTTAAAACAAAACAAAACAAAAGCAATCAAGCAAACAAACAAAAAAAAAACAAATGAAAATAATCTTAGAAGCAAAAACAGTTTGAAAAGAATAATCTTAAAGAGGAACATATTTACAAAGTGGAAAAAAGTAAGTTCTATGAAATGACAACCATCACCTCTCCTCCAAACACAGACAGCAGGCAGTTGGGAAGAAAGCTTTTATGGATCCAGTCAACTTGTAAGTATTCAAAAGCACCGAAGGACACCGGGCTGAGAAACCCAGAGTCATCAGAAGTGATTTTTTTCTAAGCATTGTTAATGTTGGAAAAAACAGGGCATACAAATAAAATCTAGTGAGTGAGCACGGATGAGAAATACCAAGGTAACCACTCAACAAGAAAAATAATACTTGTGTGATTTCTAAGTCGTAAGCAAATTGGCAGTTAATTACCTGTGTTTCGTAGCCATCGCTTGTGACAGACCGGATTTTCTCTGGCACCGTGACTTGCACGTGTAATTTCTTACGAGCTGCAAGGTGCAAAAGGCATTTCTCAGAACCACACCCCTCGCACCCTGAGAACCTTCATCCTTATCCCATGAAGCATCATCAACCGGAAACAGGATCTAAAACTGGAGAGGTGTAGGAGCCAAGCCTGGGACCACCCCATCCCCTAATATCTCCTTTCTTAGGGTCCTTGGGCCTGTGGGAAGGCGTCATGCATTTCAGCTGTGGTGCGTTTGTGGCTTGAGCTTGTGCAGGGGCAATCCTGGGTTGTTCAAGTGCGATTCTGGGACATCCAAGGCAACATGGGAAAAGGGAGCCAGATTGGCTCCCAAAGGCCCCAAGACTCGTTGTTACTCACTGCCTTCTGTCTGGGGCTCCCTAAGGCCGCCAAGTCTACTCAGCCCACTCAGCAGAAGCAAGATGAGCCACATGGCCTGGCCTCCTGGACTCCAGCCCCGGAGAATGGCAGTTGGCCCTCTACAGGGCAGTTGGGGGCGCGAGGTGAGGGCTGTAGTCAGCGAAGCGGTGTGCTGGGAGGCTTTTGTGCTGCTCTGTGAAAGCTGGAGGGTTTGAAGGGCTGGCTGGGTTTGAATCTGAGACCAAAGAAGGGAAAAGGGAGGATAGGCGGTCGAGGGAGGAAAAAATCACTTCGGAGAGTCAGAATCCATGGAACAGCCGAGCAGCAGAAAGGTTCGCATACACTTATGCGAACTTTTCTTTTTTTTTGTTGTTCTTTGTTTGTTCTTTTGGCTCTCTTAATAATAAAAATGTTATAGTATCCAACAGTACTTTGCATCTATTGCATAGTGTCAATCATAGATGGACAGTCTGACTATCATTTAAGGAGACAAACCAGAGTAACTGCAACCCACATCAGCTGCTAAGACAGAACCACCAAACCTCTGGCTTGTTTCCCTGGCAATTCTCCTAATCACAGACTAGTTTTGGCTGCCTTGAAATTTTCTCAAAGGGGATGAAACACTGTATTCTTTCACATCTAGATCCTTCGGCAGTTCCATCCACAACAGCAGATTCCCATCAATGCATACCACACATTGAATATATCACCATGTGCTTGGTCTTGTCTATGAACGTCCCTCTATGTGGTTTTGGTTCAATATCGAGATATTCCTACTGAATTTATTCCCAGGGGGAAGCTGCCAGATCAAAGAGTATGTCTTGTAAATGCTTCTGAAGAACCCTTCTAGATTGTGCTCCTAATTTACATCTCACCAGAAGTGTATGAAGATTCTAGCTTTTCTGTCAGCACTGCTCTAGTTAGCTCTGTTAACTTGACACAGCCTAGAGTCACCTTAGAAGGGAATCTAATCTGAGGAATTGCTGAGATCAGATCGGCTGTGGTGTGTCTTGGCAGGGGGGCTGGAGTGATGGTCTTGATTGTTCATTGATGTAGAAGGGCACAGCCCACTGTAGGTGGCACCATTCCCTAAGCTGCTGGTCCTGAGCTATATAGGAAAGTTGGCTAAACATGCCTTGGGAGTGAGCCGGCAGGTAGCATTTCTCTTTGGTTTCTGCTTTAAGTGTCTAATTGAGTTCCTGCCCTAACTTCCCCCAAGGGACTGTGACCTGGAAGTATGCACCAAAAAATCCCCTCCTCCCCTAAGGGTTCTTTTGGCCGTGGTGTTTGTTACTGTGACAGAATGTAACTAAAACAAATGTCTGTCCTTACTTTCTCTATTTTGTTTGTTTTGGTTTGAACTTACTTATTCCTGGCGGGTAATACTTTTCTATGTTTATGGGCAAATATATATGTAAATGTATACATACATAAATGTGTGTATATACATGTATATATAATATGTATACATATGTGTGTATATAATATGTATATATACATTTATGTGTATACATACATACATTCATTCATATATACATATATAAATAAAATAGCCTCACGGACCATGGCCTCTTTGGCAGTTACCTCCTTGAGATGCTGGCCCTTTCTCTAAATAGGCTGCTTTGCTTCTCTCTCACTATACACAGAAGCTGGAAATACATTCTAGGTAGGATCCCTTTGTTAGAAGTATTGACTGTAAAAATCTGTGTTTACTCTTTGCTTGCAGTAGCTTTCTGTTGATACCATTAGTCATAACCAGAAGTTGTTCTTTTATTTCAGCCTGATGGGAGTTTCCTATGGATTTTATCATGGATATTCAATTTACTGAAATCTCTTTTCTGCATAAATAAGCTGGTTGCAAGACTTTCTTCATTTTCAGTCCGTGTTGTGAGTTAACCATTGAAACAAACTAGTATCCTTGCCAGATTTGTCATTTTTACATTTTTCCTGGACTGATTTGTCCACATTCTTTTTAGAATCTTTGTCTCCGAATTTAATAAGATCCTTGCAGTTTTCTTTTGCTGCAGTGAACTCACCAGGATTTTGCATCAGAGCCATGCCCCATGGAAGGGTCTGAAGAGACAGTCTCATTGTGCAATACTGTGGGTTCCCCCCTCCCCCTGCTTCCCAGCATTTGTAAACAGATGGGTTAAGAGCTGGGATTTTCCTTGTCAGAGGATTAGTTTTATTGTGGATCTAATTTCTTAAAAATATCCAGCTAGTCTCTTTCTAGTTGTGCTAATGTAAGCCAGTTTATTTCTGAAAGGTTTTATCCATTTTTTTCTGAGTTTTAAAGTCTATTTGTAAGCCTTTTAAAGGCTGTAGCCTTCGACATAGATGATCTTTTAGAAATAGTTTTGATAACATGATTTTTCTCTTTACTAGTGGTCAGTTGTTATTGAATTAAAAATTTATGATGAGGAACCAGTCAGATTTCACTCTCATATGTTAATATTTCCCTATTTTGTTGACTTGATTCTTGTTTTTATTGGATGTGGCTTGTCCTTTTTCTAGCTGCTAAAACGGAAGTTTATTTAGTTTTCGAAAGCTTTTCCTAGTGTCCACTTAACTGTACCAATTTCTATGCATTTCCTGCTTTGGTTTCATTATCTAAGCATTATATATTGCACACTGTATATTTTATTTAGATATGCTTTATTTCATTAATATTAGGTCTTAACAGTTTCTAATTTTCATCATGATTTCCTCTTTGTCTCGTGTATTTGGCTTGCACATGCTTGATCATGATGTATAAACTTTTTAATGTGAATGTTTTCTTAACTTTTTGCTAGTATTTTATTGAGTTTTAAAAAAAATCTGTGTTCATTAGGATTATTGGTCCTTAGTTTTAGTTATGTCTTTGTTGGCTTCTGGTATCGGGGTAGTTAATGCTTATCTCATTGGATGAGTCTGGAGAATTCCCTGATGTCCCTTATGTTTGATAGTTTAATGATTGATACTAGTTTTTTAGAAGTCAGGGTAGGTGTCAGCAGTAAAACTCCTTGGTCCTGGTCTTTCTCACTGGGCAGCTTACTATTGATTTGAAACCATCTCTTGTTGTTAGCCTGCTCAGGTTTTCTGCTTCTTCAGGGTTCACTCTGGGTTGCTGATGTGGCTAGTTTATTGATACCCCCTAGGCCTAACGGCTTATTGGCCTGTAATTGGCTCTAACGGCCCCTCGTGCTCTCTTATCTTTCTGGAGTACCAGTTACTCATTGTCTTCTGGGTCCCTGAGTTATCAATTGAGTGTCCCCTGGTTCCCTCTTATTCTAAGAGCCTGTCAATTTTACGTTTTGTCGAAAGACAACTTGCATTCATTGATCTGCTGAATGTCTGTTTTTTAAGTATTAAACTTCCTTTTAAGAATTAAACCAAATCTTCGAACCTGGTTGTAATTATATCTGTTGGCAGTATAACCTTAAATCCACCAACCCCTACATCTAGCTGTTCTACGACATTTAAATGACTCTGTCTCTTCACACACTTAGGTTTCAGTGTGTATTCTCTTTTTCTTAATGTGCTGCTGATAATAAAATGCAGATTAGCTTATCAATTCTCAAGGCCTTAAGGCATGGGTTCATCATGCTTTAAAAACAGCAATATCTTCTACTCTGTCAGCCTGACAGACACACCTTGAAGAGGATACTTCTCTTGGAAATCAAATGGTATGCGTCATCTCAGCTCACCGAAGGCAGTGCCATTCCTCTCCTCTGGTATGGATATGGGGCTTCCTTGCCTCTTCCAAGATAGATAGATAGATAGATAGATGGATGGATGGGACTATACTGGCTATTTAGACCCTCAGTAGGAACAAAATAAGACTATCACTTTAAGGACTGGAGAGATGACTCAGCTTCTCAGTAGAAGAGCATTGGCTCTTAACCTCTTCCAGAGGTCTTAAGTTCAATTCCCAGCACAACCACATGGTGGCTCAGGACCATCTATAATGGGATCTGATGCCCTCTTCTGGCATGCTGGTGTACATGCAGACAGAACACTCATAAACATAAACTAAATAAATCTTTTTTAAAAAGACTATTGTTCTATAGTAAAATAACTTTGGAAAGACTCCAAGCAAATCTACTTAAAAATGGCACCTGAACTGCTCTCTGTCCCAGTTAACCCCCTGGCTCTAAAGATAGTTTAACTGTGGCCCAACATTCCCCAGAGCTGATCATCTGAACATGATGGAATTTTCTTACATAACCTGGACACCTTTGCCCATCCAGCATCACTTACGACCTTCAACCTTGCAAGCCTGGTTGTGTGTTTGTTTTGATTTTGCAATGCTATGGGCCTGATTCACTGGGCTCTGTAATATCGGAGGCATTCTGCTGGTTTAGGGGAACCTTCTCACAGTCTTCCTTACAGATGAGCTTGCATCTATCTAGCTAGGAAAACACTGTCTTCTGTCTCATATAAATATTCCACCAAGTTGCATGTTTGTCTGCAAATAAGCCCTTCAATTTTATGGTCCAGAAGGATGAAGGTGATCCTGGTGTCACTCAATCTAAAACCTTCCAAGGTTTTGCCTTAGTATAAACAAGGGTCCCCACAACCACCTGTTTATAGATGTCTCTCCATGCATCTTCCAGTCTAGATATGTACCTATACATATACATCAAACACTATAACACACACACACACACACACACACACACACAGAGCTACGACTACAACCACCACCTGACTGTTAGGTATTATTGATGTTATCTTTAAAACTGTGTGAACTTTGGTACAGGATACTTCCTCAATTCACAGAAAGGAAGGAGCTGATCAGATACTGGCTGGTCTCTAGGTTTAGGAGGCAGATTCTCAATACAAAAAGCTCAATCACTGGAACCAAAGGCTGGGTCCCCACTGGGTCAAGTTCCTTTGGACAGGTTATAAAAATGAGGGACTCCATCTGAAATGAGGGTACATATGCATGTGAATGTATGTAAATATACCTAGCTTGGGCAGCAGGGAGAGAGACACCATTCAGACTGAGGCTTGGTCAAGGAGGCAGCTCAGAGAGTCCATAAGAGAGGATACACAGTTTGGGTGGAGGGTCAGAAGAGCCGCCTGGTGTGAGTGCAAGATTCGAGGACAGAAAAACAGGAGAGCAGCTGTTAATAGGAATCTGTGTGGTGAGCCAAGCTGGTTGGGTCTCAGCATGGTTTTAGCCTGCGTGAATCTCTGAGGATCCAACGGGCAGTGTAGGCAGTTAGGAAGCTGCTTCCATGGATTCTGGTGACCAAAGCTGGACAGAGGGCAGACAACTGCAGAAGACAAGATCAGTGAGACATGGGGTCTCTCTAGATGTGACAAGGGAAATGAGAGGGTCTAAAGGGGGGTAGAGAAGGAACAAAGCTAAATCAGTTTGAGCCTGGTGGAGTGACAGATGAAATTCACTTCCTGACTCCAGAGCAAGGCCAAATCCCGTCTGCATCAGTAGCTGAGTACACACATATTAGAAACATTATGGATGGACTGCCCACAGCATCCTTCAGGAAGGCTTCCTGGACAGAGCTGGTTTAGCTCACCTGGAGGCCCATGTGAGGCTTCTGTCCTCATAAACAGTGACCTCTCCAAGCAGTTGCCTGGCTTCTCGGGAACTCAAGCAACTGGAGCATCAAGGTCTTAGTTTTACTGAATGAAGGTCCCTACTATCCGATCAGCTGCTTCAAAAAGAGCAGGCTTGGGTTTGGTTGCAAAGGTACAAACTGGGCTGCCCCACACCTTCCTATTGGGGTGTGATATCTTCTTTGATGGTACAGTCATCCTCAAAAGAATTAGACACATACTCTCTTCCGGATCTAAAATTACATCACATCCAATTGTTTCCATTTAAAGAAAATCACCGGCTGGCAAAAGAACGATGCTGTTGGTTGTGGATAAGGTCACATCCTAAACTAAACCTTGTCCCCAGCAGAGGACACAGCACTAGCTAAATCTTGGAGGTCACTAATGGGTTCTGGACTTCAGTCTGCAGCCACTTGATGAGAATCTGGTTCACCTCAGCAGGTCTGGAAAGAAAGAAAAGGCAGGTCAACCTGTCTGACCCACTGTCCTCACCAAGGCAGTATGACTGAGGTTCTGGCAGACCTGAGCTGGGCAGAAGTAAGCCTGTAGCACTCACAGGTCAGGTGACCAGGGAATTATACCCTCCTCACCCAGGGACCCCAGTCTCCTTACTTCTCTATCTGTGTCCAGTGACCACAGTCTTCGATGTGTCCCCTTTTCAGGAAAGGGATCTGAAAGAAAACCCCATGCAGGAAGATCAGCAGCAGAATGTGAATCGGGCTAACTGGGGTCAGTGCAGTGCACAGCAGAGGCCGTCTAGGAGGGGACCCCATCCTCTATGATTCCCATAGACCATTTTTGGAGGAACCTTGTGTTATTCAGTACAGGAACAAGGAATGACAGGGAAACTTTACCAGTGTAGGGAAAGGGAGGGAAACTGGGTCAGGGCAGATCTTTACCTGACCTCCACCCAGCTTCATGGGGATGTCCTCAGGGCACCAGTGCTCTCTTCTAGGGACACTCTGATACCCACTGTGCAGGATCATGCCCTTACCCACTTTTCCATGTTCTTGGACATTTCAGGACGGAGTACAATGTCCTTCTCAGCTGTGACCATCAAGGCTGGGACCAAGATCTGGGGAAACAGGTAGTAAGGGAATGTGGCCCTCAGCTACTCTGATGCCATCTGTGCCCAGGGAAGGATGCCTTGTGTACCCGCCACTAAGAGCCCTCACCCCCATCCTATGAGAAGACATCTGCCCCTCCCTGTCCTCTGCCTCCATCCACCAAGCTCTTCAGGGATGGTTCATCAGAATTTGGATCTTCAAATGCAGTGCTGTGTGTGTGTGTGTGTGTGTGTGTGTGTGTGTGTGTATAGCAGGAGGTCACAATGCTCACCTTCCGCCCCAACCCCTTACAGCTCCACTTCCAGTTTCTTTCTGTGTTCCGATACCAGTTCAGAGGACCTCTGAGGAGAGACAGTAACACAGATGAGCACCCAGGACTTGGTCACTGTTGGCCCACAGTGACCCACACTATCCAAAGACAACTATGCCAGGGACAGTGAGTACTTCAGGACACAAGAGTGGGGTCCCCAGACATGTGCTGCCTGTCCACAGTTCCTGCTTTCTCAGTGAGGTTGAGTAACAGAACTCTTTGTTACCAGGCTGGTGCCTCTGACAAGGTTTGGGGGGAAACAAGCTGACTCTAGAGGTTATCCTCATTTTCAAGAAATGAACCCAAGGGTGGAACTTGGGGCAGCCCATCTGTGCCCAGAAGCCACTTTCCTGCCCAAGGAAACTCAATGAGAAGGGACATGGTGGATAAGAGAAAATGAGAAGACATGCACATTTGCGTTCATTCACCTGGTTTTGCTTTTCCAAGGACAGAAGCCAGAGCTGTCTTAATTCTTGGAGGAGCTATGGCTACAAATCAATTAAAAACTTCTGCCTTCTAGGGAAGCCAAGAAACACAAGAAAGAAAAAGCTGAATACCCAAAAGGAAGCTACACCACAGGTAGTGAACCTCCTGGCACTGGGGGCATTCAATCACAGACAGGTCACTGTGGTGCTCACAGGGGCTGTGGTGGGAGTACTACCTCCATCTTCCAACAGCTGATCAGCCCTCCACCCTGTCTTGGGTTCCCTTCTTTTTACCTGAAGCCAGACTTCTTGAACTGTTGTACATAAAACTCGATCTCCTCCTCGGTAATAATTTTGCTGAGCCTGGGATCTTCTGAAGTATTCACAAGGATTCCCCCTGCAAAAAAGACACCTGTATCCTCTTCCGCTGTGGGCCACTTATTCTAAAGCTGCCATTCCCTGCTGATAGTGCCCCATCTGAACTTGCAGTGAAGGCTTCATGTGCCTTATGTCTGTCCATCTGCCCTCTCTTCATTAAGTTCCTCAGGGCTGGGATCTGCCTTACTGCGAGGTACTCATTATAGAATGCCATGTTGTTTTCCAAGGTATGCAGTGTCCTAGAAATGCCCTTAAAGGTGCCTTGGGGACAAACACATCATTTTTATTCTATAACCCTAGACACAAAGGACACAGTTACTCCAGGATTTGATGCTAAATGTCAAAGGAGTAGGAGACCAAGCTGGTGCTCCTGTCCCCCTGGTCCTATCGGAGACCTCCTCCCACCTGCGTGCCTCACTTCTTTACTGCTGGTCTGCCTCCCTAGACAAGCCCAAACTCTCTGTGGGCAGCACCGCAGCCCAGGCCTCCCCAGCCAGGCACTCAGAACATGGAATCAACAAACTAGTAAGGGGCTGAAAAAGAAAAGGGAGGCAAGGAGGCAGACATCTTCAGAGGAGACCTCTAGGGTCAGGTCCCAGCTTGGCCTCTTGATGTAGGTCAACCTTCTGAGACTCACTTCTTCCAGTTGTAATCGACAGGTCACAGTGACAGCCATAGGAGTGTCAGTGACCATCGTTATTAAGATACAAATGAGTAATGGCTAGGAGGCAGTGTTAGGTGTGAAGCAAGCATTTGTGGGGTCAGCACTGGATGTGGGGGCCTCAGAGAGGAGTGGACTCAGCAGAGTGACCAAGATGATCGTTATGAGTGGGAACAGTGACCAGAACAGGATCTCAGAGTGGAAGGGCCAGTGGAGATTTAGGTGGCATCTAGTGCAATCTGCCTTGCACACACTGGCATCTACAACAGCCAACTCTCCTTCCTGGGAGTGGTCCTTATGAGAAAGGTTAGTACTAAGAAGCCAAAAGACATCCCTACAATTTCATCATCAGAGACCTGCCCCAGATGCTCTGTCCAAGTCCTCAAAGCATCATAGGACTTTAGCACTCAGTTCTCTAAGGGGTAGACTAGGGCAACACCATTAATCATTAGGAAACCTTTGTTGGGCACATTGAAGCTCAGAACAGCAAAGCAAACTTAGCACGGGCAGAAGGGACAGGAATCCTTTAGCATTAGCATTCTGCAGATGTGGTCCCACTGTCCCTTCTCTCCCAGGGATACCTCTTACCCATTTCAGTGGCTTTATGCACAGAGAGGAAACCCTGTGGGAAGAGAAGTTAGAGAGGATGTCATAAGTGAGACAAAACAAGAAGACCGCGACTCCATGCAGAAGAACTCACATGCACGAGGACCACAGGAGAACTCTTTCATGTGGGGACATGTGTTAAAACATATAAGGGATGCAAGCCAGAAACCTCAGGATAGCACAGAACACTGGACACTGTGTGCTGTACATGACACCTATGATAATATTTGCTTCATAAGTGAGGCACCATCATGAGATAATCAGAAACGGCAGCCAATACTAAAAATAGAATATTTAATTACACACACCCTCCCATTCTACCCCCCACTGACACAGAGCAGATTCACACCAGTGGGATGATGTGAGATTCCATTATACTTCTCAGTGTGGCACACAATTTATAACTTAAACTTTCCTTGTAGAATTTGCCCTTTGATATTATTGGGTCATGGTTAGCCAAGAATAACTGAGATCATAGAAAGTAAAATAACAAATGGGGCCATGCTATAACACAGGATAAGCCTGAGAGGCAGCAAAGGGGCCTCTCAGGGTCAGAGAAGGCAGGGCTGAAACTCATCCACAGCTGCTGTGGGCACTTGTAGATCTGAGTAATGGCTCATCAGCCATTGAGAGCAAGAGTTCAGACTTACAGAAGAAGGTGGAGGAATTAGAACAAGAAGCTCCCTGTCCTGCCATAGAGAAAATCTGACAACCCAGGGCTCCTTAGTGTGCAGAAGCATCCATGAAAAGATAAAATGGAAAGGCCTACCCATGGTAGGCAGATGAAAAGTTTATTTGCTTCAGCTTAGCACTACAAGCAAACTGAAAGGCGTCCGTCTGATTCCATCAGAGGCCTGCCTTTGCAGGTACACAAATTTAAATTTACACAATTCATGTGATCACTCTTGTGCTGTGAAGCAAAGAAGTGAGCCTGGGTTGGTACTGCCAGCAGAATTTAGAACAAATAATGCTGAACCACCCAAGAGAGTGGGTCCAAAATCCAAACAAACAGGCTGGAAAAGGTTAAACATCACTAAAGATAATCTCACAAACCAAAGTTATAAAACACACACGCGAACACCTGTGAGTGCATCCACACATGTATGCACGCACACACAATTGTGCATGCACATTCATGTGAACACACACATGCACACATATACACACAAAAATGAACACATGGGTGTGCACCCATGCATGTGCACACACACATATACACATGCATGTACACACATGTAAGTGCACACACACATTACACCCCATCTCCTACCTCTTACCATCTCATCACTGGCTCGGAAGAAGCTTTTGAAAGTCCGACTCATGTTCTTCTCTAGTTCAGCCTCGGCCACTCCCTAAAACAGTCAAGAAAGCAAATTAAGATC
Source organism: Rhynchomys soricoides (assembly GCA_019843965.1). Taxonomy (NCBI): domain Eukaryota; kingdom Metazoa; phylum Chordata; class Mammalia; order Rodentia; family Muridae; genus Rhynchomys; species Rhynchomys soricoides. The sequence continues at coordinate 8,686,685 of JADRCH010000013.1, forward strand.
TCTTCAAGATGTCCTGGAAACTGTATTCCTCTCCCATCTGACCAAAGGCCAGGAGGCCTTAGCTTCTGTCCCACCTAGCCCAGTTAACATTTAATTAGAATTGCAATGCTTGAATTTTTTATTGTGATATGCATGCTAGAAAAGATTAAACTAAAAAGAAATAAATAAATAAAAGCCGGGCAGTGGTGGCGCACGCCTTTAATCCCAGCTTGGGAGGCAGAGACAGGCGGATTTCTGAGTTCGAGGCCAGCCTGGTCAACAGAGTGAGTTCCAGGACAGCCAGGGCTACACAGAGAAACCCTGTCTCGAAAAACCAAAAAAAGAAAAAGAAAAAGAAAAAAGAAAAGGTTAAGCTAGAATATAAGATGCTAATGGGGTGCTTCCAGGGAGATGGGTCTATGGATGATGCCTGGATTCCTACTCTGAGGTATGACTTGCAGTAATCAAAGAGGCTGATATAGATTTAAGGTGGTGGCCAGACTCTGAGAATGTAAGTGAGACATCGCTGTTCCCAGATTCCTTTAATGCTTCTCAATTGACTGTAGTAACTTCAACCATCTTCTTCAGTTTGGTCTTAAATCTTTACAGACTTTTAGAATGCCCTCAGGACTCTTCCTAAGGACAGGGCATCGAATTTCCTTTGTTAGGAGCTGGGACACATGCCCTTGGTGATGATAAATTACCAGGTTCTTCTGTCTCTTGGGAGTGTTATTACAGATAATTGCTTATCTATTATAGGCTAGACAAGTCCTCAAATGCCTTGTGGTCCGGATGCCAGGCTGCAGGAAAGAGGAACAAGTCGGTAGAGGTGAGCACAGAGGTGCATACCTCCAACATCTCCTCTACTTATTTCCCCGAAGCATCGTCCTTCGAAATTTAACACGCACAAATGAGGAGCTTATTTATGGCAAAACAGAGATGCCCCCACAATGTGGAGGAGGGTGGTCCATTGCAATATAATCAAATATCAGAAATATTATGTCTGGTGTTTCTTGGGAAGTACTCACGTTCACTAATTCATCTTGTAAATACTGTTTAATTTCATGTGCTAAAGAGTTCATGGGGGAGTTGGGCAGGTGGCAAACACCTCATGAATAAACAGCAAGGATCATAAAGCAAGTGACAGTTGACCCTGATTGCCCAAAAGGCAACAGCTTGTTTTCACTGAGGGAGGGACAACTGGAACTGGACTATGAGTAGGACTTGGCTGTGCAGATGGAGGAAGGGTATTCTGGCTTGAGGAAAGAACTGGGATGCACAGCCTTGCTGGCCTAGAGGGTAAGTAAACACCGAGCCTTGAATGTGAAATGCCGCTCCCACTGGAGGGCTAGAGAGACAGCTCAGTTAGTAAATGCTTGTACTATAGAGTGGGGACTAGAGTTTGATGTCTAGTACCCATGTGAAGAGGCTAAATGAAGAGGCACACTTTTGCAAGCCCAGTAATCGCAAGGTAGAAGCAGGTGGATCCCTTGAGCTTGATGCTAGCCAGCCTGATCTAGGCAAACAAGCCCCAGGCCAATGAGATAAGGGGGGTGGGGCTCCTAACAAAACAGCTGGGTATACTTAGGTAACTGTGGTGGTTTGAATATGAATGGTCTAGGGAGTGGCACTATTTGGGGGTGTGGCCATGTTGGAGTAGGTGTGGCCATGTTGGAGTGGGTGTGGCCATGTTGGAGTAGGTGTGGCCATGTTGGAGTAGGTGTGGCCATGTTGGAGTGGTGATGCGCTTTAAGATCCTCATCCTAGCTGCCTGGAAGCCAGTCTTCTCCTAATGGTCTTCAAATGAAGATGTAGAACTCTCAGTTCCTCCTGCACCATGCCTGCCTGGATTCTGCCATGTTCCCACCTTGATGATAATGGACTGAACCTCTGAACCTGTAAGCCAGCCCCAATTCAATGCTGTCCTTATAAGAGTTGCCTTGGTCATGAAGTCTGTTCACAGCTGTAAAACCCTAACTAAGATAGTAGCCTTCAGAAATTCTAGAACATCTTGGAATTGCCACAGAACTGGGTAGTGTGCATGACCTTTTGTGGGCAAGAAACTGTAACTTTTGTTAAATCCTCAATAATTCATTGGAAATTTGATTATGGATCTTGTTGCTCCGGGCTTGGTTTTGGGAGCATCTCCTCACCTGGGGGAGGTGCTTAGCATGCAGGTCCTTGGCAAGTCCACAGAACCAGACTTCATTTTCCCAACATCCTCCAGTGCACACACACCCCTGGCACATCTGATGGTCCCTGCCCAGTGTGATCCCATACCACATTGCATACACTAGCCACCTTTCCTTCCATATACTCATGAGCTTCAGCCAAACATGAAGTCTAGAGTTGACGCAGAACAGAAGCCAAAGGTCTGACTGGGCCACAGAGGTATAGAGAGCACTAGTCAATATTGGCCACAGCCAGTGACATCATACAGTTCCTACAGCTGCCCAGGAATAAGACTAGCACAAAACAGGATCAATTGCAAGGGCACTCCCACGGCTAAAGGTTTTCCCCACCTTACTGTGCATGAAAAAGGAGTGAACTTCCCATCAGATACACAGAGGCACACCAAAAAAAGAAAAAAGAAAAAGGAAAAAAAGAAAACCTAAGATTTTGAAAGCCTGGTTGGAGTCAACATCTGACTCATATTCCTTCTCTATTTTCCCGCCTTCTTTTCCATGCATTGAGCCTCTTTCTGAACACCCACTAACACCTTGCTTTGTCAATGGGAAGAAACAGTAAGGATGAAGTAAGGCAAGGTGTGTGTGGGTTTGGGGAGCAGCCTGAAGTGGGATGAGATGGAGAAAATGAAGGGAACAAAGAAGAGAAAAGAGAGCCTCGCTCCAGGCCCTGGTTTCTATTTCATTTTGACTGAGAATCAAGAATGTCACCCGAGAAAACAAAATCAACCATCCCAACACACTGTGAAGACGGCCCCTTTCTCCTTTTTTTTTCTTTCTTTCTTTTTTTTTTTTGAGACAGGGTTTCTCTGTGTAGCCCTGGCTGTCCTAGAACTCACTCTGTAGACCAGGCTGGCCTAGAACTCAGAAATCTGCCTGCCTCTGCCTCCCGAGTGCTGGGATTAAAGGCGTGCGCCACCAATGGCCCCTTTCTCAAAGGCAGCTCTACATACCCAACAACACACGCCCTCTTATCTTCTGTTGTGGCCCCCACCTCTATTCCCTTTCCCTGTCATGGTGGACTTTCCTCTGGGTGGGCAGACTATTTCCTCATGTGTTCCCTGAGTCTCACCAGCTCTTGACATTTGTTAACTCTTCTAAGCACTATATCAGAGCTCTGTGGAGGTCTCATCAAGATTCCTGACACTGATATGTGCTCATCAACAGCAGCTGCTTCCCGGGTGAGGTCAGCTCTCAATAAATAAGAATCCTGACCGAGGTTGACTCACAGGCCAGGCAGGCTCTCACCCATCACTGTGGATCTACGGCCTCCCACTGCTATTTTCTGCCTGGCATTCATCACCTTGCAGAAGGCGGGCATTGATTCTCCATTGCAACTGCATCCTACAAATGAGCGGACTTGTAATTAACAAGCTGACATGACCTTCATAAAAAAATCTCCAACTGCAAATTCAGCATGGGGAGGATGATCAATGTCCCCACTTCTTCCCTGCAAGGGCACAGATCCAGAGTCATCCACCACAAGAGGCACAATGTGCAGAACCAAACAAGATGACCTCTTCAAGTGTCCAAGGGCTCAGGACAGTGGTCACCACATGGCTTTACACATGTGACTGTAGGATCTTCCTTTCTGAGAACATTGGTTCAGCCCTACTGTACCCTAGGGCCACCCACCAATGCTGCAAGAGCCAAGTGAGCTCTGGCCTCAAGGTGAACCAGGATCACACACATAGCAATGTGGTACCAAGGAGGCAGAGCTGTTTGGTGGTAGTGGAAGGAAGCAGGGCGTCTTGAGGAGGTGGGGATTCCTGAAGGAGGCATGGCTTCTGGGAGAATGCCAGACTTGCTAAACCAAGGAAGTGGCAAGCAAAGTGCCTGCTTAGTTCAGAAGTCTCGCCACAGTACAGCTTAACTGGTGCTGGGCTGTGGAGTTAGCGTGTATTGGGAATGGACTCTTGTTATTTCTGATCAAGTAACTCATGAGGTTCTCAGAAAGTCCCTGTCCACGGTGGTGTCAGACCCCATCACAAGGATGACCACAGTCCAGGGCTGTCATTGAAAGGCATCTTTGTGGAACTTGTGCTGATACCTAGAACAACCCCACACTCCAACATGCCTGTTGTGGGGCTCTTTCGTAGTTGGTGCCATTTCACAAGGCTCGGTTGTCAGTGAGCAGAGTACAAGGTTCCTAGCAAGAGCCCAAGAACAGCAGCTTCAAGTGGGCACTCAGCACCCTGCTCCACACATCATAGAAGCAGCAGGAGCCAGCCTGGCTCTGTCTCCTGCTTCTCACCCAGACAGACACAGAGAAATGTTCACCTACTCACAAAGAACCCACTGGATCTGTGGTCAGTGTGCCTGAGCAAAGTCACTTCTACCTAATGCTTCAGAATATTTAAGAGGCAGGAATAAACTGAAAGAGACAGGGAAGGGGGGAGGGAGGAAGGGAGGGAGGGAGCAGAAGAGGAGGAGGAAGAGGAAGGCAACAACACTGACGTCATCACTCTTGGTGTCTCCCACTTACTGGTTCTTGAAAGTACAGCTGGTAATTGAGAACTGGGATAGATCTGATAGCCTTCATGGGAGACACATCAGGATCTGGTGGCATAAACGGAGTGTTCAAACTGGCCACAGCCCTGCAGGAATAAGCAACATTAAAACAATGAGCACGTTGAGGAGACAGACACGACTCAGAACATTCCAGGTCAAAAGCGAAGCTCAAGTGGGAAAATTACACGCACCAAGTCTCATTCTGGCAGTGGGTGGAAGAGTGGCATTAAAACTCTGATTCCTAGCCTAGCGGGTTCCCCACTCCATTGCAACTTTATTTAACCTACTTGCCTTAAGCATAAGTACACATATGTAGACACACACACACACACACACACACACACACACACACACACTCTTTTCTGGGAGTGATAGGAAGCAATAGCTACAGAAATAAGTGTTAGGGAGCCTGAGACAGAACACAGGAGGAACTGGAGACCAGGGCATGCTGGGATGTCTCACTCAAGTCTGCTATTTGGGTGAAAACCTCCTTTCAGCCAGTAAAATGTTCCAAATGTTTGCCGGGAAGAGATTAAATTGAGCAAAACAACATATACAACCGTCTTTAAGCTACACAGCATGCTCATGGCTGTGTTCCCATTGGTTTATTTTCGACAGCCTTGGAATACGCTTATAGGGCAAATTTTTGGTGAATGTGAATCTTTAAGAACCAAACTCTTATTTTCAGTCTAAATGAAACAGGAGAAAGAGGGAAGGAAGGGGTGTGTGTGTAGCAGTAATATATTCACTTTATAAGTGCTTTATGAGGGATTGGGGGAGGTAGCTCAGTGGATAAAAGCACTTGCTTTACAAACACGAGGGCATGAGGATGTGAGTTCAAATTTCCAGCACCCGTATAAAAAGCCAGGCATGGCTACAAGTGCCTGGAACCTCCTGCATTATGGGAGCAGAGAGAGGCAGAGCCTGAGAGAACTCCCCAGCCAGGCTAGCCAAAAAAGCCAGGGTTCAGGGAGACACCCTGTCTCAAAGTAATACAATAGAGAGAAACGGGGAACAAAGGATGGTGTATATGTTTTAGAAACTGCCTGGTTCATTTCAGTCTTTGATGTAATTCCACCTTGTGAAGAAGGCTGAGGCTGACTGAATGAAGCACTCTCTGGTTCTGTTCTTCAAAACCTCACCATGGCATTAGCTGAGGCGTGCAGAGGCTGTTGCCTATCTTCCTCTCACCTGCTGCTGAGAAAGGGGCACTAACTGCAGCTTTCCAGCTCAGTTGTGGGTGGCCATGAGAGCCACTTCACCGGCTAGGGTCCAGGCCATCCAAAAGCTCCCAACAGAGCCTGGATAATAACGACTGTAGAGACTGTTATGGTGACCATGACGTGGCACGGGGGCTGCACACCACACAGCATTTCAGGATGTGGGTCTGGCTACAAGTTCCAGTTGTAGCTTTGTAGATAAAGAAACCAAGGCCTAGGAGGTGACATGATTTGTCACTTGGTCTTGGACAGAATTGTTTCGGTCTCTCCCTCCTCCCACCGCCCCCTGTAATAAGTGGTAACCTTGAACTCACAAGCCTCCTGCTTCAGCTTCCTAGTGCTGGGATTACAGGATGTGCCTCACTGCCCACTTAAAGACCACATTTTCTGGATTTTGACCTGTGTGAACTCTCTCCTGCTGCTTAACGGTGTGACTCTATGTACCCTCTATCACCTCTTCATCCACCCACTCAGAGTCAGCCCTGAGCCCCTCCCACAAGACACTCTGTCTCTGAATGACTTGTGTTGTTATCAATCTTTAGGTCAGAGGCCGTTTCTAGGAGCTCAGTAGCTTAGTGTGTTTACCTTTCCCATTACATACTGTTATCTAGACGTTTTGCAGAGAAGCCTGTAGCAGTTCTTCAGAGACTCTAAGTCCAGCCTAGCACCTGGCTTCTTACCTCACTCTCTCAGGGTGGAAGAGAGCCATGCTCCACACCAGCACACCAGCCCAGTCATGGCCAATGAACACTGCTTGAGGGATTCCCTAGAGAAACAAGAAGAGACACGATGAAGATGGATTTCTGGGATGGGGAGTGAAGAGCCAAAGGCTTTCCTTGACAAGCCCAGTGACATCAACAGGAACCCCCAAGAGCTCCTCGAAGGAGTGCACCATTCTTAACTCCACCTCTCACACATCCCCCTCTCCCATCTTCTGTCTCCAAAAATGACTAGGCTTTGAATTAATGTCCTTAGAAGACAGGACCACTAGCCATGCGTTCTCTCTCTCTCTCTCTCTCTCTCTCTCTCTCTCTCTCTCTCTCTCT
>JADRCH010000013.1:8693636-8726293 GCA_019843965.1 Rhynchomys soricoides
TCTCTCTCTCTCTCTCTCTCTCTCTCTCTCTCTCTCTCTCTCTCTCTCACCACTTCCAGACTTAATCCCATGGAGTGGAGACAGCCATCATCCTCTCCATCATCTTATATCCAGGTAGTAAGCTAGGCGCTCCATGGCTCCCTGTTCTTTCCCTCCATAGCCACTGGCCTAGAACATTCGCTCTCTCCAGACCACCCTGCAGTGTTTGCGTTCCATTCCAGTCTAATGCTGTGAGGCAGAGGACATGACAGAGCAGTCTGGGGAATAGTACATGCACTCTGCAGATTACTGTGGTCACTGACTTTCATTCCCGTGACTGAATTTGACATTCCCAACAAGGTCATCATCACATAATGATCTGAGATTTGTCAGAAGGGACTCAGGTTTTTATGAGTTGTGAAATAAAACCTTTGAAATTGTTCCTGTACATCTTTCCCTGATGCTCAAGGTTCCTCTCTCACTGCATGGAAGCCAACAAAGGGATTTACCTCCCTTTTCTTGAATGAATAGCAAAAAAGACCTACTCTAACCTAACCCTTGGCTATCTTCAGTTTTGGGATAGATACTCTCCCCTGCCACTGCCTAAAGCTTATGCCTCCCCTCTCCTGGTCCTCTCTGCTCATAGTCACCAACAGTCAGCCCTTCCAGGACACCCAGCTCTCCTTTCATTGCCAAGATCCACACGGACCTCTCCAGAGAGATCGTCCTGAAGCAATGACTCACCAGTTTATCCAAGAATGTCACCATCTCCTTTTAAAAAAGAGCACACAGACACGGCATCAGACAGGTAAGGTGGTGAGAAGCTTAGCCACCTGCTTTTATACAACATGCTGTCAGCACAAGCCCCAGGGAAACTCATGTCATGGAGCCCCTATCCCTTCCTGAACCACAATGGTCCCTCTGTCTCCTGAGATCTCTTGCAGTCTCTGATAGAAACCCTGGGTTCCATCCTGGGGAAGACACACAAACTTCATATTCTTCATATCTTCACTTCATATTCTGCCATTGCTTCTAGGAACTCAACAGATCCCCAAGAAATCACAACAACTGGGTGACACACCCTGTTGAAGTACACAAGAGCACCTTTCCACATTCTAGTTCATCATAGAGGTCAGAGTGGGTTCAGTGTCCTTACCAGTCTCCACAAGCTTAGAATCACACTTGGATCCTAAGAACCTTGTAAAACACACAGCCCCTGCCATTCACTGCACCTTATACTCGAGAGCCTGACCTGCAAAGGTTAAACCCCCACACCAAAAGCCACACACAGTAAAAGAACCAGCTGGGTGTAGACACATCTCCAAACACCAGTGAACTTTAAAAGATATTATTGCTCTGTTGCATCCAGCATTCTCAGTGTGCAATCCCAAGGCTATAAATATACAGGAGGCTTATGAGTAAAATAAAGGCTCCCATCCTAAAATAAAAAATCACTTATGTTTACTGCAGCATTTTCACAGGAGCCAAAAGATGGTGTCAATCCAAGTGTCTATCACTTGATGAAAGATGCAGAACATTAAGGGCACATGCACAAAGGGATACTAGTCACACACAAAATGGTGAACTTATTTGTAGAAACATGGGGAATGTGATGGTAAAATAAAATAGGCTGAGAGAGAGAGAGAGAGAGAGAGAGAGAGAGAGAGAGAGAGAGAAGGGGAGGGAGAAGGAGAGGCATGTGAGCTCATTCTTATGATGTCTAGAGCGGTCATCTATGAGACAGTAAGGAAGAATGGCTAACAGAATCTGAGGCAGTGGACATGAGAAGGATGGACAGAGAAATAGAAAATGCGATTTTAATTTTATATCAAGAAGTCCTCTTTATCCAAAACAAAACAAAACAAACCTCCCAATGTATCAATTCTGTTTACTTCTCTGGTATGTACAACAAAACAAAACAAAACAAACCTCCCAATGTATCGATTCTGTTTACTTCTCCGGTATGTACAACAAAACAAACCTCCCAATGTATCGAGTCTGTTTACTTCTCCGGTATGTACAACTAGAGAGAAGTAGATACATTTCAAGGGGCCTACTGTATATCAAAGTGAGTATAATCAGTGATGATATGTTTTTGAAAAATGTCAGGTGAATGTCATGTGCTGTCACCTTAAAGGATGATAATGTGCGGTCACACATCTGTCAGCTACCTGGACATGACTGTTCTAGAGAGGGAGTTAAACACCTCTTTATGCGTGACAGAACTCATCTCTTGTCAAGCAAAGATGAAAATTAAATAAAAGGAGGGTACAGCTTTAGAAAGACGGAGTCACATGGTGAACTGTCACAGATTTAGGAGTTGTAGCTGAGGGAAATGCTTTCTCAAGCACAGTTTGGGGGAACTGTGGTGAGAAAGCTTTCTAGGCACCTGAAGACGAGCAGTGATGAGTCTTAACTCCAATTTCAGCTTTTAAAATGCAATCTTGCATTAAAATTATTGTGGTGATCTTTCAAAAGGAGCATTATAAGTCACACACTATGATTAGCCCCTATTAAGTTCACACTTCAGTGGGTTTAGTATAATCAAGAGTAGTGAATCTGTCACCACCTTCCAGTATCAGAAAACTTTCACTGCCTTAGAGGCAAGCCCTACCCATCAGGCTTACTTCCACTCTGTTTCCCCTTTGTCACAGCAGCCTCAGAGGGATAGAGATTTTTCTCTTCATCTTGTTTGTTCGGACCTGGGAACCCCATGCAGGAGTGTGGTTCTTTGGAGCAACTGACCCATCCTGGGAAGATTTCAATAGAAATAAGTGTGAAGCCAGCTGAGTGGATGGCAGTGAGATGGGAGATGAGAGTGGACTCCTAGAGATTTGGTGGGAAGGCCCAAGCAAGATATCGAATAGGAGAAGAGTCACCGCTGGGAAATTGAGGCAGAAGAGCCCTGCCTAGAGGCTTATCTGTGGCAGGGAAGCCACCGTTTACACACAGAGCTGGTGGTTAGGGACGCTCAGGATGAGGTGGAGAGAGTGGAGCAGGGAAGGCTTCAAATCTGCATCTACTACTTGTCAGCTGTGGGCAGCAACCTCAGGCTGCCTAATTTTATTTGGGTGACACACCATGCTTTATACGTGCTGGCTGTCACTTAGAGCTATCACCTCTGTGTTCAGTGAGAGTCAATACACTATGCACTGTGCTTTCCTGGGGTTTAGATAGACACCTGTGCTCCTAGCTCATGTCAGGGAGAAACTCAGGATGGAAACGATGCTGTAGGTGATACTGAAGAGCTTCTTACCTTACACAGCAATTCCATGGCATACTCTTCTATTTCTGTAATTAGAAATGAGTGGGTGAATGGATGAATAAATAAATAAATAAATAAATAAATAAATAAATGTCAGGCATGCTGGTACATGTCTTTAATCCTCAGCATCCAGGATGCAGAGATAGGCAGATCTCTTTGAGTTCAAGACTACCATGGTCTACATCTCTCTCTCTCTCTCTCTCTCTCTCTCTCTCTCTCTCTCTCACACACACACACACACACAGAGAGAGAGAGAGAGAGAGAGAGAGAGAGAGAGAGAGAGAGAGAGAGAGACTGATTTACTTCTGAGCTTTCTAGTCTGCTCCATTTGTTGGGACCTCTGTTTTTATACTGGTATTATACCACTTAACTGCTATGAACTTGGAATAATGTTTAAAATCACAACATTTAATTTCAAATCCTTACAGTTTTACAGGTTTTTCTCAAAATGCACTCAATTCTTTGTTGATATGTGTGGTACTGCATGAATTGTAAAATTTCTCTATTTCTGTTGAAAAAATATGCCCTTGAGCACTTGGGAGGCAGAGCAAGGGAGTGAATTTGAAGCCAGCCAACAAAATAAATAGCAAATCCTTGTCTTGTGGGGGAAAAGAAGCCATTGAAATTTTGATAAGGACTGCATTGTACCTAAAGATTACATTGGGGGTTGGGGGTAAGGGACTTTTGTTTTTAAAACTAGTAAGAACCATTCAAGTGAACATAAAGAGAAAAAAGTGTCAAAAATGGTGAACATATAAGAAAAATAATAAAATCATTCAGTAAGTTCTTACCCTTCTCTTTTCACTGGCTCTATTCAGAATATTGTTACATCACTACATTATACCCAGGCAATCCCAAGCAGACCGTCCTGAGTAAATATAAAGCAAGTGTTCTCATAACTAAAACTAGAAATCTGACTTTCCTGGGCTCTGAGGTTGAACACTTCCTTTTAGTCTATACTTGAGTCTCATAACATTCACGAGGCCGGAGGCACTGAGCAGATACTGCCACACATAGAGATTGACCCACCTTTCCCTTCAGCATGACATGTCAAGGGATATGGAGGATGGTCATGTGGGTGGCCCAAGCCCCAGTCTAGGTCAGCAGGCTTTAAACACAGGAGCCAGGCATGCCAGCTGTGATCACTGTGGTTAAGGGGACTGGGAAGCAGATTGGAGAACCCAGCTGTCAACAGCATCGCTGCCCTGTGGAAGAGCTGTGTTCATGCTTGGCTGCATCATGTCCCTGCCTCCACACCTGGGCTCTGAAGACCTTTGAACTAAGGACTCCCTTGAACCTGATACAAGAAAATGCTCCTAACCTTACAAATGGCCTCAGGATTGAGAAGCTATTTAATGCTCATTCTTGGGTTCTGTAGCTGTAGGGCTGAGATCTGACCTACAATGGTTGCAGAATCCAGCAGTTCTAAAGAATAGAAGGCAGAGATGCACAGGTTTTGTGTGTGTGTGTGTGTGTGTGTGTGTGTGTGTACGTACATATATGCTCTGTTTAGAGCAGTGCTAATCAAAGTAGCCAAAAGATGGGGCAACCCAGTGGTCTTTGGAGGAGGAACATATAGACAGATGGTGGCTTGGACACTGAAAGCATTCATCTGGAAAGTGAGGAACAGCTACAATTCAACAGGGATAAGCACAGAGACAGCATAGTAGATGAGATCAGCCAGTCGTGAAAGGTTAGCTATTGTACAAGCCCACTGACATGAGGCATCAAGAGCAGCCACCTTCATAGAACGGGCATAGGGGAGGGAAAGCTGAGGAATCCAATTCAGTCTTTCAGCTAGGCATATGGAAACCTTTCCAGAAATAGATGCTGTATCCTACATTTTATATCCCTGATGACCAGCCAAAGGCTCCTTCCAGCACAAGCCTGTGTGCCTCCTGGGTCACTCAGAGGGTACAGAGCAGGAGCAATCTAAGACCAAAGATATGGGACACTGCAGGAGAGGATCAGAGCTTCATCAGATATGTTCAACCTGAACAGGGCAAGCTTAAGGGGGCTGGAGAGCTTGGGGGGCTAGAGATGTTGACAAGAGAGAAGCATGACAACACAGGTCATCTACAATCTATAAGAGAGCCAACTCACCAGGAGGGGAAGATGAATCTCCATAACCCTTCATGTCTATAGCCAGAACACGAAATCCTGCCAGGGCCAGAGCAGGGATCTGGAAAACAAAGCAGTTCAAAGGCATGGCTGTGTGGACTTGCCAGTTCCTAGCTGATGCTCCTTGCTTGTATCCCTTCTTCCCTCTGACTTGTAAATGGCTCCACCTAAGTGCCTCATGGCACTTATTAGTCTTATTCCCATGGAGCTAGATGGAGCCCGTCTCCTAAGACTGCCATGGACAGTGGTAGGGTTGTACCCTGCATCAGATCACACAGAGCAGAACATCTTTTCTGACAGAGCCATTGCATATTACTGTGTTCATTACTGAGATTTCTCAACAGGAGGTGCAGAATGTCCTGAAGAGCCACCTCCTAATGCAGATGTCTTGAGGATCAATACAGCACCAAGAAACTTCCTATAGCCAGCACTGTTGAGGCCATGTGGTCGCAATTTGGAGATGATTCATCTACAACATCCCAGGCTGGCCCACACCATATAACCTACCTCTTGTCATCCTGATTGGGAAGCACCTTCCCCAGTTTCCTTACCTGGTACCTCCAAGAAAACCAGCTCTCAGGAAACCCATGGCAGAGGCATATGGCAGGGCCAGAGCCCATCTCTACAAAATGTAGGCGGATCCCTGGCTGTGGAAGAGAAGGGTGTGACAGTAATCTTGGTGCCAATGCAGGCAGAACGTGGCTTCCTTAGGCAGATGACATTTCACAGCCGTTACAGGGGATAGCTAGACCTTGCCTGACCCAGCCACCTCAGCTCAAAGACCCAAAGGCTAGGAACAATGACTGGCGCTATCAGTGGCCAATGTGGGTAACATACCAGGTGGTTTTCACTATGATGTGAAAAGATTATGCAGTTGGGAGCAAACAGAATCAAAACATTTTAGCTTCCTCTCTAAAGTGACTTAGTACTGGCAATGTCTCATAACTTTCAACTGGGAGCTGATTTTCTACAAATGTTGATTTGTAGAATTCTATGTCAACTTTATGAAAAACTCTCTCTCTCTCTCTCTCTCTCTCTCTCTCTCTCTCTCTCTGTGTGTGTGTGTGTGGTGGTGGTGGTGATGTATGCGAGGGTACATGTGCATGCATGGGTGACAGCCAGAGGTCAACCTTGGGTATCATTCTGTGGTAGTCTGAATGAGAATAACTCCCATGTGCCCATGTGGTTGATTAATTGGTTTCTAGTAGGTATGACTGCTTGGGAAGAATTAGGAGGCGTGGCCTTGTTGGATGTGTTTATCTATTCCCAATGTGCTCTTTCCCCTCCTGCTTGGGGAATAAGATGTGAGCTCTCAACTGCTGCTCCAGCCACTTGCCTCCATGTCTTTGCTCAACTATCCTAAACCCTAATCCTCTGAAATCATAAGCCCAATTAAATTCTTTCTTCTAGAAGGTCATGACATTTTATCATAACAATAGAAAAGTAACTAAGGCACTTTCCCTAAGAGCTGTCCAATTTATTCCTGTTTTTTTAATCTATTTATTTATTAATTATTGATAGAACCTCTCACTGGCCTGGAACTCACGAAGCAGGCCATTCTTGCTGGTGAGCGAGCCCCAGGGATCTATGTGTTTCCACCTCCCAATGATTATGATTACAAACACACACGACCACGCCTAGCTTTAGTTTTCACATGGAATTCACGCTCTCGTGCTTGCACAGTGAGTGCCTGACTGGCCTAGCTGTCTCCGCACCTCAGTGGTTTGCTTCTTAAATATGATTGTTTGCATAGTCCTTTTGGGTGGCTCTATTGGCAAGATGACCATTAGAGCTTCTAATGTCTGCTTTATCCCTTCTCCCTAAAACATGCTAGAAACATTTCTAGACATGCCTGCCCCCTGGTAATAGTCCACGTAGTCACAAGACTGAGTCCTGGCCAATCAGAAGTGCATGCTCCGCCAAGGGCTCCGCCCATTTACCATGCTTTGTTCTCTTTTGTTTTCCCATCTGTACATTTGTGGACTGACAATTCAATGGTCCCTGTTATTTCACATATCATCTATGTCCTGTGGTCAGAGAGAAGTTGGCTGACTTACCTTCACTGTCACATACCCATGGCTGACGTCATTAGGATTGCACGGGACTGGCAGTGGGGCCTCAGGAAACTGAAAGTATGACAGGCACAGCGAAGGACAGTGAGAGCCCAGACGTCACCTCTGCCACCCCTCCTGAGTGAATCCTGACGGTCCTCAAGAACCAACCGCCTCCAGATGGGACATGGCTGGACTCCATCAGCTCAGTCCACTGGAGTCTTGCGACTCAGTTCTGGCGGATGGAGTGCAGACAGGAGTGCACAGTGCTCTGGTCAAGCCAACAAACCCCACACACGACTCTACAGTCCCTCATCTCCTATCTTTCCACTGGGCATCCTATGGGATTTTGGAAGCCCTCAGCGGGTAACAGTAGGTCCTCTGTCATCCCAAGTCCCTGAAATGACTGGAAATGTTCCGCAAAGGCCCTGGGGCTGCCAAATAAACATCACATGAGCCAAACCCACAAGATTTGTACATCTCTGTGGTTTCAGACCATCTTCCACAGAAGTCCTTAGATGGCCACCAGACTCAGGCCAGGCATAGCGGCTGCCTCTCTGTGATGCATCTGTAGGAAGGGATATCCCTTCAGTCAGCTGCAGTCCTACTCTGTACCTCCCAGAGAGCTGTGCCTGACTTAGACTGTTCAAATTCTCACCATAGAGTTTCACAGGCTAGGTGGCTGCTTTCAACAACAGGCAGGCATTTCCTCAGTTTGGGAGGACAGAAGTCTGAGATAAAGGTGCAGGCAGGTCCAGTTTCTCCTGAGATCCATGTTTATAGATTGCCATGCCCCTCTCTGTCCTTCCTCATGTGCCCCTCTGTGTACCTGTGGCTTAGTCTCTACTTCTTACATGCAGACCAGTCACATTAGTTCCCCTTGCTGGTCTCCTGTTTCCTCAATCACCTCCGCCAAGGCCCTGTATTCAAATCCAGTCACATTCTGTGGCACTGGGAACTGCAGTTTCAGTATGTGAATTTCAGAGAGCCCAGCCCTTAACAGTCTGTGTCTCAGTCCTTGTCCTTGTCCTCTGGAGACCCAGAGGCTTCCCCTGATCTCTCTTTGGAAGACATCCAGGTGAGGAGAAAAGTTCCAGAATACTCCCTTCTTTACCTTACAGGAGTCAGTTCCCAAAGCATCAATATCATAGGATGAGCTACTGAGCACAGGTAAGTGCTCAGTAAGTCTCCTAATGCCTGAGCCTCAAATGTGCAGGGTACCCACCCTTCACTGCTACACCTGCCATCTAGTCTTAAGAAAGCTGTCATTCATGACTCTGTTATTTACCCTCTAAGATGGGGGTATAAACTCTAGAATTTATTCTACTTTTAAAGACAGAGAGGCCTCCCAGATCAGAAAGGGAGTCCCACCCTGGTCATGCCACACTATGGATCAACCCTAATGACATTGTACTAAGTAAATTAAACAGTATGTGATTCCACTCATACGAGGGACCTAGAAGTCAGACAGAGACAGAAAGTAGAGTTTGGTGTGAGTCATTACTTAACAAGTACAAGGTTTTAGCTTTTTTTAAAATGGAAGAGTCTGGAGGTAGATGGAGTTGGCTGCACAATGTTCTGAATGTACCTAACACCACAGAACTGCTCACTTTAAAATGACTAAGACAGTAAACTTTTTCTAAATTTATTTTACCACAACTTTAAAGTACTGGAGACAAGGACATAATAATGATTCTCCCCTGTAGCTTCCTGTGATGTACAGAACACCAGGAAATTGTCAGATACTATTTGAGGTGACTGAGAAGTTGGCTCTGGAAATGGGGTTTCCCTACCCCCACAAGCATGTTTGTCTCAAAATATTCTCTAAGGCCCCTTGTCTGGAATTGGGCTGTGTCTCTAATTCTGTGAGGGGAGGGGAGAGAAAAAACAGAGCAGCCCAGGAGTAAAAGCATGTCCTTCAATAGTGGGAAGTTGTGGTGGTTTGGGTATGCTTGGCCCAGGGAGTGGCACTATTAGGCATCGTGGCCTTGTTGGAGTAGGTGTGGCCTTGTTGGAAGAGTGTGTCACTGTGGAGGTTATCTTTGAGACCTTCTTCCTAGCTGCCTGAAAACAGTCTGTTCCTGGCTTCCTTTCCATGAAGATGCGGTTCTTCCTACTCCATGTCTGCCTGGACTCTGCCATGCTCCCACCTTGATGATAATGGACTGAACCTCTGAACCTGTAAGCCAGCCCCAATTAAACGTTGTCCTTATAAGAGTTGCCTTGGTCATGGTGTCTCTTCATAGCAATGAAAACCCTAAGACTGAAGGTGAACCACTTACATCACAGGGCTGCCATTGTTTGTTTACACCATGATGTGACAGTACCTGCTACTATGGGAAGCTCAGCCATAGAGAAAGCTCAACTGAGAACTCCAGCTAATCCTCCCCAGTCCGTTTCTGCGGGATGTTTAGAAGGCCCTGATTTGACGATGTCACCTTTCTGTTATTTGTTCTTTCTCTTGGAAGCCACACCACAGGGGCTACTCTGCTCTGCTTGGGATTCTACCAGAAACTCCTATTGACTCCGTTAAAAGGGCTTCCTCAAATGATTTCTGCTAGATGTTTTGAGCACCCAATTTGGTGATGTTTTGATATCTATCTATCTATCTATCTATCTACCTATCTATCTATCCATCCATCCATTCATCTATCTATCATCTACCTGTCATTTATCTATCTACCTAACTGTCATCTATCTATCTCTTGGTATTTATTCTTTTACTTTGGTTTGCTACATTCTAAATAAACTCACTCATTCAAAGCCCAAAGTAAGGTTATAGTGACTCATTCTCTGGGCCACACACTGTACTTCCCCATAACCGATAGGAAAAGGAAGGCTATAGAACAGGTATCTAGCTTACTGGGAAGAGGGGGACAAACTTAGCAACAGAGAGGATAGATTAGAGTTGGCCTCAGTTTCCCCTCTGCTTTTCAGATTTTTAGGCCTAGAGGGAACAAGCTAAGCTTGGGCAAGATACTTCAGGTCATGTGTTGTTTATTCTACATTTTTTAAATTTTTAATTAAATTTATTTGATTTATTATATTAAACAAATCTATATTTATTAAAGATGTAAGATGTTATGTTATAAACTGAATTGTGTCTTCTCCTAAAACACATACGATGAATTTCTAAATCCCAGCATCTCCAAATATGAGTGGTTAGACTCTGGTCAGAGCTCCAGAGATCTGCCTGTATCTGTCTCTGTATTGCCAGTGATAGGATTACATTCATGTGCCACCATGCTCAGATTCATGTAAGTGCTTGAGATCACATTCAGTCCTCATGTTTACTTGTTAAACACTTGCCAACTGAGCCATCTTTCAGCCCTAACTGCCTTTCTCTTGTCTTAGTTTCCTGACTTGACAAACATTGGTTTAAACTCTTGCTTACTGGCTGCACAGAAGGAAATGGATAGATGTTGGTTAGGGATGTAGACTTCCTGAATCATCGTGGCAAGAAGCCAAACTCTGCCCAGACCTAAAGTTACCTGTGTCCCTGTGACCTTCTCCAGTTCTCTCAGAGCCGAGGCTGTGTTTCGGACCAGGATGGTAACCATGCCCATGTCACAGGCTGGCTTCAGATTACTTCCAAAGTCATCTAGGAAAACAACCTGGACCCAAACAGCATGGACATCAGCTAGAGGAAGCATCTTGTGTGAAAAGAACCTCAGAAGGAGCAAAGAACCAGGGGCAGCTCTATGGTGAGGACCATGGATTCTCAGGGAAGGAGCGGGTCTAGATTCTGATCTGGCATCTTGTAGTGAGGTGGGTCTGGCAGGAGGAAGGGAGGGATAGCACACGAAGGATAGGAACCTTCCCTTTACCATTTAAGATTAGAGTAGGAGACAGCAATACAGTGTTTCAGCAGAGTGTCTTCCAGGACACTTAATGGATGGAGACAGGATTCAAGAGGGACAGAATGCTTGGACAGGCAATGGACGGGGAGGCATGGCAAGAGGAGATCCACTCCTAATCAGTCTTTTGTGGGGTGACTCTCACTAGCATTGTGCTCTTGGCACGGTCTCCTAGGGTCTCTTTTTCTTCATGAGTAAACTCAGGCAGCTGCTTTAACAACATCTGATTTAACCTACGGCCACAGAAGGGCTACATCAATGGAACATTCTGGACTAAGCTACATGTCAAAAACATTCCTCCTGACACAGAAGGAATAGCCTAAGACTGTGCTACCATTCTCCAAGTGCACCACAGTCTGTAAACTCAATGGCTCCCTTGTTCTAAGATCTCTGGGATCCCCTATGCTCCCCTGAAGGGAAGTGCCTACTAACCTCATTGGGTTTTGCCTTCAGGGTGTCCAGTACAAACTTGTAGATCTGAGGCTCCGGCTTGATCATCCCGACCTGGCAAGATTCTATCAGGAAATCAAAGTGTTGGCTCAACTCGCACATCATCTGTGCCAGGCTGTCTCTCTTGTCACTGTCATCCAGCCAGTTGTTGGTGACAATGCACGTTGTGAATCCTGAGTAGCAAGTTAGCAGAGATTGTATCAGCTATAGAGAGAGTTCTGTCCGGTGATACTCTGGGTACCTCCAAGGGGCCCCCGAGGATGGGGAAGTCCCTAATGTGGCTTCTGCTAACTGACTCCAATATCTACATACACAGCTTTCATTAGAAGAGCTGAGAAAGAACCACCTTATCCACTCGCACCTCCTGGCACAGTCCTGAGCATGGACCTTTCTGAAGACTTGTCTTCCCTCCTTAACCATGTGAACATCAGCATTTTGACACTACTGCCTCACTTTATAAGGATGTCTAAGTTTCCTCAGCTCATGTGGTTCCCGCCACTTCTGTGGCTGACAGGAAAGACCTACCTAGCCCATACTGATAGATGAACATTGCATATACTACTCAGAGCCCACAGGGAAGTCCAATGATCCTAGGTAGTCTCTACTAATGAAAACTCTGCTTACGTTTAAGACAATGAGGGTCTCTGTGACCACCATGGTGGGAAGGCAAGAAGGAAATCCGGTCCAAAGTTCATGTTGGTTCTAGAGTCTGACACCAGGCAGTTTATTTAAGCACATCAGAAATACTAACACTTTTGGAAAGTGTTTCCTGATGGTACTGAACTCAATCCCATTTGTAAAACAAAGCATAAGACGTGTGTACATTGAAACTCTTTACAAAGTACATAGGGCCTCTTCCATAAAGATGAGTTCTATTGACTCAGAACAATGCTTTAAATAAGGGCCTAGGAAGAATGACTGAAATAAACATAATAGTCTGGGGAATTCAAATGTGGGCTGGCCCTCCAGATACCACAGGTCACCACAGGTAAACACATTCATCCCCAGTGTCTCCAGCAGAAAACAGGTATACATCTTCCTTTGAAGAGACAACCTTGCGTGTTTAACATTTCTGGTCTCCCAAGTGCTTATCTGTGAGCATGAGGGCCTCATGTACACTACAGAAAACATTTGCCTTGACCATCAGGAACCTCACTCCCATTTCAAACTGGAGAAACCCAAATAGAGATGGCATCATCTTCTGGCTCTGTCTACCCAGTCAGCCACGGGAAGAAACAGGAGATACTGGAAACAAGGCACAGAGGAGCAGATGGTGAGGGAAGAGGTATGGACATGGGATGGGCTACGGCTTGCATGTGTCTCCCAAAATCTTGTGTTGGAAATTTAATTCCTACTATCATAGGGTTAGCAGGCAAATGGCTAACAACACAACCAGGGCATGGGAGCTCTGCCTTCAGGAAAGAAGTCTGTGCTTACTGTAAAATAACTGGGCCTGCAAGGTGGGATCTAGTCTCTCCATCATTCACACTCTATCCTGTTCTCTCCTTATCCCACATGGTGTGAGGCAGCATGAAAGGCCTTTGTGCTTCCCAGCCTCCAGAACTATATGAAGCAGTATCTGTTCTTTATAAACTCTCTAGCCTCAGGTCTTTTGTTTTAGTAGCATAGGTGGATTGAGTCAGATGCCTTGAACACAGTGGCATAAGTCTGATGTGGATGGTTTCATTGATGGTTATGAAGAAGATGCAGGTAAAATACCTGCTAATGGATGGTTTTGACCTTGTGTCTTAGACCACATGACATCATCTCAACTCACACCAGCTCATAGCACCATTCTGACACCCAAAGACTGACACTCTGACACTCAAACACTGGGACAATCAGAGTTGCTCAAAAGCTGTGTTTAAAAACTGTGGCAAAAATTTGCTCATTTGAATAATTATTGATACTAATTAGTACCAACCAAAGGACAGGATTTTGTTCATAAAGCAGTTACTGGTAATTGCTTTATTATATACAATTATGTCATTTCCACAGGGATCCTAACAGTACAGAGTTGTCTCATGTCTCAAACAGGCTCTGGTGCTTGCTTTAAGAGTATTTCAGATCTGTGACTTTGAAACACACTTAATAGTATTCTGACCTCAGCTTCTCAGGGGCTCTGGTGTAATTGAGTCATGGAATGGACAGTATAGGACTCTTACCTTTCTTTTTGAGAGCAATGGCTGCCTGAAGCATGGGTTGGTTGATGCTTCTTGCTGCCATGGCTTGGCTGAATATTTGGCTTATGGAAAAATTCTCAGGTAGACTGGCTCCACAGGCTTTGGAGGACTTTCTGAAGCTTTCATCCATGAGTGGTACCCACTGTAAAGCAAACAGATGGGGGTGGGTAGCGTAGTCAGTGGTTGCAAACTTGGAGAAGGCTTGGCAGCACCGCTAAATTCAAATGTTTGTGTGTTGCAATCCTGGAAACATGCTCCCTGAAAGAAATGGGTGAATGTACTTGGGCTGCACTAAACTCACAGAAGCTGGGAGCCCAGAAGCAGGATAAATTCCTTTCCCACAATTCTGAAGTCTGTGAAGACCAAAGTCAAGATGCAGACAGAATGATGTCTGTGACAAAGGAGAAGAGTCTAACTAATTCTCTGTGGTCCCTTCTCCAAGGACTCTAACCCCATTTTGAAGGGCTGCACTCTCCTGATGTAGTTACTACCTGAAGGCTCCACAGCCTACGGCTGTGGGTAAGAATCTTAACATATGCATTGGGGAAGCAGCCACAGGCATTATGATAACATCCAGCCTTCAAAGAGAAACTACACAAATGGCTACTACAAATGGCTGAATGAAAATGTCCTTTCAAAACCGGAACATTGAAGTCTTCATCTTCTGCACCTCAGAATGACTTTTGGGGACAATGATTTTAAAGATGAGAGTCAGGTTAAATTAGGTCCTTGGGATGAACTCTAATTCAATAAGATGGGCATCCTCAGAGGATAAAATTAGAACACAGCCTCATGTTGTCTTTAAATAGGGATACTGTCCTCCAGGTTTAATCCAGAGGGCTACACTACAGGAGGATGGAGACTTTGGGACACCCAGGGGGTAGCAGGTCCTTAGGCCACTGGGAGCATATACTTACAGGGGATTGTGAAACATTAGCTTCCCAGCCTTTCTCTTCTAGCTGGTCCATAGTGTGAGTTGTACTGCCTGTACCAGATGGCCAACACTATGGAGCTGTCCAGTCTTGGACTGGACTCTTACCTGTGAGCTATATAAATATTTCCCTTTATAATTTGATAGACTTAGGCATTTTATTCTAGCTACCTAAAGCTAATACACATACATGACAGCGAGCCATATATTGATCCAATGAGAAACTGGCTATCTGCAAAATGAAACCCCAGAAGAAACCAGTCTGTCTGAGACTCTAATCTATAACATCTCAGTTTCTGTTTAAGATACTCAGTCTGTGATTTACTACGGCAGCTTATGCTGGACTAAACATCCCCATCCTGATAAAATGTGTATGTTGAAGCCCTAATTCTCAGTGTATATTATCTGGAGGTGGGGACTTTCAGAGTCATGAGAGTGGAGTCCCCAAACCTGGAACCCGTACCTTTATAAAAAGACACAGGAGCTTCGGGAGCTTGCTTTTTCTACTATGAGACCATAGCAAGAAGAGAGCTGACTGGAATCCAGGAAGAGCACCCTCCCTAGATGCCTTGTGTTCTCTAGCTCCTGAAAGAACAAGAAGTGAAT
Organism: Rhynchomys soricoides; assembly: GCA_019843965.1. Taxonomy (NCBI): domain Eukaryota; kingdom Metazoa; phylum Chordata; class Mammalia; order Rodentia; family Muridae; genus Rhynchomys; species Rhynchomys soricoides. The sequence goes on from JADRCH010000013.1 coordinate 8,709,080, forward strand.
GTCTGATAGTTGAGTCACCCAGACGTCTGTAGCATATCTACAACAGCAGCCTAAGCTATGGCATGGTCCTAGCAAGCTCACGCAGATGGATTATAGCACACATGCTTCACTTCAAAACTATTCATGAGTGTCTCAGACTAAGAGCAGCTACCCAGAAGCTCATCTGTTTAAGCAGGATAACTGCACAGAGTGGGGTATATTCTTACAATGGATTCCTGGTAGCCACAAAAATGAACTATTGCTAACTGCCTGCAATAGCATCTGTGAGCAACCCATACACAAGGCTGAGCAGAAGACACCAAACAGCAACATTCCCCTTGTACAAACACTAACACAGATAAGAATGATGAAAAGTAAGCAGTTGTTTGTGAAAAGATCGTGGCCATGGTCACATAGAGGATCCCACCATGCTTGCCATGGTTTTCCACCTGGAGCTAAAAAATGTGTTCAGTTTAGAAATCTTGCTCAGATCTTCCCAGTGTGCACCCTTCTGTTCTCATACGGAAAATAAATGGAGTTAAGAGACAAAGTTCACTTCTGTGCTGGATAGTTTTTTGTTGATCTGAGACAAATTGGGTCATCTGGGAAGAGGGAACCTCAGTAAGAGAATCCCTCCATCAGATTGGCCTGTGTGCAAATCTGTAGGACATGGATTAATGATTGACATGAGAGAGTCCTGCCCATCGCAGGCAATGCCACCTCTGGTCCAGGTGGTCCTGGACGCTACAGGAAAGGTAGTTGCACATAAGCCCAGAGAGCAAGTCAGGAAGCAGCACTCCTTCATGGTCTATGCTTCACTTTCGACCTCCAGATGTTTGAGTTTCGCTCTGACTTTTCCTCAGTGATGAAATGTGACCTGCAAGCCAAATAAATCCTTTTCCTCCCAAGTTGCTTTTGGTCATGTGCTTATCACAGTAATAGAAAGCAAACTAGAACAGCTTCCAAATACATTTAAAAAAAAAAAAAAAGACAATTCAAGTTTTGGGCACTTTTATCCCGGTATAATTGGGTTTCTCAGACTTCTTCTAACCCAGTGAATTTCTAGATTAACAGAACTTGCTCAGGATGTCTGAATTAGACACAGGTCATGATACTGCTTATTGAAAATTCACTCCAAAACCATCCCTGCAGCACTGAAAACACATGGTATCCCCTCCCTATCTTGAATAGTGCTATTAAAGACATTTTTTATCAGTTATAGCTTCAGAGATAGTTGCTCTCCATGGCAGTGGCACAACCAATGCCCTTCATTGGTGTGTGTGTGTGTGTGTGTGTGTGTGTGTGTGTGTGTGTGTGAGTGTGTGTGAGTGCATATATGATAAAGTAACTAACTGCAATGTTCTCAGCAATACCTCATATGGGTGAGTCTTTTTCTCTTTTTAAATTTTATTATTATTAATTTAGAAGTTAGCACAAAAAGTAATGGATTTTATCATGGGATTTTCATAATGCTTTGTGTGTACTTTTTAATTCAACTATTTTTTGAAAATGTTGTACAAGAGTACTGGATTTATAGCATTTCCATCCCTCCCTGTTACTCTTCCAGCTCTTTCTGTGTTTCCTCTATTCCCTCTAATTTAGCTAGTTTGTTTATGTGTGTGTATGCATGTGTGCACATGTGTGTATGTATATGTATGCATGTGTGTATGCATGCATGTGCGTATGTATGTATGTATGTATGTATGTATGTATGTATGTATGTATGTTTAGGGATGACCACCAGGGATTGGATAATCAATTATGTGGCTCCTCCCTAGGGAACTGATTCTTGCTCTCTCAGCAGTCATAATTGCCTATAGCTCTTCACCTTGGGTTGGGGTCCTGTGAGATTTCCTCTATCCACGTTGTCATATCAACTGATGCTATCATTATGATGGTCTTCTTTAGGCTGCCATATTGAGATTTCATGTCACATATAGGAGACACTATCTTCAGCAGATACCCTGATATTCTGTCTGTTATGATCTTTCTTATTACCAAGGTGTCCCCAAGTTCTCTGATAGAGTAATAAGTGTCTGCAATAATACTACTTTTCAACAAACAGATTTAAAAAGAACTGTGGGCTTAATAGACAGATTTTTTTATAGACACACTTTGTGAATTGTGAATTCACAACTGTGAATACCATGACCACCTTATTAAAAAATGACTGAGAATTAAGTACCAGGAACAACGTTTACTGGTACCAACTGAGTGAAATGCACAACACTAAAGCATTCCCAGGCATCACAGCCACTGGGACATGGGTGTTATCATCACCCCATTTTACTGATAGCACAATGGAAGTTTTGAGAAGTTAAGTAATTTGCTGTGGTCTTGATCTATAAGTAGGACCTATAAATCCAAACCCCATTCCCTGACTCCAAAGCCCCCTACTCTATAGTTATTGAGTTAGTTGAGTGGCTCTGTCCTGAAATAGCTACTCTGGTTGTCATTGTTTCTTGTCACAGTTTCTCAAGGCTTGAAAAGTTCCTCAGGTTGACCCAGACAAACAACCCAGTTCTAAACACACCTTCCAGTGTCTTGCTACTTTGTAAACTATGGGGGACGGAGGTGGGGTTTCAGGAGTCAAGAAAACATGATCACGCCCACAGGGAATTGGAAGACAAGTAGAAATGTAATGATTCAGAGAACTTCCCCCAGGGGTCCACACAGCGTCCCCTCACCTGTGAAAATGTGATCTTCCCTTTCATGAGTTGCTCAGTGGGTCCCTCTGAGAACTCTTTCTGGAAAGCACCATGCAGGAAGTCTCTGGAAGATACAAGGAACAGCACCATCACCAGCTATCTGGTGGTTTCATCATGTGTCCCATGGCAGGGACGGACGGCTGCCATTTATATTTGTAGACAAACTGTTGTCAGAAAGGATGGGTAGATATAAGCCAAGGTCAGCTCACGTTCTTCAAAAGGCACATTTCCCCCTGGTACTTATTATGCACATATAGTTCCTGTTTTATCTTCATCTCTAATTTCTAAAAACATTTCCTGTTTCAAGGACTGAAATATCTCTTCTTCAAAAGAAGTTTTACTTTCCAGTACTTAACAATGGGCTATATTTGGAGATGGAATCTTTAAGGTGATAATGAAGTTAATGAAAGCTTTGGGGACTAATCTAACATGATTGATATTCTAATGAAAAGATGTGAATTAGACACTGGTACACACAAAGTACAGAACATTCTTGGGCATACAGAGATGATGCTATCCTCAATCCAAGGAGAGATTCGTTGGAGGCAACCAACTGTCATACATCTTGTGTGATATTTTAGATGAAGACTCTATGGCTTCTGGAAACGAAGAATCACATGTGATTACCAAGAGGTCAGAATCATTGCAATTAAATCTTCTTGGAGGTATTTCATCAGGGTCAACACACAGAAGCTGTAGTTGGGGCCAGCGGGATGGCAAGGCTGTGTCTCAATCGGGCAGCCAAACTTGGTAATGTGTAAGCGCCTCTCCAACGGTATTAGTTTTGATGACGAGAGCTTCGAGATTAAAGTATCGGGGCCTTAGCACTGTGTGGCAGGGTCAGCAGGGGGAATAGCCTCAGTTGTAGTGGAGACCCCGACAGATTTGAAGTACCAGGACCACAATACAGCTACTTGGGATAGGGACTGGTATGGAGTTGGGCCAGCCTGAGCCTTTGAGGCAAACTATGTGTGCTGCAGCTGGCAGCTCTTGGGAGGTAGAGTCTTTAAGCCCTTGGAGCCCAGAAGATTATAAGTGAATCCCAGATGCCAGACACTGAGCTAAGTACACTGCTGGAGTTTGGCTTTTCTTTGATCTGATTGTAACTATACTCTGGTTCTTTTCTCTTGGAATAAGAAAGTATGTAACTTATTTTTAACTTTATAGTAGCTCACAGTTGAGACTTCCTATTTTCAAAGAGACCTTGAACTTTTATGTGTTGAAAATTTTAAAGACAATGGGACTTTTAAAAGCCGGACTGTATTTTATACTGTAGTATTAACACGGAGATCTTGGGTACAAGTAATGAAATAGGTATTACTCAAAGGGATGCTTGTGGGTCAACGTTGACATGGGGAAGATTGTCTTGTAATAGTTAATATTTTTTGTCTAATTGGCACACATCTAGGTACATCTGGGAGGAGAGCATTTCAGTTGAGGAACTGACTCCATCAGACTGACTTGCTGCCATGTCTGCAGGGCATTTTCTTGATTCTTGATTGATGTGGAAGAATCCAGCATCTGGGCTGAGCCATCCCTGGGTTGTATAGGAAAGGTATCTGAGAAAGCCAAGGATAGTCAGCCAGTAAGCATCATTCTGCCACTGTATCTGTTCCAGTTCCTGCCTCTACATTCTTCGTGCTCTGAGTCCTTGCCCTGGCTTCTCTAGATGAACTGTAACCTCTAAGCCGAACATATTCTTTCCTCCCCAAGTAGTTTCTAGCCACAGTGTTTATCACAGCAAAAGAAAAGCAAACCAGGACATCAACTTTGCTGAAAGCTGGACTTCCACCCTCCTGGAGATCTTTCTTGCTAAGCCAGCCGGTCTGTGCTCTTTGTTTAGCAGTGCTAATAAATGGACATGCCTTGCCTATTATCAGCTGCAACTGCTAAGCCCATTGCAATTATTCACCATCTCCAGTTAAGAGAATAACTATCTCCTAACTCAGTAGTTTTTTTTTTTTTTTTTTTACTATAATGGAGTTTTTGTTGGTGCTGTTTTGTTTTGTTTTTAAACAGACTAGCCCCCTCTCAGGTAAAATCAACTCTGTGCATCTATAAAAAACATCTGTGGCCTTGAACAACTTTCTTGGGTTACTAATGGCTCTGTCACACTTTTGCCCACAGTGCTTTCTGAACAATCACGTTAAGGTACGATTGACATCAAATTCACTTATTTTCAACCTGCCATTCAACAACAATTCATAGTGAACTCAGAGCAATGCAAATACCACCTCAGTCCAGTGTCAGAACACTGCCAACTCTGTAGTCAGATTCCCCAGGAGCTTTAGCAGTTGCCCTGCAGTTTTGAGAATCAGAGTGGAGTTGGATGCCAGAAGCTTTTATTAGATGCCTAAAATATGTGAGGCTTGTGCTACAACCTGTGAGGTAAAAGATGTGGAAAATAACAACCCATCCTTAGGAAATGCACAATGATTGGTAAGCAGATAGCTACAGTGTATGAGTGAGATGGAGAAACTAAGGAAATTATCAGTTTCTGCCTAGAAAGTGAGGATTGATTAAAGAAGAGTGACCAAGAGCAGCAAGACTACAATAGGATGTTGCAAGAGCAGGCAGGGGTTATTTTAATGTAAAAGCAATTTTTGATAACAAGAATATTCTTGCTATTGGAAAACATGAACTCTAATTTTTATTGCAGTTATTTATGTGTAGGTGTGTGCACATGTGCTGAGTACTACATGGTATGGATGTGACATGGTTCCTATCCCTGGAACAGAGCCAGCAGAGTGTGGGCCTCCACAAGTGTTGGCAGTTGCTGGGTGTGAGGCTTGTTAGTAAAAACAATATATATTTTACTTCATCTTCCTCCTTTGGGAAATATTTCTGCCAAGATTATCAGGAAATATTCTACCTTCCAAGGTTATCCGGGAATCTCCTCTCTGCCAAAGTTGATGACTCCATCATCAGAGATAGCATGAGTCTGAGAGGTGAGGGCGTGTCTATATCCTTAACAAAAAATGGTAAATGCTGACATCTTCAAGACAGCCCTTAAGGTTGTGGGAAAGAACTCTGAAAACATGAGTCCAAAAATAAATAATTTCTCAACTATGCAAAATATAAGGATGCAATATGAATTATATGATGGGTTTCATGGACTTAAAAGAACAAAGGAAATTGCATGATGAGCCAGATTGTTAGAAAGATATTAATGAAGGTGATAAAGTGATTTGTGGAGTGGTATCACAGGACAAGATCCCACCCAGCTAAGTTTATTGTTTGTGCTTACAGAGGCAGGCAGATTTCTGAATTCATTTGCAATGTTTTTTTACAAATGTGCTTGCTGTCTCTTCCTAAGAATCAAAGGGCTGGGGTCATGGAATGCTGATTTGTGGGATAACCAAAAGAAAACTTGGACTAAATGACTGAATTGATATGTAAATGAAAGACCAGGCTTTGGTCTGTGAGAGCTGAGCTATCTGGATGAGCTGTCTGGAGATCTCCAGAGAGAACCATCTTGAGCAGAACACTGGCTGTCAGCTTGTATCCACGATTTGACTTTAAGTCATTCTTTTCACTGCTCCCAAACACCCCTTCCTCAGGACCCCTCTCCAAGCTAACGCTGGTCCTTGGCACATACACACACATGTCCCAATGCACATGAATAGGTCAAGGGAAATTTGAGGGAGTCAGTCCTCTTCCTCTACCACATGGGTCATGGGTCATGGAGATGGAATTCGTGTTGTTGTGCTCAGTAGCAAGCACCTCTGTCAGCTTAGCCATCTCACCAGCCCCTGAACACCTAAGTTTAAGAATGCTTCATCAAGGCAGTAATTAGTAAAAGAGCCATGACAGAAAATGAAACTGGTTGAGTCAAGAGATACAGGGGGCTGAAGAGCACTGGCTGCTCTTCCAGAGGACCCAAGTTACATTTCCAGCACCCACATGATGGCTCAGAACCATCTGGAGCTCTAGTTTCAGAGGATACAACACCCTTTTCTGCCTCTATGGGAGCCAAGCATACACATTGTACAGAGATACACATACAGTCAAAACATCAAGGCACATACAATAAAAACAAAACAAATAATGAGAGACACAAGAAAATTTCCAGGAACCTTGAGCTTTGGTCACTTGTATGAGCATACTTGTTATGTCTGCAGGCATGATGAAATGCCCAGTGCATGAAAGATGCTTTTTATTTACTTTATGAAACCTACATTAGCTTGCACCTCTCATGGGTAAACAAGCTCAGAGTCTTGTACTCTGACCTCTCGAGTTCAGCTCATTTTGCTGTGGCCTATTCTATGGCACCTGTGAACAATCCTGAACATGGTCACGAAGGAGCTGGGTGAGGTATCATCTAGTGGTATGCTATGTGCTTCACTCTGCAGACATGGGGAATTTGGTAAATAATGGCATGTATCAAGAACACAGATGCCCATCTGCTTTATATATTAGCGAATTTAACCCTTCCAAATTACTAGTGAAAGGCAATGTCTTACTGAACAGGATCAATGACTAAAAAGGCAGGTTAAGCAAGCACACCTATGCACTTACACACATAAAGCATCCGTACATACATACCCTCACATAAAAATGGGCCTGTGAAGAGGCCACCTCTTGTATCCAGACAAGAACCCCAGTGAAGTGAAAGAGACACCAACCCACCCACAAAACTTTCAACCCCAAAATTATCCTGTCTACAAGAAATGCAGGCACAGAGGATGGAACAGAGACGGAGGGAATGGCCAACCAATAACTAGCCCATGGGCAAGCACCAATCCCTAACACTATTAATGATACTCTGTTATGCTTGCAGAGAGGAGCATGTTTTCCTCTGAAAGGCTCCACTCAGCAGCTGACTCAGATATAGGCATCCACAGCCAAACAGTGGATGGAGCTTGGGAACTCTTAAGGAAGAATAGGAGGGATTACAGGTCCCAAAAAGGATAGGAACGCCATAGGAAAACCAACAGAGTCAACTAATCTGGACCTTTGGGGTTCTCAGAGTCTGAACCACCAACCAAAGAACATACATGGGCTGGATGTAGTCCTCTCCGCTCATATATAGCAGATGTGCAGCCTTCATGCTGGCTGCAAACAACTGGAATGGGGGTGGAATGGAAGTGGGGGTGGTGGTGGAAAGGCTAGCTCAAAAGCTGTTGCCTATACACAGGTTATATTCTACTAGCTGGGCTGTCTTGTCTGGCCTCAGTGGGAGAGGATGCTTCTAGCCTCACAGTGACTTGAAGTGTGTGTAGGGGGGTTTGGGGGGGTTAGCCAGGGGGCTCCACCTGCCCAGAGGAGAAGGACAGAGGGAGGGGAAAGGGGGAAGGATTCTGGGAGGGGGTGACTAGGAGGGGGGCAGTGAATGGGATGTAAAACGAATAAGTAAAAAAATTAAATTAAATATTTAAAAAAAGATAAAGAAAAAACAAAATAAAAATTAGACATGACCTCACATGCATGCATGCATGCACACTTCTTGGAAACTAGTTCATCAATACTTTCTCAGTTTTCCCACTCAAATGCATGACTCCTTTTGGGCAAGCACAAGATAGGTGACTTTTCACTTTCAAATGTAGTTCTCTGTAAAATTCTGATTCGGCAGTGTAATCATTTGAGGTGGACTTTGTAGCCACTTGTTAATTTGTATTTCTTAGCTATTGTTGTATTTATTCACCTGGGGACAGAAACTTTTCCAGAACAACAGCTAAGGAAGATACAAAGTCACAATGAGCAAGAGAGGGAGGAAGCTACACTGAGTGTAGGAACACTACACTCAGCCACTGAGGCTACCTACTGTGTGACCAAGTAAGGCTGAGGCTACTTACTGTGTGATCAAGCAAGAGAATCTACCTGCCAAACCCCAGTCTCTGTATCTGAAAAGGTTCCTGGTTCTAGATGCTGAGGATCCTTTGGGTTGGCTTGTGTGATTTATACAGTATAAAGGTTAATCCCTGTTGGCCTTTGGTGTCATAAGAATTGAAGAATCATTAAATGAGGCAAATCTCCAGACCCCAAGCTGCCCTTATGCCTCTTCCCCTCAGTGGTAATTTGAAATTTCCCATTTGTTCTTTTCCTTGGCTATAACCAGAGTGATCATTTTTTATTTTCACCTTTTTTATTTTTTAAAAAATGAATGTTTTCCTCCTTTCTGATTACAAAACACACTTTTTAAACTGAAAGGTTGGAAAGTAAAAAGAGAAAAAAAAGTAGAAAAAAATCATACATGAGCTCACCTACAATTAGTGATGTCTGGGTCTTTAAAAAACTGTTTTTATTGCTTCTTAAATTACATGTAGCTGGGTGGTGGGGGCGCACGCCTTTAGTCTCAGCACTTGGAAGGCAAAGGCAAGCAGCTCTATGAGTTTGAGGCTAGCCTGCTCTATAAAGTGAGTTCCAGGACCGTCACAAAACAACAGCTTTAAATAATATGTTTGTGTGTGCATCTGTGCGTACGGGTATCCTAAGAGGCCAGAAGGGGGTGTCAGTTACCCTGGAGCTGCCTGACTTGGTTGCTGGACTCAAACTTCAGCAAGAGCACGTTCTTAACTAAATTCTCTCCAGTCCCATGATATTTTGATATATTTATTCCAGACATTTTCTGCAGTTCCCTACTTCCTCCCTTCCGGTCTGAAACTGAGCTACTACTTTCTGGTATCAGTGACTGCCTCCCAGGACCTCATTTCCCCGAGCCATGGGACATTTCTGTAAACTGCTCTTGCACTAGTTTTCCTGTAAGGCTGGCCTTGGACTGAACTTTCTTGTAAATCACAGCGAGTATTTTAAAGACCCAGTTCAATAGAATTAATCCGGCAGCAAGTAGCTTAGCAACGCCTATTTTGGGGCAAGGTTTAATTAGCATTTAGAAGGGCAATAGATCAACTCGTGCACACAGGCATTTTAGTACCACGTAATGATTTTGATCTTGCCCAGGCTCACCTGGAAAGCAATTTGAAACCTGGGCTGGACGTGTGGACAGAGCACCAGGTGGGACACTGACCCAGCGCGGTTCCCCTTACCTAGGCAGTGCCAGGGCCTCCTCGGCGCGGTGGAGAGCCCCGGCGATAGATGGGAGGGCCAGCACTCCATCAAGGTCGAACGCGGCCACACGCAGCGCCATGGCGCCCGGGCTGCAGTGCCCAAGCTGACACAAACACGAAACTGGAAGGCTGTGGCCAAGAGTCGAGAGGTTGGCTGGGGGAACCTAGGAATAGAGCCGCGCCAGGCTCAGCACCGCCCCCGCCACACCCCACCACGCCCACTTACTGACACTGCCCTGCCTACTGACCGGCTGACTAGCCCGGAGTTTCCTGCTGGATGTTCCACCCAAGGGTCAATTTTGGTTTTGGCCACTTCCTCCTGCTTAGTCTAAGGACTAGAAACCCCGCGAAGGCTTCTTCATTCTCAAACTTTGACCATTTGGAAACAGGCTTTGTATGGGGATAGATGGATCTTGGAGAGCTGGCAGCAGGAGAGGGGACGTCCCAAACATTTCCTCCTTCAGTATTTGGTCTTGATCGGCACATTCTATGTTTGTTGGGATCTGTGGACCATCTTCTCTAAATGTGGTCCATATCTTTGCAACCCCCTCCCATCTACCTGCTTCTTCTAGCAGTGTTTCTGGAATACAACACAGCCTCCAGTCATCGTGTGCCAACCCAGAATACTTTCTCTCTTGAAGATTAGAAGAAATGAATCGAATTTGTTTACCCTTTGTACACTGTATTTGAAATAACACTGCTTAAAAGTGAGCTGGGCTTCCTGGAGGTTTCTGGAACCTTCCTGCCCCTTGGCCCAGTGCTTTCCCCAGTTAAGAAGAAAAAAGAGAAACCTCACCTATTAATGAGTTCAATTAACAAATCCACCGTTTAGCCCAAGGCTGTTGTGAAAGACTACCTCCCTTAGTGAAATTGGGATTGGACTTTTCCTTTGCTCTAGCTGCTGCCAGTTAGGTGGTGAGAAATGGCCCTACTGTGGGTTAAATTTTGTGAGTTTTTCAGACACTTTCTCTTCTTGCCTCAGATCTTGTGTGGGGCAGTTTGTGTTTTTTGAGATTCACACCTAAGAAGCAGAAAGTGGCTGAAAATGTGGGGTGCTGCCCTGCGAACAGAAAGGGTCTTTTGGGAGCATCTTCGGTGGAGTGTTTGAGAAGGAAATGAGATGACCCTGAGTCTGAAGACAGAAAGAGAAGAGAATCTGAGCTGGATTTGGTCCTGTCTGCCTGTAATTCCAGCATTCCAGATGCAGTAGAAGGCTCCAGGGCTCAATAGTAGCCTCAATTATATAAAAGCTTGTATACAAACTCTTATATAAACCTCTGACTCAACAGACTTTCCTTTGGGTTCCAGATTTACACATTTAACAATTGTGTAACAAGGTTAACAATTTAACCTTGCTTGACCATGGAATGATCCTCCACAGCTCCTGACTATGAACTCTGCTTTGGTCTCACCTTCAACAACTGCTCCCCCAAGAGCCTATGATTTGGTTAAGTCTCCTCTAAAGACTTGACCCCCAACCAATGGCACTATTAGGAGATAGCAGAACTTTGAAGAGTCGAAGGCCCAAGGGAGGTCTTCTGATCAGTGGAGGTATGTCTTCCAAGAGTAGATTGGGACCCTGGCCCCTCACTTTTTCTCTCCCTTGCATCTTGTTCCTGAGGTGACTGGTTTTGTTATGTGCTGTTGCTGTGGGCAATGAGGCCAACCATTCATGGGAAGACACTTCCAAATCTGTGAGCCAGAAATACCCTTTCTCTCTCTAAGCTAATAACCTCTGGTGTTGTTGTGATAGAAGAAAGCTGGCCTGAAAACAGGAGATTCACGTGTTACTATGTAGCAAAACCCTTGGCTTAGCTGCTCCAACCAGAGATCTTAGAGTTGCTTGCTGATCCCTGGCTGCCCACTGAGCCACATGCTCTGAAACTTGGTTCCCAGTCAGCTGACTTGGGCAGAGGTGGCAGCTTCTAGATCCATGGTGGTGATTCTTTCTTAAAGGTTTGGCTGCCTGGAAACAAATCCTTACATCACTCATACTTAATATGTCTGCCTCGTCACCCATATTTAATACTTCTGACAATTATCAATATTTAATATATCTGCCTATTACTCATAGTTAACGCACCATGGTTTTGAAAGAGCTACAGTAATTTCTGTTGCACACATCTGAATTTTGACCGGTAGAGTGTTACTGAGACCAAATGAATGTGTTTATAAAAGTTACAAAGCAAAGAAGAACAACATGGCTACAAAAAATGGAATTCACAAACCACTCCTTAAAAAGAAAGCTATGAAGTCTTGAAAAATGAAGTTCCATCTTCAAACTGCAATCATCCTTGGTTAGCATGATGGATATAGCTTTATCTGTCAACTTGATCCAACCCAGAATGAAGATTTGTCTGTATGAAGTTGGACTGTGGGCATATCTGGCGGGGGGGGGGGGGGGAACGCGGAATTGTCTTGATCGGCTTAGGTGATGAGAGGATACCTACCCAAAATGTGGATGATACCTTCTGGTAGCAGCCCAGATAAAAAGACATGGAAGGAAGGGTCATTGCTTTGGCATCTTGGCCTTCACCCTTGAGCTGCAGTTCGTTTTCCCCATTGCTGCTGCTGCTGATTCTTCACTACTGATAGAACCAGCTTCTTCAAGCTTTCAACAGAGGCTGAAGACCAGCAACTCTCTGGGATCTCCTAGGGCAGTGGTTCTCAACCTTCCTAATGCTGTGACTCTTTAATACAGTTCCTCACATTCTGGTGACCCCCAACTGACAGAAGCCATCTAGGAAAGGCTATGTCAATCAAGTGAGTTTCCTGGAGATAGCCCACTGTTTTACATTGCTGCAGTAGATGCCCTCTGGAGAGGCACAGCCCCAGAGACTTCATCCCATTGCTTCTTGCTGCTAATATGACTTTCTTGCTGTTATTAGATAACCTAATGATTCCACCCTATTGGGCACATTTCCTGCAGATCAACATGAAGATGAACTTTAATGGATTAATGCTGTTTAGATGAATTAATGACTTTATAACATTGCTGATTTGATTCAAATAATTTTAGGAAGAAAGTTTAGGGAGATGGTTTTAGTTGTTTTGACAGAAAGATGTTGGGTGTTGGGTCCCCTGGAACTGAAGTTATAGATAACTGTCAGCCTCCATGTAGGTACTGAGGGAGTCCAATTCAGGTGGAAGAATAGCCAGTGATCTTAACCACTGAGGCACCTCTCCAGCCCCCAGCTTGATTTTATTTTTTTGTTTTTTGTTTTTGTTTGTTTTTTGTTTTTTTTTTTTTTGAGACAGGGTTTCTCTGTATAGCCCTGGCTGTCCTGGAACTCACTCTGTAGACCAGGCTGGCCTCGAACTCAGAAATCAGCCTGCCTCTGCCTCCCGAGTGCTGGGATTAAAGGCATGCACCACCACCGCCCGGCCCCAGCTTGATTTGAAAAGCCTGTTTTGCCCTCTGGATGTTGGATGAGGAGTTTACATTGAGGCTTGTCCCTGCTGTGGCTGTTTCAGTTGAGATCAAATTTAAGCTGCTTCTTAGAGGCACTGAATTCACATTCTGCTTGATGCTTAGTCTGTTGATCGTGTGCAATTTCTAGAGGGAAATTCCTTTAGTTCATTCAACAAATATTTACAAAGTACTTACTGTGCACCATTTACCATTGTGTGCACCTGGGACTCATCTGTAAGGGTGGCAGACACAAAGTAAGCGCTACTGGTGAGTGTGGTTCAAGGAATGTTGAATTCCCAGTGGGGCCAGTTGCTTCCAGAGAACGGAAACTCGAAATGTCCGTCACTATTTCAGCTGCTCAGTGTCTGTAGTCACCTACAGACAGGAAGCTTCATCCTGTAGTGGCATCTGTCATTCAGAGGCACACAGCTCCTTCAAACAGCTTCTCTCTATTAGGATTCTTTACATTCTGTGCACTGCTTTCTTGTGGTTAGACTCCACAGGTGCTACATTTCCCAAAGCACCCCACCCAAGACTGGTCATATGACATGGGCTCTGGTGCCTCTTCCTGAGATTGGACATGACAATGGATGACCTGAGGAAACAGGGGGCATGTACTGGAACTTTTTTCCAGTGATGGCAGGAGTGGAAGCATCTAGTTTTTCTATGGAGGCTGAAATAGAGGAGAATCTACAGTCTAGTCCTGAGTGGACATGGTACCTGAGGGTGGCCCAGTAATAGCCTTGTTGAAGCTGTATCATGGCATGACCCACTCTTTCAGTGGTGGTTTTGGCTATAGAGTTTCTAGGCCTTCTACCATATGGGTCCCTGAGATTGAATTCTGGTTATCAGGCTTGGTGGCAGTTGCCTTTATCCAGTGAGCTATCTCTCTGGCCCTTAGCTGTAAGGTCTCTGAACTGGCTTCTCTCATGTTCTCCAAGTTTCTCCTTAACAATCTCCTTTCTGCTAGTGACTGAAAGAAAACTCCAGACCTATAAATAAGAACACTGTGAGACACGTAAAGCTTAGATACAAACCCATGAATTTTGACAGAAGAGCTGCTTGGACCACAGAATTAAATTCCATCCACTCTATTCCCAGCCAGATGTTCAGTTGCATCAGTCCAGAGTACACTTGGGAGCTGCTGAGCCAAAGGAGGACACAATAGAAGGGTCTCGAATGGCAGTTCCATCAGCTACTGTGTGAGCAGGGATGGTACAGAACCCATGGTTTCAGAGGTCAACTGTAGAGCAGAGTCCTCATAGGACAGGTCCTGTGCTCCCATCTGGGCTGTGGCTATTACTCTTGCTTGTTTTCTGAGTTCAATTTCCCAAGCTGCCATGGGCCTACACATATATTCTGTCATTGCCAACAATGACACTTCTTACTCATAACTATCCCCTAAACCTTTCTTCGGCATCTTCTGCATCCATTCCACATTCTGGAACCTCAGGCCCATCATTAGTAAAATCCACCATGCCCTTGCCCTTCGTCCTGTTCTCCCCACCCCCACCCCATTTCATATTGCCTGGCTTGGGACTCTTACCTAAGGAACCTGCTTCACTGAGGTTAGCTCCAGTGTTCTGCTGTTTTCTTCTCTCTCTGTGCCCCTGGGGAATGGGGGAAAGAAGCAGATGAGCGTCTGGATCTTCACCTTTGCTCCAGTGTTCTGCTGTTTTCTTCTCTCTCTGTGCCCCTGGGGAATGGGGGAAAGAAGCAGATGAGCATCTGGATCTTCACCTTTGCTCTAGAACCCAGTCACAGACATTAATAGCACATCATCAGACTCTACCATGACCAGCTGACAAATCCAGCTAGCTCTTCCTTTTGTCTAATCTGGCCTCTCTCTGTTTTCTCAGAACCCTCTTGCTATCAGCCAGTGCATCTCCCCACCCCCATATTTGACTGAGATAACTGACACTCCAGTGGATCACAGGCTCATCAAATGACATACTACTACCAATGAGGATAACCTGTGCTCAAGTCCAAGGCTAGATCTTCTGATGTGCTGAGCTGGCACCTTCCAAGGCACACGAATGGTCCTCTCAGTTGTTTCCTTGTGGGGCTAGAAATTCCTGCCTCTATAACTATTAGAAACCACAAAGCTCCTGACTCGGGCTCTGGAAGCTTTAACATTGAAAGGGAAATGTTTCAAGAAGTGTAGCGAAAGGACATTTGGACGTTGACATCCGTCCAGCTGGCTGAAGTCCAGGCTTGCATTTCAGCTGCATTTTGATCCCAAGATTTGCCCACTTCTTGTGTTAGTTGAGTTTTCAGCTCTGGATGAGGAGAAATGAGTTGTCATGTACTAGGAAGATTTCTGTGAAGAATGGCACTTGGTGCAGAAAGCTGCTTCTATCAGCCTTGGCTGAAAACCCCATAACTATCTTGCCTGACCTATGACCCCTTCCCACCCACCTTGTCTTCCTGCCTCCAGAACCCTGAGCCGTCATCAGATTGCCAAATGGCCCAACAGACAGGTTCTAAGAAAGCCCCAAATCTGCAAGATTCTGCTTGCTTCTGTCCGCAGTCAGGTGAGTGTGTGTGTTGTCTGTCAGACCTGGAAGGTTTGGCTGGTGTTTGGAAGATACAGTGTTCGTTCTAAAGCTGTGGGGTTAGTCTGTATGTTTGATAAGTTACATATGGGGCTGATGAGACAGGTCAGCTGATAAATGGGCTTGCTGTTACAAACTAGCTGCGTTTGATATCTGAGACCCATGTGGTGGAAAAGACTCCTGAAAGTTGTCCTCTGGCCTCCATGAGAACGCCTTGGCACACACACATGTGCACACATGCCCACACAATGTTGACAGTTTTTGTGAAGATACGGTAGCAGTAACCTGTACAGGCAATGGAAGACTGGATTCCATGTGTATGATCTGCTTGCCTTCCTGCGGACACAGAAAGCACCTTGGAGGGGCTTTCTCTTCCAAGGCTGGGAGGCGTCTTGAGCTCCTGGTCTTTGATAGGTGCTTTGGACTCTGGATGTCAAGATTTGAGCTAAGAGAATGTGAAAGTAAATGTTTTAACAAACACTGAGGTGCCCGCCTGAGGGCCCGGAGAGGTGGTAGAAATGGTTGAAATGTATAGTCTAGTTGAAGGGAGTTGGGTCACTGGAGGTGCTCTTGGAAAGGGTATTAGATCATGGCCCCTTCTTGCTTCTCTCTTTACCTCTCAGACTCCATGAGGTGAGCAGTTTCCTCCAGCACAGGCTCCCATCACTGCAGGCTCCCAAGCAACAAAGCCAACCAGCCTGGTTGGGAGCCAAAATTCACCTTGCTTATATGCTGTTTTCCTCAGGTAGTTTTTTGCAGTAACAAGAGTCTAATAGGAAATTTCTCAGTCATGTTATGGTCACCAGTCAGCTAATGGAAGACCCTGGAATGAGTTTCCTTTCTATTCAAAGCAGTGAGTAAGGTCTGTTCTGTGTCCCTGGATCACTAGAATCAAAACACACCTAAGACAGTGTAGAACACAGAGAGAGTGAAAGCCATGTGGAGAGAAGGCCTTGTACGAAACTGTACAAAAACTCACTCTAATTGAGTAGTGTCTCCTGAGTGGAGATTCTGCAGCACATTGCCTTGTGCCGTGTGTGCCATTGGGCTACTGCCTCCTAAAAAGTACCCTCTTAAGATGTGCCCCGAAGGTTAGAATGAGCACCTGTGTTTGTCTGAGGAATATTTGTTGGAGTTCAGCATTTTCTTTATTACCTCTGGACCAAGGAACTCAATTCAGGGCTGAAGAAACCCTGCAGGGTGACTGCTGGCTGAGGCAGGCTCACACTATTAGCCCTCTTACACAGTTCAGAATCATTACCTACCTGAGATATGGTGCTACCTACAGTGGGGTGGACCCTTCTACACCAATTAACAACACAACACGCACATACCCACGCGTGCATCTCTAAGACTTGCCCACAGGCCAATTTGATGTAGGCAATCTCTCAAATGAGACTCTCTTCCCAGACCATTCTAGGTTGTGTCAAGGTAACAGTTAAAGCAATCTAGGAACCTGGACCCATACCTTTAACCCCGCACTCGAGGCAGAGGCAGAGGCAGAGGCAGAGGCAGAGGCAGAGGCAGAGGCAGAGGCAGAGGCAGAGGCAGAG